>OY744517.1:34759397-34804397 GCA_963556195.1 Sepiola atlantica
TATATATATATATATATATGAGCTTCGTGTAAAGAGGGGGAGGGTATTGTGTCAACGTAATGCTATTTTTAATGGTATGAATGTTATATTTTAGGAAAACGAATGACAGTTCTTTAACAGCGACCAATGTTTTGGTTTGTCCGTCTAAATAGTTTGTTTGATATTTTTGTTTTCGTTTTTGTCGTTGTTTGAAAATTACGTCCGCATTTCTAGATAAATAAAACATTCTTCGATTGTTGGACGGTTGGTCCGTCACGCTTCAGTTTCACATAGCATTTTCGTTAGTCTGTCACGCTGATGCTTGAAATAGCATTTCTATCGCTAAACGCACAGATTGAATGGACGCATCTTAATATATTTAAATTTCTGCATGTTGGTACAGTCAGAGAAACAGGGAGCAGGGAGGGATTTCTAAGGGTAAGCAGTTTGAGGAAAGACGCTGTTAGTGTAGGAAGCTTTCCGGAATCTGGGAATCTCTACAGTGAATGGGGAAGGATTTAGCTGATTGACGGGTTGGTCAGATATACGGCCATTTGGGACAACCTGGATCTTTCTTTTGGTTATGAAGGATCTTATTATGGTTAATATTCGTCCAAATATACCGTACGAATAAATTTTCATAAGAAAACATTCATACCATTCAATGGCTCTAGATATAGTAGGTGTGGTGAACCGGTGAGGTTTGAAGGTGAGAGGAAAAAGAAAAAAGAAAAGGAGATGAAAAAAGAAAGAAAGGGACAAGGAAATTAAATCAGATTTTAAAATGTGGATAGAAGAAGGAAAGAAGAAAATAATGAGAGTAAAAATGAAAATAAAAAATTAAAATGTCTGCGAGAAAGAAAAAAGAAAGGAAGTGAAAATGAAAATTGAAAAATTGAAATGTCTGCGAGAAAGAAAAAAGAAAGAAAGTGCAAATAAAAGTAAAAAATTAAATTGCCTGTGAGAGAGAAAAAAGAAAAAAAAGAAAATGAAGAATTGAAAAATTAAATGGCTGCGAGAAAATAAAGAAAGAAAGTGAAAATAAAAATGATAAAGAAAAAGAAAGAAAACGTAAGAAAGGAAAGTCAAAGGAAATTATTATTTTTAATGTGAATGAAAGAAAAAAAGAAGAAATGAGAAAAGAAAGAAAAGAAAGCCAAACTAGAAATAAGGCGTGAAATAAAGAAAGGGAGGAAGGAAGAAAGAAGAGAGAAAAACGGACAGAAAAACAAAGAAAGAATAGGAAATTAAACTTGATTTTCAAATGTGGATCAAAGAAATAAAGAAGAAAAAGAAAAATAGAAAAAGAAAAAAAGGAAGAAACGGAAAAAGAAAGAAAGTTAAAAAGGAAAAGGTAAGAAAGAAAGAAGAGAAAGAAAATAAAAAGAAAGAAAGGAAAGAGAAAAACAAGAAAGAAAGAAAGAAAGAAAGAAAGAAGAAAAAGAAATGCAGAAAGAAAGAAAAGCAAAAGAAAAGGGAAAAAAGAAAAGAGAGAATGGAAGAAAAAGAAAAAAACGATAGAAAGAAAGAGAAAAAGAAAAAAAGAAGAAAAAAGAAAGAAAAGGAAGAAAAAAAGAGAAAAAGAAAAAAAGAAAAAAAGGAACAGAAGGAAAAATAAATAATACTGCAATGTGAAAATATGGGGAAAAAAGAAAGAAAGAAAGAAAAAAGAATGAAAGAAAGAAAAAAGGAAGAAAATGAAAAAGAAATTAAAAGAAAAAAAAACAGAGAAAAAAAGAAAAAGAAAGAAAAGGAAAAATAAATAATAGTGTAATAATGTGAAAGTATAGGAACGAAATAAATAAATAAATAAATAAATAGATAAATAAAAAAAAACAAAGAAAGAAAGAAAGAAAGGAAGGAAGGAAGGAAGGAAGAAATAAGAAAAAGAAAAAGAAAGAAAGAAAAAGAATGAAACGAAAAAAGAAATAATACTGTAATAACGTGAAACTATAGGAACGAAATAAGGAAAGGAAATAAAGAAGAAGCGAATGAAACAAAAAGATGCATTTAACAAGCTGGAAATTCCTATGTAAGTAAAGTATCTCTGTTGTTATAGCAACGAACAGCAAACCTCAACAAAAGATATTAACCCACATCAGCACACTTGATCACAACCATGAACGTCTTTATTGGAATGTGAGTTGTTGTTTTTCTTCGTCTTCCTTTATCAAGATCCCGGCATGGCTTTCGGCTATGAGCTGTTTCGTTTTGGGTTTTTTTTCAAAGAGTTTGGATCGCGTCAAATCATTGCGAAACAAACCGTTTTCTTTCGTTTCATTCTCGTTCTATTTTATATATTGTTTTCGAAATAAAGTAAGCTTCAACGGAGATGCTTCGATTTGTATCTTTTATTTTGTTGTGCGTTTATTTTTACTCTTATTTTTTTTTGTTTGTTTGTTTTGTTTTTTTTTAATTTTATTGTCATTTGATTTTATGAACAAACAAAAAACAACAAATCTTTAAAAACAGCTTCAGACAAAAGATGATCGCGGACAAAGACGAACATGAATAACAAAATACGACTCGGAGACAAAACAAAAAAAAATATTACACAGGGAATAAAATTAGAAAACGCACAATAATAACATAAATAATAACAATTTATATACAAGCCGTTGTTAAACTTTGCTTGTTAGAATGAGACATAGTGGTAGTATCGGATTAACATCCTAATATGTTATTATTTCTTTCTCTGTTAACTCTTCTTCGTTTCTAAGGAAGAAGACAGGGCCTATTCTCGCCAAATCACGCTGTCAGAGGGTCCGGCCAATCAAAGACCAACAAATCATGCTTGACCACGAGATTTTGAGTGATATAAAAGAAAGAACGCACTTCCTCCTCTCTCTTTTTCATCCCTTTTTCTTACGACCAGCGACGAAGACGGTCCCGTCAACAGACGCCTAAAGCATGGGGGCAAGGAGCTGCCTGCCACTGTCTTACACTTACTACACGTCGTCTCCCCCTCCCTCCTCACCGGACACAGGACAAATAGTAAGCTTAACCCCTTTCTTTCTTTACTCTGTTTTAAGTACCGTTCAACACAAATTCCTACCATTTCGTACACTGCAAAAAGAAAGGGTAGAGAGACGGCTCATTTTCTCTAATATACGCGCACACCAAAACACGTGTGCTTTCCAAGAACAAACTTTAAAAGAGACATTTTATACAAACAGTAAAAGGGACATTTTCCTGTACACAAAACTCAGACTTTCATTGAGGAATTTATACAATCTAAATGAACCACGTTAAATAAATTGTTATGTTTATATGAATTTTGAGTGCTTGCTTTCTTACTTTTTGTGTCGGTTTCTGGCGTATTTTTACTCGTTCTTTCATGTTTAACGTTTTACCCCCACAGTAGGCAGTGAACCACAAAGACGAGGAGAAAAAAAACAAGAATCAATGAGGAAAACTTAATACACGTGCAACAAGCACGAACATTTATTACAAACTAAATATACAACAGTTGAATCTCTTTTGGCGCCTAATTTGGCACTATTTACATGTCACATGGTAGTCTCTGTAGCGTAGTGATTTCATCACGTGATATTAAGATTAGAGTCACTGACCTCGTCACTACTCGATCAGGTGGAACTATATTCAGTTGATTAAATTCAACAAGCCTCCTTCCAGTCTCGACAGACAATTGTTACCTCCTGTAGACGTGCCTGTACGATGAGTCTATAATGAAGTATGGGTTGCGCAATGACCAACCCACCTCTTCTCGCCCGTCAATGTTTGAGTCCAGTAGAACGGTTAAATCCGGGCCAACTGGAATAAATGCCGGGATAAGCAGAGATTATTTGCACAACCAAAGCTTGTGGGTCTAGTCTACTCTACTATTCGAACCTAAGCTGAAGGGATGATCGTATATGGGTTCCAACCTGTCCCAAGGGTGTTAGTAAAAGTAGTACAGTAGCCTAGGTAGAAATTGAACCCGTTATACCGAACCCACAATCAGCGTCTGTAACCAATAGAATACAATTTAATTTTCCATACTGCTGAGTGTTAAGGTAACACGAAACTTATATATGTCTATGGATATAAAAAATATATTTATTTAGAAATGTGATACTTAGAAGGCAATACAATGCAGAGGTGTGACGGATAGACACAAGTAGGAGCAAATAAGACATATAATGGTGGAACAAATTAAATAGTTTCACCCTTAATACAATGTATACATACACACACACACACACACATATATATATATATATATATATATATATATATATATATATATATATATATATTCACAGACACACATATATCTGTTCATCTACACAATGTTATGTAATACCTGTATCAAGATGGTCTGGTGGAAACTCCGTATGATATAATATTTCGGGAACTCTTGACTTCTTCAGAACCGTGCTCAACTCAAGTTCAAGCGTGTATATATTTATTTGTTTTAAAAATGATTATTAAGCTCCATAAGTCGAACACTTTGAGAGAGATTAAATTAAGATTTAAAGTTAACCATGTTACGAGTTCTCTCCCTTTAAGTAGATAGAACACCATCTGCCTTTTTCATTATTTGTGTTTGTAAATAAAAATACAAAACGTATTTGAAATAGAGTTGTAACAACTGTCTCACGATAAAGAGCTTACGTTTGAGATATTCGGATCCGTGGTTCGAATCGTTCGACCTGTGGTACAGTTTCATTATCCATACTGATGAGTGTCAAAGTACCACGAAACATATCTATGTTTATTGATATCAAAAAATTATTATTTATTAAAACAAAATAATTATATATATAATATACAATGTATTTACCAGGCGTTACCCGGGGGTTTATTTACCTCTTCTCAATGTACGGTAGGGGTTTGAGAAGCCAGTTCAAGCACGCACTGGTCTACAAAAAAATGCAGGAGCAGCCCCGTCGGCATTAGCAATAAACTACCGTCTTCTCAAAGTGAAGGAAAAGCCTGGGCAAGTATACCTCCTGGGACTGAACAGAATCATACCTCATCCCGACATACAAAGCCACTTTTAGACTTATTGCCGAGGACGTATTCTGAAGTGGTTAGATAAAAATACGTAACAATGTATTCAATTTAAGACATTTGTTATAGATTTCCCTTTTCCAGTCAATACTGGCCCTATTTGGGTAGTTGAATGCTACCCATATTAAAACCGTACGTTGTGTGTAACTTTGCCCTCGCGAGAAAGCAAGTTAAAAGGTGCACGTTACTCTTCGAGTCTAAACATGTTTCTTTCTGAATGTCTTTTATGAAAGATCTTATCGATTAATCAACAGAACACTGTATTAACAAAATGAAGTGTTAGAATGAATATTGTATGTAGAATAATACTTTTATATAATGCTGGTAAAAATACACATATTCTTTAACTTCTCCCATCTCTCTGTCCTCTCTCTCTCTCTCTCTCTCTCTCTCTCTCTTTATATATATATATATATGTATATATATATATATATACATATAATATACATATATATATATATATATATATATATATAGAGAGAGAGAGAGAGAGAGAGAAACAGAGATATAGAGGGATATATGGTTTTGCATATACTTTCTATTTTTATAGACCAACCTGTTTCAAGGTAAAAGCTCGATGATTGTAAACGTATAACAACAGAGCATAGACAATAATAATTTTTCTGATCATCTTTTTAAACAAAAATTCGGTACATTTTCACAGAAAAACATTCCCGGATTTTTAATCTATGAACTCCTCAGAAACCAAAATGTTCTCCAGCAGAAAAAAAGCGAGGCAGCAAACACACCCCAACAAAACAGCAACTAACATTGATTACATTTTCTAACCCTAACCTTAACCCAAATCCAAACAACTAACATTGATTACATTTTCTAACCTTAACCTTAACCCAAATCCAAACAACACACATTAATTACATTGTCTAACCCTAACCCTAACTCAAAACCAAACAACTAAAATTGATTACATTTTATAACCTTAATCTTTACTCAAAACCAAACAACTGACATTGATTACATTTTCAAACCCTAACCCTGACCCAAAACCAAACAACTAAAATAGATTACATTTTATAACTTTAATCTTAACTCAAAACCAAACAACTCACATTGATTACATTTTCTAACCTTAACCTTAAACCAAATCCAAACAACACACATTAATTACATTGTCTAACCCTAACCCTAACTCAAACCCAAACAACTAACATTGATTACATTTCATAACCTTAATCTTAACTCAAAACCAAACAACTAACATTGATTACATTGTCTTACCCTAACCCTGACCCAAAACCAAACAACTAACATTGATTACATTGTCTAACCCAAACCCTGACCCAAATCCAAACAACACACATTAATTACATTGTCTAACCCTAACCCTAACTCAAACCCAAACAACTAACATTGATTACATTTCATAACCTTAATCTTAACTCAAAACAAAACAACTCACATTGATTACATTTTCTAACCATAATCTTAACTCAAAACCAAACAAGAAACATTGATTACATTTTCTTACTCTAACCCTTACCAAAACCCAAACAACTAACATTGATTACATTTTCTAACCCCAATCTTAACTCAAAACCAAACAACTAACATTGATTACATTTCTAATCGTAACCTTAACTCAAACCAAAACAACTAACATTAATTACATTGTCTAACCCTAACCTTAATCCAAAACCAAACAACTAACATTGATTACAGTTTCTACCGCTAACCGCAACTCAAAACCAAACAAATAACATTGATTACATGGTCTAAACCTAATCTTAACTCAAAACCAAACAACTTACATTGATTTCATTTTATTATCCTAACCTTAACTCAAAACTAAGCAGCTCACATTGATTACATTTCTAACCCTAACGCTGACTCAAAACCAAACAAATCACATTGATTACATTTTCTAATCCTAATCTAAACTCAAAACCACACAACTAACATTTATTACATTGTCTAAGCCTAACCTTAACTAAAAACCAAACAACAAACATTGATTACATTTTCCAAACCTTACCCTAACTCAAACCAAACAACAAACATTGATTACATTTTCCAAACCTTACCCTAACTCAAACCAAACAACTCACATTGATTACATTTCTAACCCTAACGCTGACTCAAAACCAAACAACTCACATTGATTACATTTCTAACCCTAACGCTGACTCAAAACCAAACAAATCACATTGATTACATTTTCTAATCCTAATCTAAACTCAAAACCACACAACTAACATTTATTACATTGTCTAAGCCTAACCTTAACTAAAAACCAAACAACAAACATTGATTACATTTTCCAAACCTTACCCTAACTCAAACCAAACAACAAACATTGATTACATTTTCCAAACCTTACCCTAACTCAAACCAAACAACTCACATTGATTACATTTCTAACCCTAACGCTGACTCAAAACCAAACAACTAACATTGATTACATTTTCTAACCCTAATCTTAACTGAAAACGAAACAACTCACATTGATTACATTTACTAACTCTAATCTTAACTCAAAACAAACAAAAAATCTTAATTACATTGTCTAACCCTTACCTTAACTCAAAACCAAACAACTAACATTAATTACATTGTCAACCCCTAACCCTAACCTAAAAGAAAACAACTCAGATTGATTACATCGTCTAAACCTAATCTTAACTCAAAACCAAACAACTAACGTTGATTACATTTCATAACCTTAACCTTAACTTAAAACCAAGCCACTCACATTGATTACATTTTCTAACCCTAACCCTGACTCAAAACCAAACAACTCACATTGATTACATTTTCTAACCCTAATCTTAACTCAAAACCGCACAACTAACATTGATTACATTGTCTAACCCAAACCCTAACCCAAAACACAACAACTCACATTGATTGCATTGTCTAACCCTTACCTTAACTCAAAACCAAACAACTAACATTGATTACATTTCTAACCCTAACCCTGACTCAAAACCAAACAACTAACATTGATTACATTTTCTAACCCTAATCTTAACTCAAAACCAAACAACTCACATTGATTACATTTCTAACCCTAACCCTGACTCAAAACCAAACAACTAACATTGATTACATTTTATAACCCTAATCTTAACTCAAAACCAAACAACTCACATTGATTACATTTCTAACCCTAACCCTGACTCAAAACCAAACAACTAACATTGATTACATTTTATAACCCTAATCTTAACTCAAAACCAAACAACTCACATTGATTACATTTCTAACCCTAACGCTGACTCAAAACCAAACAACTCACATTGATTACATTTTCTAACCCTAATCTTAACTCAAAACGAAACAACTCCTATTGATTACATTTCTAACCCTAACACTGACTCAAAACCAAACAACTCACATTGATTACATTTTATAACCTTAACCCTAACCCAAAAATAAACAACCCACATTAGTACTCAGTATGATCTGTCCTCCGGCCTTCATTGGGTGTCCTGTATCGAAAACTGAAACTTATTCTGAAAATACCTTATCTCAGAGATACAGAAAATTACTATATATATATATATATATATATATATATATATATATATATATATATATATATAACTAAAAGGTCAACTTTTAGAGAGTTGGACCTATTGTGAAATAAGGAAAGCTCAATATACTGGATAGAGCAAAAATCTGGTAAGTCAATGAAAATTGATAAGACTTGCAAATGGAAGCAAATCGATATCTTCAGTTGTTCAAAACAAGGAGCAGTTTAGTTAATAAAAAACATTTATTTTTCTTCTCTTTCATTCCTTAAACCAGGCGAGTGGAATCGTCGTCGTTGGATTTTTATACAGATTCCTCTGGATTTACCAATATTTCTGAGCCCTACGTTTTTTTGGATTTCGTTATTGGTGATTCCCATGCTCGTTTGAACTTTAAAAATTTTTTCAAAAACTCTTTCAAATTTGAAACTTTGACAGTCCTATCCTGTCAACTTATCAATCATAAATTTTCCTCTGATGATAAGATTTTAATCTTTGAAAAGCCTGGTTTAAGGAATGAAAGAGAAGAAAAATAAATGTTTTTTATTAACTAAACTACTCCTTGTTTTGAACAACTGAAGATATCGATTTGCTTCCATTTGCAGGTCTTATCAATTTTCATTGACTTACCATATATATATATATATATATACATATATATATATATATATATATATATATATATATATATATATATATATATATATATATATATATATATTTAAAGTGTATTCAGTCAACCGAAAATCATAAGCGCACAAGTGAGTAAAAAATAATAATAAATAAAAACTGAAAATAAATAAACCAATACACGTGTAATTTACAATTTGGTACGATTTTAGAAGCCAAGTAAATTCCAATTTCTTTTTTTGTTTTACTTTGGTGTTAGAATATTCTGTAAGGAATTTTCGGGAACCATTTTCTTCTTTAAGCCTTCAATTAATCGTAAACAGACTTCTTTAAAACGGCAAACTATATATATATATATATATATATATATATATATATATATATATATATTATTGTTTATTATCTATGTACATATGTTGGATTATGACTGGCCCTGTATTTTAAAGTGTGTAGATCCACTAGTATGAATTGTGTGAAGGAAATAGAATTAAGTACAATTTAAGGGCATCTGTGATTTTTGGAACAAACAACCATGATTCATGGTGACTCATTTTAAAAGTCATAACAAATTTGAGGTATGTTTAGCCGATAGGTAATGCCAGGGCCAAAGAAGGTCAGAGAAAGACATGAGTGAACGCGAGGGTTTTGCATGACAGTAACACTTGTACATCAGGTGACGTCATTCATCTTTGTGTGTAAGAAGTTACTTTTTGGATCAGTTCACGATGGAAGCTCGCGATGAACACACGCTGATGTATCTCGTCGAGTGACATAGCCGAGACATGGGCTAAGACACAGAATAAGATCCCAACGGCGGGACAAGAAAATAGCCGAGTGCATCCGACAAATACCCACCGAACAGTATGAAGAGAAGATATGAATGAAGAACCGACGAATGGGAACCCCCTCCACTGGAAGGAAGTGTGAAATAAATCAGTGGAAAATCTCTCTCAAATCTCGTCTCTGAGCGTTTTTTCTTCTGCTTGAAAATAGAATTTGCCACAAAAACAGATACTCAACGACGATCACGAGCCAGCAGCGGAGTTGAGGTGCCAACGAACTCACGACCAGCAACGAACAAACCTGTAAGGTAATTTTCTTAGTTCATTATCACAAGAGACCTTAAAGACTATATTTAAATTGTTATATTGGAAATGCTATGTTTGAAAATGGACCGACAGTTTAAAGACTTAAAATTACCATTAAAATCGCCCTAATGTAACGTGGGTTTTAAAAAAATGACTATGACGGAAAATGTGTTTGAAGTGACTCTCTTAAAACATATGTTAAGATGACTTTAAAAACATGCGTTTAAAATGTTTGCTTTAAAAAAATGACAAATAAAAGTGCCATTAATGTATAAAAGAATGAATATTAAAAAAAGATCGAAACGCTTCTAATCCTCTCATAGACTTTTCGTATTGTTTTCGGCTTGGAGAGGATATAATGTGAACTGTTGAAGTGGTTTCGGAGAACTGCCTCAGTCGGGCAGGATTAGTACTTTGTTACTAATTAAGTTCCCTCCTTTTTGCTGCCAGCCCTTTTAGTGGTTATGTAACACATATACGTTTCGTCCTTTTTCAATCAGCATAGAGATATGACTATTCACTACCGGTCATGCGATTCGAAACCCCGGATTACAAGTATTTTTCAACTCAAATCCGACATCTGTAACCGCTCAGCAAATTGTAAACAGCGAATAAACAGTGATAATTTTAACACTTTATAAGCGATCTTAACGTCTAGAACATTCTACTTCTTTTTAAGGGAAGGAACGATGCATTATAAAGCTAGTGACGTTAAGCTGTGTTAATACTACCATTACAGTGCTCTACTTTTTCGAGGAGCGACAAATAATAATATTTGTTATTGTGTATTATCTATGCACGTATACGTTTCGTCTATTTTCAATCGGGACTCATCAGAATATATATATATATATTATATTAAGATTAATATATTATTATGTTTATATTAATGTGTATATATTATGTATTATATATATATATATATCTATATCATATATATGTAATATTATATGTATTATATATATCATATATATATATATATATATATATATATATATATATATTAGATTATTATCGTCCTTTCTACTGTCATAACTGCAAATAAAATTCATTATTCATTAATCTTTAGTAGAGTCAGATTATTACTATTTATCTATTTATTTATTTATTGTTTAATGTCTATTTTGATATTTGTATATTGTTTTTATAATATTATTTATTGTTCCTAAGACAATGATGGCGTCGACTGTTTCCCTTTCTTATCTTACTCAATTTCAAGCGCCTTATAAACATATATAAAAGTTCTTTCTGTTTCTCTATCTGTACACACACACACATGCATACATATATATATATATATATATATATATATATATATATATATATATATATATATATATATATATAACCAACCGACTTTTATCTGTAGGCGATGTGATTTGAACATTATTTTTCCAGCTCCATACTATTTTTTCAGAAGGTGCGACGCCGTTAAAACGGAGGGACGTAGTTACGACGATCCGGAGAATCGATGCCGACATAACACTAGCCACTCCAACTTTAAAGGTCCATCTCACATTCAATTGCAACAAGAGAGATGAGAGAAAAAACCGTGTGTCTTTCATGTGTATGTACGTGCATGTGAACATATATTTATATTTGTAGTTGACATATCTGCATTTATATATATATATATATATATATATATATATATATATATATATATTAATAAAATTGATATGTAAGCCATTAACAATGCGAGATTAATTAATATATACTTTTTTACATTAATCTTATATTTCAGAATTAATTCCATCTTCAGAGGTGACCAGTTATTGAGTCATTTTTTTAAAAAAACATATCCAACAATGCTTTAAATGGACGACCAACCAATATTACTTAACGTACAGGAGCGAGCTAGGCTCTTCGTTCGACACCGGAATTCGAATCATGGCCGCCAACACCACCAGGGCGGAGAGACGTTTTCTCAAGTAACAAAGAAATAAGTTTGGTTATTCTTGTTTTTGATTAAAAAATTTTTAAAATGACTCAATAACTGGTCACCTTTGAAGATGGAATTTATTCCGAAATATAAGATTAATGTAAAAAATATATATATATATATATAAATTAATCTCGCATTGTTAATGGCTTACATATCAATTTTATTAACATATCCTACAATGCTTTAAATGGACGACCAACCAATATTACTTATATATATATATATATATATATATATATATATATTTCATGTATCCACATAAAATTTTATAAAGAGATATAATTTTTTATGTATCAATTTTCAGTATTTACTTCAACAGTGCTCGATACGTAAGTAGAGCTAGGTAGTAAGCTATGAAAATATATTTATGGCAATTAAGCTACACAGAGGCTCCCGCGTTTCATTCCCGGGGGGGGGATCTTCAGGCTAAAATGATTGAAGATTCCCCCCGGGGATGAAACGCAGGAGCCTCTGTGTAGCTTAATTGCCATAAATATATTTTCAAAGCTTACTATATATATATATATATATATATATATATATATATAGATAGATAGATAGATAGATAGATAGATAGATAGATAGATAGATAGATAGATAGATAGATAACATAGTTAACTGGTCAATAGAATTAATATTAACTTCTTTAAAAAATCAACGTTTGACAGCTAAAAAACTTTTATGGAATATTCGAATATGTATGTATCTCAGGAAGGTGCCCCTTGATTTCTGAGAACTTCGACTGAAGTAAAATGAAACAAAAAATATAGACATATTTATATAGAGAGAGGGGAGAAAGAGATAGAGACAGAGAGAATAGCGAACATAGTTGTTCCTTCAGTGTGGCTTTGTTGCATAGCCGTTCCGGAATGGGCCGGGGCAGTTCTCGCTTAAACAACTGGTCATTTTTAACACCAAAAAGGCTTATGTTGCATACCTTTTAATTTCTCGTACCTTCTCTCTTTCCTCGTCGCGTGGAAGGGTGTCGTCTCGATGTCGTCTAGTTTCTCGTATCTTTTCTTCTTCCTCGCGTGGAGGGGTGTGTCTCGATGTCGTCTGCTGTGTCGTCAACAAAACCTTCATACCACAATTTATGAGACAAACAATCTTTTAAACTTTTGATTCTGTTTTATTCAGGCGTCAAATTTCTGTCGGCCATGGAGATGCTTCACTAACATCGAGGGAGAGACCAAATTACTACTCTATCGTAGTTAATTCCTAGCTGAAGTCCTTAGCCATTCGAGGAGGGTGGAAGAAGGAATCTCATGCCTGTATTCTCTTAGGGAATTTAATTCCCCTAATCATGTTGAAGACTACATAGAGAAATCGTCCGTTCGGCCCGCTTCCAAAACCCAGACTCACAAAACTCTGCAGGTGCACATTGACCCTTGATCTGAGGTCTCGTCAACGTGGTGCCCCGTCAACGTCTGTGAGCTTCGACTGTGAGAACCAGTTTATTTTGCACTCGACTGTACGGGTCTACCTGCACTAAATCGCGCAAGCCAAACCAAACGATCTCTCACACATGCGTCCAAGATGCGTCGGGCCCCACAGGACCATTATCCAACAGCTTGACATGGTGAGTGTTTCAAGGTGTGATTCAAAACTCGATTGCTTTTACAGTAGCATTCAAGTTTTAGATGAAAGGTTTCAAGTGAAAACGAGATTGTAAATTATGCAGCAGAAATGTTAAATAGGCTGTCATTATCTGGAATATCAAATAATATTATTCAGTTAACAATTGGCTAATCAATAATCATTCTTGGATGTACGAAATATTGGTGGGTACGTTTACTAGAACAAATATTAACTAAATATGTTTTGTGCAAGTAGGTCTAGCATCGACTCGTAAACAGGATATAAACTAGACAAGGGGTCACAGATAAGTTATGGGGTGACTTTTTGCGGAATTAATCATAATTTTTGTTTGAATATGAAGCGGTTGATCCTAGGTAGAACTGACTCCAGAGTAGGTGGACGTTTGATGAGGTAGCGGTTACTATTTGTCGATGATTCTTACGTGGAAGTTTAACGAGACAAACCGCATTTTAAGATGATATAACGAGTCGTTAAGATTATTTAACCATGCGCTTAAAATAAATAAATGACTCACTCTGTATCGCTGTCTTCTTATCCATATTTGACCTGCAGCTCAAATAGACGATCAACATTCTGAGATGAATAAACCATCCTTCTTTCAAAAGATCTGGTGACGTATTAATTAAGTAAAATAAGTAATGTCATAAGCACGAGATGGTTTTGATTACAGCTACGAGTTTATCTACGGTTCCAGCAGAACAAAAACACGCACGCACGGTGATGGGCAAGGAAACAAAGTATGATTTTAATGAATTAAGATGAGTTAAACTGTTGAATTTTAATGAGTATAATATTACAATTAAACAGACAGAACCCAACAATGGAATTGGAAAAGTTTGCTTGCTAAAGATCTAATGTTTAAGAGGTCCCGAATCTCTACGTTACACATTCTATGTGCCGAATATCTAAGTGATTCATTGGAACAGAACACCCTTTAAAACTTGAAATACGTTTTAAGGAAATTTAAATAATATAAATAGGACACTAATTCAGAGAGTTTTCAAACATTTCAGGTTCTTCCGACAATATTAGAGAGCGAAACTGTAAGTAAAAACAAAGAAAGTAATACGGTTTTATGAACATAATGAAAACGTAAATAGTAGTAATCCTCATTCAATCCCAAAGAACGTCTGGTCTTCCTACTAGTATATATATATATATATATATATATATATATATATATATATATATACATAAAAAGAAAGATATACATTTATATACTTATATATACTTATATATACATATATATATATATATACATATATACATATACAGGGTGAGCCAAAATTAGGTGGACAGAATTTGGAATAGGTTTATGTATCAGTTATATTAATGCAATTATTTATTTTTTATTTTTTACTGTCCACCTACTTTTGGCTCACCCTGTATATACACATATGTATATACATATATATGTATACATATATATACATATATATACGTATACATGTATACATATATATATATATTCATACTTATATATTTATACATATACAGGGTGTTTCAAATGTCTTGGGAACATAACGATTTTTAATAACTCAAAAACTATTAGGATTTGAAAAATGAAATTGGTACCGTTGGAAACGTTAAAGTTTCAAGTTTTGTGGGGAATCTTCAAAGTTGCTCAATATGAGCACCATTCGTCACACGGCAGACATCTAGTCGATAGTCCATTTCCTGCCAAACGCGTTCCAGCATCTTGACGTCAATGGTTCCCACAACTGCCGTTACTTGAGCCTTTAGTTCGTCAATATCTCTTGGAAGGGGCGGCACATAGACTTGTTGCTTGACAAAGCCCCAAAGGAAAAAGTCATACGGGGTAAGATCTGGAGACCTAGGAGGCCAGGGCATGAGAACGTCATCACCTCGCCCAGATCTCCCAATCCATCTACCAGGCAGCCTTGTGTTAAGAAACTGCCTTACTCTAAGACTCCAGTGTGGTATTGCACCATCTTGTTGAAAAATGAAGTCATCAGATTCTGCTTGTTCCAACTGAGCCATTAACCAGTCTTCCAGCATGTTGAGATAGGATTCACCAGTGATAGTTGTCTCTTCAAAGAAGAACGGTACATAGACACCTTTCTTGGAAATTGCACAAAACACGTTCACTTTTGGTGAATCTCGCTCGTGCTCAAGAAGGTCATGAGGATTCTCAGTACCCCATATGCGAGTGTTATGCTTGTTAACTTTGCCATTCAGATGGAAGGTCGCCTCATCGCTAAAAACAAGCCGGTCATCAAAGCCGTTATCTTCCAACTTCTCTTGCATTGCAATGCAAAAGTCACGGCGAAGTGGCTTATCAGTGTCCTTCAACTTTTGGACCAACTTGAGCTTGTAAGGTACCATTTGCAGTCGTTTCCTTAAGACACGTCAGACAGTTGCTGGAGCAAGCTGAAGTTCCCTGCTGGCTCTTCTCACTGATTTACGGGGGCTCCGCTGAAAGGCTGTCCGAACTTGCTCAACTGCATCTTCTGAAGTTGAAGGGCGACCTGTTCGCTTACTTGGGCACAAACACCCATCTTTCACAAATTTAGCATGCCATCTGACAATGGAGTTCCTTTCAGGGGCTTCTTTTTTAAATTTCCTGCGAAATGCACGCTGAACACATGTCCACGATTCAGTCTTTGCAAATTGGAGGACGCAAAATGCCTTGTCTTGTTTAGAGAACGCCATTACTGCACCTGGAAAGATAACACGAAAATCATTAGTATGAGCAAAAACTTGATTAAGCAAGCTTTAAAATGGCACCAGTTTCATTTTTCTACCTGGAATAGTTCATGAGATATACGCATTTGTAATGTTCCCAAGACTTTTGAAACACCCTGTATATATATATATATATATATATATATATATATATATATATATACATAAAAAGAAAGATATACATTTATATACTTATATATACTTATATATACATATATATATATATATATACATATATACATATATATACATATACAGGGTGAGCCAAAATTAGGTGGACAGAATTTGGAATAGGTTTATGTATCAGTTATATTAATGCAATTATTTATTTTTTATTTTTACTGTCCACCTACTTTTGGCTCACCCTGTATATACACATATGTATATACATATATATGTATACATATATATATATATACATATATATACGTATACATGTATACATATATATATGCATACTTATATATTTATACATATATATATACATATATATACATGTATATATATACATATACATATATACATATACATATACGTACATATATATACATATATATACATATACATGTATATACACATATATACACACGTATAAATATATATGTGTGCGTGTGTGTGTTTAATCTCGTATTCGTTGACCTGTGTGTAAGTATGAATAATTGACAAGACTTTTTTTCCTGAATAGAATAATGCATCATCGTTTTCGATATAAAAGCACAGAATTCAACATTATACACCGGTTCACATCAAATTGATTCATCCGGTGTCACCTGGGACATAAGAACGTATCTATGTATAAATCTATTTATTCATTTGTTTGTTGATTTATTCCAACGAAAAACAAATGTTACCAACATATTTTATGAAAAATTGAACACATTCAATTTTTATAAAATACTATTCATAATCTTTTTTATTAACTTTGTCTCTAATGCCCAAAATGATTCGATATACCTATATATTATTTAGTATATATATATATATATATATATATATATATATATAGAGAGAGAGAGAGAGAGAGAGAGAGAGACAGAGAGAGAGAGAGAGAGAGATAGAAGAAAAAAGAGTGATAAATATGCGACGATTGTCCAAATTTATTTCAAATTTCAATTGTTCGACGATTATATATATAGTCTTGGAAGTTGTCCAACCTTTAAATCTATATGGCAGTAAAAAACTTTTAGTCCCAGATTATTTGCCCGTAAAACCCTTTGCTGGTAAGTAAATCAATCTTAGTTAGCATTAGTTAGCTTCTAGTTAGTATTAGTTAGCTTATATATATATATATATATATATATATATATATATATATATATATGTAGTATAAATTTTTATTCATACAAATTTTTATTTATACAAACATTATTGGTTACATATGTGCATACATGTTTCGGTTGTACTCTTTATAGAGAGTTAACCTCTCTAAACCAAAAAAAAAAGAGAAGTGCACTTCTCTGTCTTCTTTGGTCTAGAGAGGTTAACTCTCTGTAAAGAGTACAACCGAAACATGTATGCACATATGTAACCAATAATATTTGTATAAATAAAAATGTATACTTAATAACAGCTCTTCTTGTTATGTAGCACCTTTTATAAACACTGGAGTTTCAACGGATTTACATCTACAGAAACTAATACAATACGTGTACTATATCTATATATATATATATATATATATATATATATATATATATATATATATATATATAAGGGGGTTATTGTCTATGTGCAGACAATATCCCCCCATATATATATATATATATATATATATATATATATATATATATATATATATATATATATATATATATATATATACAGGGTGGGCAAAAATAAGGGTCCTATTTTTAAAAATTCATAACTTTTTTATTTATTGATTTTTTTTTTATTTTTTTTTTAGAATATGTAAAGGACCCCTTCCGAAGCAAGCATGAGCCGTATTAGCCCTAAGGAACGTACCCTCATTTAGAAAACATTATTTTTGCTTTAAAAACTCAAAACAGTGTAAAAAACAATACTTTAGTTTTTGTAAGTTTTAAGAAGTGTTTTTCGGCTAAAATTTGTTTTGTTTATTTCAAAAAATCTCGGAAGGGTCAGTCTACACACACATAACATTTGGTGAGTTTAACTTTTATTTTGTGGAAGTTATTCAAATTCAAGTTATTCAAATTTAAAGATAGGACCCTTATTTTGGCCAACCCTGTATATATATATATATATATATATATATATATATATATATATATATATATATATATATATATATATATATATATATATATATATATATATGAGGAGGTTATTGTCTGCACATCTATGACAAGAAAGCGGTTGAGAATCGTATATTTTTATTTAACAAATGCACGTTTAACTTTGACGCTTAATGTCTACCGGATTTCGCAACTGATTGATGAAAGACGAATTTCGTCCGAAAAAAAAGTATTTCACTATCTTAAAAATATCCGGGCTATATTTGTCTAATATACGAAACATACGTTGATACTTTACTATAAAGTGTATTTTGAACCTTACCTAGACAGACTACACCCCCAAAAAGGTTGTGACGTGTATAAATTGTTCCATTTAATTTAATAAATTTAGCAAAAAATAAAACAAGCTTGATTTAGTAGCCATGTAAGGAAAAGGGTAGTAGAGATTTTCACAGATAAGGTTAGAGTAGCACCTGTTCAATTTCGCCGTGAAATGCTTCGTCGTTTGGCGCATTTACATATATATATATACAGATAGTAGACGAGGAAGGTTTATCAATAAAAACACGGTAAAACTATCCTTTTCAACCTCGATAAACCTAGCATCAACTATTGTAGACTCAAATTATGCTAAAATAAATAAAATAAATAGGAATGCTGAAAGAATTGCAGTCCAAGTCCAGGAGTAGACTTCCAGAAAGTGTTTCCTGGAAGTCCACTCCAAGGTCTAGGGGTTCTGATCAAGAAAACGGTTTCCTCCGGTTAAATCAAAATCGATGGTAAAATACTTTCTGATAATGCCCCCGTAGAGCTCTTTCTGGTACAGAAGTGAATAGTACGTCCTGTGGGAGATCATAATAGCAATTGGTTTAAACTTGTTGTAAACAAATTCACGTTGTTTTAAAACTATTTTCTTAAATGTCGATATTTATCCCGATTACAGCGTAAACATCAAGACAGACTAGAAGACTCAACGAACTAATGCGGAGCCTTGTTTGTAGGTTAAGTGAATATATATGTATTCACTTAAGCTACAAACAAGTCTCCGAGTTTGTTCGTTGAGTCCTCTAGTCTGTCTTAATGTTAACGCTGTAATCGGGATAAATATAACTTAATTTCTCCGTATCACGTGATAATTACCTATAGAGTGCGGAGTCAAAGGTGGCTCTGTGAACCGAGTTCGCGCCTTATGACCGGTCTGAAATTATCACTTCCCGGCACTGGTCAGAGAAAAGCTGGAAACCACTTCGTCTGTAGGTAAACATAATTTAATATTTATTTATAAATATTATATATATATATGCACATATATATATATATATATATATATATTTAGGCAAATGTTATTAAATAACATTTACATAAAAACTGGACATTAATAAAATTAATTATGAAACTAGTCACAAAATTTCAAAATGCCTAGCGTAGTAAATAACGTTAAGAAATTCGTAGCCGTTAAACAACATGAATTGTGTATGTGCATTGCACGTAATCACGTTCGCATGCAACATCTTTTCACTACAGAGGCTCATGTTTCAAGTCGCGGATTACTAGCCATTAAAAACTAAAATGTAAAAGACATAGTTGTAAACACACTAAGACTGACCCCGCCTTATGATGATTCGATGAATCAAATCGAAAATACTCGCGAAAAAAAGAAAGAAAAAATTCAATAACAAACACACGCAATTATATTCACCAATTTGACCACAAAAAAGTCAGTATTAACTATGTTTATCCCGAGTGGGAGCAGGTCAACCTAGAAAAAGGTTCGTACGACCACATACATTGCTAACGGACGTTAATACTGACTTTTTTGATGGAATAAATGCAAAATGCCAACACTATCAGTAGCTTGGAACGCTAACTTGTGGATTGTGGGTTGACCATTTTTTGGGGGGGGGGTGATACCTTCATCGTTGTGCCGCCCGATGAGGAGGTGTATTCTCGCACATTGTTCCCGATTCCTTTGGACTGCATTGGGACTAATTTCTTGTGGGTATGCATAGTATCAACCATACTGTGAACATTTCTTGAACTACTTTCTTAAGAGTTTTTTTTTCTTTTTTCTTCTTAAATGGCCTTAATAAGGGCAACACCACATCAGGTATTGTCAGTTGTTGGGGTCCTTATTCCAGGTATATAATTCCCCTGATGAACTGCCAAGCAAGAACCTGCTTGAGTAGAGAAACACGTATAGGGAAAAATTCTTTAACTTTGAAAAATCTGAAAAATAAATAAACTATGAAAGGAAAAAATCTTTTGTTGTGATGAATGATTTCTTGAACGAAATGTTTTGGTAAACCTTCAAAAAACATATATATATATACATACATATAGTAGTGAGAATATATGTTTTAGCACATAACTTCTATATTTTATGTATACCAACCTCTTCCAATTGAAGCTCGATGACTGTCAACTTGCAACAACAGAGCATATATAAGTAAACAAGATGTTGTTATATACTAATTGCAAAGATTTTATTTATCTCATGAAACATTTTCAAAACAGTCAAACTTATAATAATCTGATCTTGAAAAAACTGCAAAAGAATTACAAAATAGCTAATGTAAACCAGCTCAATAATATCAACTCCTCGGCCATTGAAATATGTTCAAAAATCAATGTGTATAAAGAGATAGAGGTATATACTCCAAAATTCCCCGGATTCACATTGAAGGACCATGAAGAGGATTTTAATAACTCAAACATTAGATTAATAACCTAATGACTAAAATTTAATATAATGTAATATAGGTGTATATGTATACATGCCGTAGTGAGGTTATTAAAATAAGGTTATGATAGGATGACTTTACTGATTACTTCACTTAATTCATTGTATTATTAAACTAGGAATACTACATCTCCCCAATTTATCTGGGGGTTATGTGCTGTAATCATAGGGAGTGGGATGTAATTCTATCAGATCGTTAATCTAGGTCTGAAACATAAGGAAAGATAAAACGCTAACCAATTGATATAAGTATGAATATGTAATACTAGATAGATTCTGAATGATTGAGGTCTGATAATGTATGTAGAGGTGGTGGCTAGATCTTTATTCTAAGCAGTTATTCCAACTTATGAAAAAGCTATATATATATATATATATATATATATATATATATATATATATATTATAATATAATAATAAGCAAAACAATTGAAGAATTACATGATTTTTTCAGAAATTTCGGCCTTTCCATAACTGTTGATCCGGAGAGAAAAACTTCTAACTTCCTTGATATCACCCTTAACCTCAATGACGGATCATATAGCCCTTTCCATAAACCCAATCTAACTCTTTTCTATGTACATAAACTATCTAACCACCCGAAAGCTATAATTAATTCAATAGTACCGTCTGTTTCCAATAGAATATCTAAGCTTTCTGCCAATAAAAACATTTTCAACCAAAACGCACAATTTTATAACAATGCATTGCTCAACTCTGGATATTCTAAAAAAATAACTTATAACCAAAACAAAGAGAATGATAGAACTGTAAATATTATTACACATAATATGACAACTAGCAAGAGGAGCCGAACCAAAAGAAATGTAAATAAACAAAGACCCCTAAGGCACTCTATCATACCTGATGAAAATCAAGAACATATAGATAGCCCTACACCTACTGCACGTAAACGCCTTAGAAGGAAAAATAATATTTGGTTTAACCCACCTTTCAATAATAACGTTAAAACCAATATCCCGAAGGAATTCTTTAAAATATTGGAAAACTCTTTTAAATACCCACATAAATATAGCTCCATACTCAATAAGAATTCAATTAAAATTTCATACTCTACTATGCCAAATATAGCCCAAACAATAATCTCAGCAAATAGCAAAAAAATAAAAAATATCCAATCTAATTCTAATTATTCCAATCCTATAAATACATGCAACTGCAGGCGCACCAGTGATTGCCCATTGGACAATAGATGCACATATTCTGATATTGTATATGCTTGTACTGTAACTGAGCAAAATAATTATATAATGAATCCTAGAGACCACATAAATACAGCCCCTAATCAAATTCCACAATTGAGCACCACAACTAATTTGCACCATAACTCTAGACCTAACAATTCTAATATCCATCCTCTACCTCAGCAAACCGGTAATGAGTTCCCAATGGAAGGTAACGATAACAATAATATACAATCAATCAACCAACCTAATCCACATCATATAAATACAGTAAATAGAAATAGACCTGTGAATAGGAATATAAATGGCGCGGGAATAAGGGTAAATCCTAGGGTACACACATATATTGGGGCCACAGCAAATTTAATTAAATCCCGCATTTCCATGCATAACTACTCCTTCAATAACGATGTCGGTAACAACAGAACATCCCTGACCACTTTAGTTAAAAATTTAAGATCAAATAATATTCCACACAATATAAAATGGTCTATCTTAAAAAAATCAAACTCCTACAGCCCAGGATCCAGATCTTGTGGTCTATGCAACTCTGAAGCTGTAATGATAGCTACTGCACCTAAACATTTAAATCTGATAAATTCTAGGAGTGAATTAGTCTCCAAATGTCGACACAGAAGGAAATTCAAATATGCTATATGGAAACCACCACTAGTTTTGCCGTAGCTGTTTGGGCTAGCAATGAAACCGGGGGTGTCCAGACTTCGAGATGGGTCCTTTTTGATTTTTAATCTTTTTTGCCTAAGGGATTTAGACTCCGAGGTTGTAAGGGTTTATACACCTAAATTTTCAGTTTCTAAATGTATACACCTAAATTTTCAGTTTCTAAATATATTTACAATATCTTTACAATATCTTTACAACCTCTTAATTGGGAAATATTAAACCTTAAACCTTGAATATATTTACAACTTCTAGATTAAGAAAAATTAAGCCCTAATTTGGATTGGACTTCTTGATTGAACAAACCTAACCTTAAATTAAACTTCCTAATCTGATAAAATTAAATCTTAAATTAAACTATTAAATTATTAAGTTATAATTATTTAGATAACTTCGTAATTGGGAAAATTAAATCTTAATTGGGAAAAATTAAACCTTAGGGCAGGTTAAACTTTTTTAATTGGGGAATGTCAGGCCTTGAGTTGGAATTCCTGGGCTGATGGATTGAATCTTAAATTAAACTACTAATAATTTCTAGCCTGTTAAAATTAAATCTTAAAAATTAAATCTTGAATTAAACTATAAAATTATTGGAATTTAATAACTTCGTAATTTTTAACTTCATAAATATTCTAAATTACTTGATGGGGCTGGATTTGTGAAGTCGGTTTTTTACTGTAAGCCAGACTTTAAGTAATACTTTTGGATGGGTACGTGATGACTTGACCTAATTTTCCTAACTCCCTTTTAGTTTTCTTTTAACTTCTTAGCTCCTTTCCCTTTTGACATGGAATAAGCTTACTGACCCAGACAGTGAAAACCTAATTTGGGTGGGATGGATGGCGGGGTTGTATGTTTGCTGTCTTTTCTTGAACCTGTCAAACAGGAAGTAGGACAGACATAATCTTGAACCCGTTGAAGTCATTCTGAGATGTAGACAATTTAATATCGCCTTCTGTTCGTTAGGGATTTGTCATGTCTGGTGAGAAGATCACTTATATATTTTTCGCTCTTCTGGCTAGATGTGATGGGAGTCCGTCTTGTCTTGCTCAATTCGGATTTAGCTGGTTTTCTAATTAAACAACGAATTTGGATTTGATTAGAGTTGCACATGTTGGGATCTCGGAACTTTGATTGGACTTTTTGTATTGTTTTGATTGATTTATTTATCATTAACATTGAATATGGACACATTTCGCGACTGGATATCCTTGCCGGCCCCTTCAATTTCACATATTTGGACTGCTGTTTGTATCTTGGAGTAATGTCCTTCCTGATTATGCTTCTCAACTTATATGACCTGGATGGACTGTATGGATTCAACAAAAGTATGTTTTTGGATTGATATGTTTGATGTTATGTATTTTTATATATTTGTGTATATAATTTTATATATTTTCAAAGCGTAATTTTATTGCCTGTAGTAGTATAACTGCGGTAATGGTCCTCTGAAGAGAAGAATTATCTTTGAAAACTCATGAGCTAAGGACTTAAGGATGCTTTGCATGAACTTTGAATTCTAATAAAATTTGATTGACACCTTATTTTATTACTTCATTTTATATTATAATATTAATGCTCTATCCAGTATATTGAGCTTCAGTTTTTTTATCCGGATGTTTCACTAATTATAAGATATTAGTTGACGCTTATATCTTTTGTTGGATTGCTTCATATATATATATATATATATATATATATATATATATACATTAAAAATAGTTAAGATAATCTCTTCTTCTAGGTGCAATTGATCGCACATTGTTGGACATCCGTGATTTTCCTTAGATAATATGTGCAATCTAAAATAAGACTGTAACAAAAATAGAAAAAGAATTTAATGAGTGGCGATAATTATGATTACAGAAAATAGATATGTATCTACGCCGAATATGGTTATAACATAATTAAAATAGTTGCCTTGTGTTTTCGGAATAGCTTAGAGAGTTAATGTGCTGTATGCCAATATTGGATAGATTCTTGTTTAACTGTTATAGATTCTTTCCTAGGATATCGGTAGAATTTTAATCAGGGGAAGTAAAAGCGTATTCTTCTGACGTGAGTTGCGTCCCCTAGACTCGATTTTTCGCCGGATGGTATTCTGTTGATTAGGTGTACAGGTAGTTTTAAAAAATAATAAAATAAATATTCTTTGTTAAAAAATAGTGAACCAATGTTTAAATGTTATCCAGTAACGGCGCCCGACAGTGAAAAGAATTAGAACAAATTTACTTAAAAAGGAAAATACTAAAACAACTTTAGCTGACATCCATTAGTTTCGTATCCCGATCTTTTGAATTTATACTCACAATCTAAACTGCTCAAGTTAATAAGATGATTTATCTACACGTTAATAAAAGTGTTTTATTTAAAAAATGTTGAGGTCTTTTAGTCAGTTTAGATATTAGGCTCTATGGGGAAAAAACTAAAGCCAAATGGAGTACATATTTGATTAACTCTGCGCTTAGTTTTGTATTCAGATGATTTGAATAGATACTCGCAATTTAACTGACGTAAATTGTATAGTGATAATGATCTTCGAGATGTTAAGTATTTTATAAGAAAACAATAATTATAATTTAGCCAGTTCTAAATTTTGATAACAGGATAATGATTACCGATTGAAGGATATGCGTATTTGTATAAACTCTGCATTGAATGTTTCAAAATGGATACATGCCTCGTTGGTAGGAGCAAATATTGACATATAAATGTTAGTTGGTTGCCCTATCAACGAAATGAATTCGTAAAAAATTGCACCAAAGATTGACTGTTTTGAAAATGTTTCGTGAGACAAACAAAATATTGTTTACTATATATATATATATATATATATATATATATATATATATATATATATATATATATATATATAAAGAGGTGTACTAAAAGCGAACTTTTAGGAAAGGTAAAACCCTATTGTGAAGAGTATACTCAAGTTAACAAATCTTCAGGCATTATTACACACAACATGACCACACACAGAAATAAAAAGTTTAACTCATCAGCACCTAAGATAATCAAAACACACTCTAATAAGCCCATAGGAACTAAAGATATTGATAATCGGGTAGACCCACATTTGCACAAACAAAGAAAAAAACTTAGAAGAAAGAATAACATTTGGTTTAATCCGCCTTTCAGCAGTAATGTTAAAACCAATATACCTAAAGAATTTTTCCAAATCTTAGACAGATCTTTTAAGCATCCCCACAGATATAGCACTATCCTTAACAGAAATTCTATTAAAATATCATACTCTACTATGCCCAATATTGAACAAACTATCATAACCTCTAACAATAGGAAAATCAAACATATCCAACAGCAACCACCCACCACATCCCTCACCACTTGTAACTGCCGTAAACCTAGAGATTGTCCCCTTAACAACAACTGTGTACAGAAGGACGTAATATACGCTTGTACTGTTAAACAATTCCCCCGCTCCACCAATGTTGTGAGTAATCACAGTTCCCATACTCCACCCGAACTCCGGATCTCCCCGCAACCCCAATCCGCTTCTACTCTAAACTCCCGCTTATACAGCCATACCTCTAACCAAGCACCCCCAATAATAGATAGTGCTCATGGGCCAACTCACATTTCCCCCATATCCGCTCCACCCCACTTCTCCAAACAACTTTCCTCGCATAACTTGGATCTCCAAACCCAAATCTCTTCTAATACCATTAGCAATCTCAATGCAACTATAGCACCACCCTTCAAGATACACACATATATTGGGGCGTCCTCTTTCCCCATTAAGACCCGGATCTCTAACCATATATATTCCTTTAAAAATAGCAGCGATAACAGCACAGGCACTTCACTTTCCAATCTAATTAGAAACCTCAATCTTAAAAATACTCCCTATTCACTTCACTGGTCAATACTTAAAAAGTCCAAATCATATACCCCTGGAGCATCCCATTGCCAACTTTGTACTCTGGAAACCTTTATGATAGCTACTGCTACTAAATCTAAAAATATTATTAATTCTAAGAATGAACTCATCTCCAGTTGCAGGCATAAACGTAAATTCAGGTATAGCAACCATAATAATCCCCCAGACACCCCTCCCCCATTTGATTAAATACCCTCCCTTCATCTCGGATTTTCCCTCCTTACATCTCGAATCCCCTTTCTGATAGTTCTAATTCCTGTTGTTCTATAATCTCTACTTATATCTCCCTCATCCCTTTAACCTTCTCTTAACTTAATAAAATTACCCATAAACTCCGTTAGCTTCACATTTCCCTTAGTTTTAACACCTTTCTTCCATTACCCCCTAAATCTTTCCACTTAACCTCCTTAACTGTATAACTTTATTTGGCTTTCCATTTTCTTCCCCGTTTAACTTCTTTTAATGCATTCGTCCGCTTCCCTTCAACACTTCCATTCTTCATTCTTTTCCCTTTCAACGTGATAACTAACCCACTCTATTCATATTATATCCTAGCCCTTTTATTTACTTGTTGATTAGCCTTATCTACTCCATATCCCCTTTGCACACCTCGATATCGAACTCCTTACTGTTTCCACTGTGCACTCTAATTATTCTTCCCCTCCTGTTTTTTACTTCTAAATAATTCTTCTCACTCTTTTAATAGCCTCGATTATTCCCCCCTTGTTTTACCTCGCCCTTCGCACATCTCTCTCAAACTACTCAACACCCAACCCGCCCTCGCTCTACATCTTTTAACCCCCCTAGTATTTACTTTTAACTGCGATCTCCACTCTCCCTCTGGCTTAATCCTTTGTCACTTCTTTAACCTTGTATATCTCTTACTTCTTCCGGCCTTCACTAACCTATTTAACAATTTTCTTAATTAACCTCCATATAACTTTTTTGAATAAAATTTCAAAGTTTATATTTTCCCATATCTATTTGAACTAGCATCCCGTAACTGCTTATTTACTTCAACCCATAATTTTTTCCACCTTGGAGATTCCCATTCCGGATATCCTCTCGAGGTCTTGTTTTCCTTTTTCTTTTTCCTTATTCTAATTTTCATTCTTGAGCTCCAATCTGATCGACTTTTCTCTCATTCTATTATTAGTATCTTATTTTTATTATCTTTTTATTTTTTTATTTTTTATTCTTTCGGTCAATCCTTAATTTTCCCTGCGAGCTTAAGACTAATCTTATTATCTATTTTTCATTCTTTATTCTTTTATTTTCTTATTTCTACTTTTTATACTATTTTTATCTTTATTTTTTATCTTTACTCTTTTAATTTTTAACTCATTTTTCTAGTCCTACCCTTCATATATATTTTGCCTCATTGTTTATATCTAAGGTCATTTGATAACATCTAAACCCCGAACTCTGTTCTTATACATATTCTGATATTTTAACCCCTTATCCTAATATTCGTTAACTTACCCCCACTCCTTTCTTCCCCTTTTCTAGTTGAATCCTAATTCGCGCTAACTTCCAATTTCTACTTTATGTTTCACCCCCCTGCTTTCACACTCTTAGTTTTATCCGCATTCCTTCACCGCATCGCTCCCTTTCTCCTCCCCCCTCTCTTTCCTCGTACCCGTCCCTTTCTCCTCCCACACACCCCTTACCCGTTTCCTCCCTTGCCTACTGGTCGCATATTATATTCTTGTTTTCACTGTCTTTGCTTTTCTTCATTTATAACCGGCTTTCTCAACTGGGCAGGCTTTAAATATTCTCGCTGCCCCTTTTTCCCACTTTAAAACACTTTCCTTTGTCATCTCTGCCCGGGAAGTATCTTTAATGGCGAATATTTTACATCTTAATCTCCTCTGACGCCTGCCTGCATCATCGAATGTACCTCTTATTGGACTTTTTACCCTTTTTGGATTTTCTATTTTCGCCGTACCTGAAGTTGTGGCTTCTTGGAATTTAACTTTGAAACCTCTCTCATTACTTCTCGTGCCTCTAACGACCTACCTATCTACATCTTATTCTCTCCGCTGGACTCTTCGACACCGGACTTTTTGGCAATCGGACATTTGATTGCACCCTGGCACAGTTTTGCCCTGCGTTTCTTTCCCTACAACTTTTATTTCATTTTTTCAAATTTTAAATCTTGGCCATTGCCAACTTGTCTATCCCAGCGACTTCCTCTGATGATAAGATTTTGATCTTTGAAAAGCCTGGCTTAAGGAAAATTTAACTTGAATAAATCGCCTTTTTGCGGAATATACCTTTCTTTGAACTTTTGAATTGAATTTTGATTTGGCTTTTGCTTTCTCTAATTCCTTTCCATTCTCCTTCATTTATATATATATATATATATATATATATATATATATATATATATATATATATATATATATATATATATATATATAAAGATAGAAGACATAAGAGTGATAAACCTGTACGAATGTCCAAATTTATTTCAAATTTCGATTGATCAATGCAAGGTGTATTCTGTAACTTCCCGGGCCATAGTAAAAAAACGCAACCGCGGCTTTCTCAACTAACCCGACCATTGTATTCCCTCATATTTCACTCTCCCCTCTCTCCAACCCACCTCCTAATTTAGCGTAGCTTTTTCACTTAAGTTTTTTTCTTGGATTCGCTTGCTTGATTATCTCACCAATAATACCATTCGCTTTTCTACTATAGCCCGGGAAGTAATCAAAAATGGCCAGCTTTCTCACATCAATTCCATTTAAGTACGCTCCATCTACGATTTGATTTCAACATTTTACCTTTGGATTTATTTCATTTTGAACACTTACTCCATACTGCCTCTACAAAAAACTTTTTCGTCTTTTTCAAAATCTCCTTTTCATTGGACGCCTTTTCGGCGGACAATTACCATCTGGACAAACCACATATCTTTTTTACACGAACTCTTTTTTCACTCCATTTTTAATAATATTTTTCAAATGTTTGAACTTTGGCTTTTCCACAGCCAACTTGTCTATCTGTATTTCTCCTCTGATGATAAGATTTCGATCTTTGAGGAGCCTTGGCTTAAGGAAAGAGTGATAAACACTAGTTTATTACAGAATACACCTTGCATTGAACCATCGAAATTTGAAATAAATTTGGACATTCGTACATGTTTATCACTCTTATTTCTTCTATCTTTGTAATTGCTATATCTCGTATATTGAGCTTAACCTTTTCACGATAGGTTCTATCTACTAAAAGTTTACTTTTGGTTTATATTTGATTCTACTATATATATATATATATATATATATATATATATATATATATATATATATATAATAAACGTATAATGTGTAAATTTCATATATATATATATATATATATATAATGTGTAAATTTCATATATATATATATATATATATATAAGTTTTTTATTATTATATCATGTAAATAGACAGATAATATCATGAGGTGATATAATATATTGCGTATAGATTTTCAGTATTTACTTCCACAGTGTTCATTATTAAAATATATCTATGACAATTAAGCTACAGAGTGGCATCCATATTTCATCCCCGCATCCTGATGATTCTATGCGTGGATGAAACATGAACGCCTCTGTGTAGCTTAATTGCCATCGATATATTTTTCGGTGACAAGATCAGACATAGACTGAAGTTTATTTATAACAAAATTGAATTTTACTGCCTATTCCATGGATGGTCGGCAATTAATTTGGATCAGTCTGTTTAGACGGGTCCATTTGTGAATAATGCTTAGAGGCTGGGAGATTGGGGTGCAATCCTTGATAGAGTCATACCAGAGATTTTTTTTATTATTATTTGATATCTCCTTGCGAAACATGCAGCATTATAAGGTGGAGGTTAAAGGGTAAGTGGAGTAATCCCAGAAAAAAGTGGCGTCCTCCCCTACATCTCGGTATAGTAGCTAATAAAAAGGGAGCCTTCGGGTCACCCTCGACTATGGTCGACCAGTTTACGTTTTTTTACAGTCTTTACCATTTATATAATTAAAAGCGCGGATCGGATTGTCGCATTTTAATAATATCTGTCTTTGATTCTTCCCTTTTTTAAGAGCAGCTAATTTATCGATATCAAATAATCGTAACTTTTAAGTTAAAAAAACAAAGGACACAGACAATTTGATAAACAAAAAATAACGTTGGGAATTGTTTTACGTAGTTCATGAGAGAGGGCTTCTAAGAAACTCTGGTTTAGTCACCATTAAAGTGTTAATGTTATTTACTAAGCCGACAGCGACGGTCCGGCACTGGGGCCAGAGAAGTATTATTACGTTAGTACCTTAACAGAATTGACTAAACGCGTTAATAGGCTCGCTTGGATTTCCCAGCACAAATGAGGAATGAATATGCGCCTAAATACATTGAATCACACTTTTCACTGATGACTTCAATGGCTGCTCGTTGCAAATCGCCTCGACCGTTCTAATGAGGAATTAGTCGTATTGCTATCGCCGAAGAACACTTAGCTATAAAACGTCTTTGTGTCAAGTGAATGCAAAAAGTTCAGGAGTTGATGTATTCGTCGCCATTAATGTGGTTACTAGTATTTTGCGTTTTCTGGTTCGTGTTATTGGTTGGAATATTTTTGTCTATTTTTAGATGATGATGATGATGATGATGATGATGATGATGATGATGATGATGATGATGATGATGATGATGATGATGATGATGATGATGATGATGGAAAAGAAGAAGGTTAAGAAGAAGGAAAAAGTTACGAAGAAGAAAATAGTTAGCAGAAGAAGATAAAGAAGAAAAATAAGAAAGTTATCAAGAAGAAAATTAAGAAAAAGAAAATAGTAAAGAAGATTAAAAGAAAATAGTAAAGAAGAAAAAAGAAAGTTAAGAAGAATAAAAAGAAGAATAAGAAAATTAAAAAGATGCAAGTAATAAAGATAAAAACGTTTAGAAGAAGAAGAAAAAGAAAAAGAAAGTTAAGAAGAAGAAGAAGAAGAAGAAGAAGAAGAAGAAAAAGAAGAAGAAAAAGAAGAAGAAAAAGAAAATTAAGAAGACGCAAGTAATAAAGATAAAAAAGTTCAGAGGAAGAAGAAGAAGAAGAAGAAGAAGAAGAAGAAGAAGAAGAAGAAGAAAAAATTAAGAAGACGCAAGTAATAAAGATAAAAAAGTTAAGAGGAAGAAGAAAAAGAAAAAGAAGGTTAAGAAGAAGAAGAAGAAGGTTAAGAAGGTTAAGAAGGTTAAGAAGGTTAAGAAGAAGAAGAAGAAGAAGAAGAAGAAGAAGAAGAAGAAGAAGAAGAAGAAGAAGAAGAAGAAGAAGAACGCGACGAAGAAATTTTAAAACAAAAATCAAGAAAGTTAGAAAAGTAAGGATGGAGAAAACAGCAACAATAACAAATATCAGAAAAGGTGAAAAAGACATCTAAGACACAAGCACAAGACCAAATCCTTATAAGAAAATGATTTACCTCCATTTTATTGACAAGTATAACTTTCTATCCAAAGGCTGCATATTCGAATCTTCTTCAGCATCAATTTGGGCCAGTTCTTGATGCATGTTTTTGGAAAATATGCGTTCATATTGTTCGCTTACACTAATGTTTACATTTTATCTGGCTTGACAACTTCTCTTGACATAGTCGGAGGAATTTTGACTGTCACGGTCAGATCTTCTCCCACAGTCCCTCGCATCGTCTTCATGGGACAACTATTTCTTCGTGGCACTATTTCTATTTCATTATTTCGATCGTGCTACTCTATATTTTCGACCTAAATATGAAACGCTCCCTTGACCTAAATTTCTTTAGGCGGCGATTTGATTGGCTATTCCAAAAGCTTTTTTTTACATTCTCGGTTGACGGAATAACAGATTAGCAGATTAGGAAGAATGGCCAGACTTTCCGTTAAAAGTCGGTTTCAGTATTCTTACATTTTAATGTTTATTTACTTTTGATGCCTCGTCCTTCGAACCATAGGGTTTCCGTTAAAATAATCCTGAAACACGCATGAATTAAGCTACTAAAATACTTTTTCTCTAATACAGTACTGATTTTCAGAGGCTCACAAGTACCTTGGTGAAAAGTACCAATTTTGTTCCAACGGCATAGAATTTTTCATTCTCGGGATACCAGAATGACATTTTCGAACAGTAAGTGGCCATTACAGTCAATAACACAATTGCTCATCCAATGTTCGCTTTCATTTTTCAAGCATGAACATTCGTAATTTCTTTTTATTCATTTTTTTTTTCATTCTAATAAATAATTTCCTCAGAATATACATTCTGTAACAAACATTTGACTTCAGGCTAAAGCACGTTACATCTATTACTAATGAAGATTTGGTGTTCGTATGTCTGAAGCTGAAACTATACTATCATTTCTATTTACGACTATTGTACTATTGTAATATATATATATATATATATATATATATATATATATATATATATATATATATATATATATATATATATAAAGATAGATGGACGAAGAGTGATGAACATGCACGAATGTCCAAATTTATATCAAACTTCGATTGTTCAATGCAAGGTATATTCTGTAATAAAATTATGTTTATTATTCTTTCCTTAAACCAAGGCTTTTCAAAGATCGAGATCTTATCATCAGAGGAATTATACATACATTATCTAATTGCTCTATCTCGTATATTGAGCTTTTACCATTTCACTATAGGTTCTTTCTACTAAAAGTTTACTTTTAGTTTCATATTTATTTATTCTAATCTTATTCTATATATATATATATATATATATATATATATATATATATATATATATATATATATATATATAATCCCGGCAAGGTAAACATCCACAGGATATGAATCCAAAGAATTTTAACCTGGCTTTTTCTTTTTTAATTTTCTCTCTCCCCTTCTCTCTCCTCCCTTTTCTCTCACCCACTCCCCTCTCTCTTTCCTTCTCTTTATCCTTAGTGAGTTTATAATTCATATTTTTATAAAAGAAAAGTGCTAAAAAGAAATGTTTTAAAGAGGAAAGATATTAAGAACTTTGTATCGATTTCATGAGACGAGCGTTGGAGGGCTCTTCCGAAAGACTTTACGTGTTATGTTGCGGGAAGCGTTGGCCTCAAGATTTCGTCAGTTCGAACGATAGTAATGTAACAAATTTCTGTTTTTTTTTTCTTTTCAGGCGTCAAATTTCTGTCGGCCATGGAGATTCGTCACCAACGTTAAGGGAGAGACCAAATTACTACTCTATCGTAGTTAATTCCTAGCTTAAGTCCTTAGCCATTTGAGGAGGGGGAAGAAGAAATCTTATGCCTGTATTATCTTAAAGAATTTAATTCCCCTAATCATGTTGAAGACTACATAGAGAAATCGTCCGTTCGACCCGCTTCCAAAACCCAGACTGGCAAAACTCCGTTTCCCACACAAAAGCCGTGACGTCACAGAACCCCCATGCGCAGGTGCCCCTTGACCCTTGACCCGAGGTCTCGTCAACGTGATGGCCCCGTCAATGTCTGTGAGCTCCGACTGTGAGAACCAGTTCATTTTGCACTCGAATGAACGGGTCCACCCGCACTCAATCGCGCAAGCTAAAGAAAACGATCGCTCAAACATACGCCCACTTCAAGATGCGTCCGACCTCAGCAGGCCATTATCCGACATATATATATATATATATATATATATATATATATATATATATATATATATATATATATATAATTTTAACACGACAAAATTCATTAGAAGAATTGAAAAGATATATATATATATAATTTTAACACGAAAAACAGTATTAAAAGAATTGAAAAGATATATATGTATATGTATATATATAATTTTAACACGAAAAAAATTATTAGAAGAATTTAAAAGATATATATATATATATGTTGCTACTACTCCTGCCTGGACCGCGGCAGTACGCGTTTCGTATACTCGTCGTGCAGAGGGTTAGTCGCGTCGTCCAGTGGATGGTCGTCTGTGGATGAATTCTTTCTTCTCTGCCGTCGTCTGTTGCCTGCAATAAAAGCCATGTCGCCCCCGAAGACAAACTCTGCTTTTAAATTTAATTCATTTTATTCAAGCGTTGTTATTTTATCTGGGGGAAATTCACCACGCCGAGAGAGACTAAGCGAGGAAATCCCACGTTATCGTAGTTAGTTATTAATGTTTTCTTAACTATTCCTAGAGAGGGGGGAAGGATTCTCGCGTTTGTCTTCCCTGAAGGTAAATATTCCGTATCTTTACATTGTGAATCGCACGTCCTCTCAGTTCGCTTTCAGTTTTTTTTTTCCCACGCAAGGCCCATGAAGTCGCAGAGCCTCTCGCAGGTGTAGACTGACCCCTGTTCGTAGGTTTCGTCACACGTAACCTTGTCACGTCTGTCAGCTCCGACTGTGAGAACAAGCCCTGTTCTGCACTCGACTGCCCCGCGTTAATTCGCGTAAGTCAAACCCGATCTCCCACAGATACGTCCATTCCCATAGGGCCATTATCCAATATTTATATATATATATATATATATATATATATATATTCAATTTTTCTAATGGTTTTTCGTGTTAAAATTAAACAAATGGATGAAAGATCCATATGTGTTACAAACGTTTTTGATCCCTTTTCGAATCATCGTCGGATGTCGACATTGGAAAATCGACTAAAAATCTGGTTAAATAGTGGATTTTTTAAAAAATACATCGGGGAGACGTGCACGTAAAACGAACGTCTACATTCTTTTAAAGAAGACGGATGAATTAAATCTTTTAATTTATTAATGTATGAATTTTTTTATTTTCATTCATAGCAATGGCTGATTTATTTGGTTTGGTCGAATAATTATGGAGAAGGAGAAATAGAGAGGTGGGCAATAATTAATTTAATATAATGTCCCTTTTTTTAATTTGACTCAAGCGTCGCTGAGGTTGCATCATTTAACTCACTTAACCTACGCTAAGCATTTTAAATGATTTTACTAGTCTCATACGTAATATTATTAATTTTAGGTAGTTGTGTTTTTTTATGTATATTGCTTCAAGTAATTTTTTTTCAAATTTGTCTCAGAATGTATTATTTTGGTGCTGTTTACATACATTTGTCTTAATTCATATAGAGGGTAGTTATGTATTTGTATGTGGTTGTAGATGGACAAAGAGTTTACGTAGTGAATGGTGAGGCGACGGGATAGAGTAGTTGCTGTAAAACCAATGTAGCTATTATTATTTGGGGAGTTACATTCTCCGAAAGGGCATTTAAATTTATAGACTTTATTGGTTCTTTCTAGTGTTTTGGGGATTAAAAGAGGTTGTTTTTTTTTACTACAAGCAGTAGGGTTTTAAATCTTTTGCAGTAAATAATTAGTTTTATGTTATTATTGTTGTCGGTACACACACATATATATATATATATATATATATATATATATATATATATATAATACTCTTTATAGCTTTTTCCTCTAGTCTGAAATTTTGCTGCATTTGGCTACAGTAATATATATATTGATATACTTAGAATTGTAATATTGTATATTATTATTTGTATTAGTGAGGGTTTTTTTTAGTTTTTAATCATTGATTTTATTAGTTCATCAAAGATGTGATTGGGAAATACATTGTTAATCAATACTTATTTTATATTTTGTAGTTCGATAAATAGTATTTGGGGGGGGATAAATTTGGCACGGTTTACTAAATTTTTAACTATAGCTATTTTGTAGCGGTAATGGCACTCTCTCTTGAAATTCAACAGACTAGAATTTTTGCTGGTTGGTTTTATTATAAGTATAAGCGTTAAACGTATTATTAGAGATGTCAATAAACATGAAACATATGTGTGTAAGTAAATATAAAAATATTTAAATAATGTACGAGGCTTGTCTTGTGTATCCGACCTTAGGCCAGAAAAAATATTTCAAATACGTGACGGGGTTGGGACTCTAATCCCTTTCAAAGTAGGCCACTTCTGCTTGCACACACTTAGCCCACCGATCCATCCATTGCCGGAAACACCTCTGGAAGTCTTCTTTTGGAATGGTGTTCATCTCCACCGTCACGTTAGATTAAGCAGGTGTTTGGAGAAGATGAGATGTGTAACACAAATTAAGGAGTGGTTCGACCGATTCAAAAATGGCCGCACATCAGCGGAGGGTAATCGGCGTTCTGACAGGTCCCAAACTGTTCGAGAAGGTGCGAAAACAGAGATAATGCGGAAGAAGACTTCCAGATGTGTTTCCGGCAGTGGATGGATCAGTGGGCTAAATGTGAACAAGCACAATGGGGCTACGTTGAAGGCGATAAGGGTCGGAATCCCGTCACTTATTTGAACTTTTTTGGAGAGATTAAGGCCGGATACGTTTTAGATAGGCCTCGTATGTCAACAGCGAACCCGTCTGTATGTGGATCACTATATAAAGCTTCTTTTCTTAGATAGAGCTTATTTGTAAGGATCTCGCCATTACCTTTAATGCTTAGCTCATTGGGTAAATGTAGACACAGGCACAGGTTTAAAATAAATAGAACGTTATCAAGTTCTTTGTAAATAACAATTCTTTTAAAGTATAGTTACAATAAGAGTTATAACTGTAAAAATAAATGTTAACAAATTAGTAAGTTTTTTTTGTTTTGTTTTTTTCTTTTTTTCTTAACCAATTTAGTAAAACACTAGTTTGTAAATAAATCGTGCTTAAATGTCGCCAAACTTTAATTCCGTATTGACGTTATAACCAATTAAGTTTCTTATAATTTCTTATATAAATCGAAATCTTCGTCCTGAATTTTCGTCTTTTCATTTCTAATCGTAAATAATTAATCGTGAACGCTCGAATCTTTATCAATTTGTAAATAAACCGTTTTTAAATGACGCTAAACTTTAATTCCGTAGTGTAAATCATCTCGAATCTTGACGCTATAACAATTAAGTTTTTAATATGTTCTAATCTAAACCGAAATCTTCGTCCTACATTTTCGTCTTTTAATTTTTAATCGTAAATAATTAAGCGTAGTTTTTAATCGTGAACGCTCGAAGCTTTCATCATATATTTTTACCCATAAAGCTCACATTCGAAATTTTAAATGAGATAATTTATTTATTTAAATAGTAAAAACAAATTCTCTTATATATATTTTTATATTCCTACATATGTAAAAAAAAAAATAGTCAAATCAATCTTTTACTTCTGTCACCCCTCCTCGATTATTTTAACATTTACCTCCTTTTTTACATCGACCAATCAAAAAAGTGTATTTATCTTTTTAAGATGATGATCAATTTCTCTCATTATTTGTTTTTTTGGCGTGGTTGTTTATACATCTGAGGAGACCTAATTAAGGGGTCGAAATAAGTTATAATATATACAACCTTAATGTGTGTATAGTTTTTTCTTTTTTATAATTATATATATATATATATATATATATATATATATATATATATTGTATTTACGGATTTGTTGAAAATTATTGCCAACAGATTATGCTGCCCTAGCAACAACGTCATTTTTGCTATATGTGTTTAATGTAAGAATACTTTATTCAATATACGATTGCAATTGTTTATATGAGATCTATATTTTCTAATCTTCTTTTTAGACGTGACACAAATGATAATAAACGAAGTACCAAATGGTGGTATGTTTAACAAACATCCCAGGCAATACGAACGATGGAACAAATTGTCGCCGGCGAAAATAATGATGAATGATTTAAAGATTGTTCATTTCATGCTGATTTTTTTTTCTTTTCTTTTCACAGACTGAATTCAAACTAAAAACGAAAAATGGCGCTATATTGGAAATCATATTTGCCGTAGGTAATAATTTAAATCTCCTGATCGCTACGTCCTCACATGGGAGACCTTAGGTAAATGTACTTTTTTGTTGTAATTATAGTCATTAAATAAGAGTCTTATAAGTACACGTGAACACACACAAAAACACTCATAGTCACATATGCACACACAATTAAACTTATATATATATATGTATATATATATATATATATATATATATATATATATATATATATGTATATGGTACATGTATTGTATTAGTTTCTGTATATGTAAATCCGTTGAAACTCAAGTGTTTATAAAAAAGTGCTCAATAACAAGTAGAGCTGTTCTTAAGTATAATTTTTTTATTTATACAAACATTATTGGTTACATATGTGCATACATGTTTCGTTTGTACTTATCGCAGACAGTGAACCTCTTCAGACCAAAGAGGACTGAGAAGCGGGATCTCTCTGCAAAGAGTACAACCGAAACATGTATGCACATATGTAACCAATAATGTTTGTATATATATATATATATATATATATATGGTAAAATGAAAAAGGAAAACCAAAAAACTGGATGTTTTTTTATGTGTACATCAACGTTTCGTCTTTATTTATAAGACTTCATCAGGATGATGATATAGGGAAAAGATATCATGCAAGCACGGATACATGTAGGGTAGACATGTTGGGAAGAAAAATAAAATAAAATGAAAAATAATAGCAGCGTCTAGCTGGACGTCCGTACAAGTTAGAGAATCGTACGGACGTCCAGCTAGACGCTGCTATTATTTTTCATTTTATTTTATTTTTCTTCCCAACATGTCTACCCTACATGTATCCGTGCTTGCATGATATCTTTTCCCTATATCATCATCCTGATGAAGTCTTATAAATAAAGACGAAACGTTGATGTACACATAAAAAAACATCCAGTTTTTTGGTTTTCCTTTTTCATTTTACCATCACGTCGGATTACCTTCATCCTTCTCTTCCCATATATATATATATATATATATATATATATATTTATATATACAGGGTGATTCATAAGTCACTTCACTTAGCTATTTAAAATGATTACCATATGAAGCACAAACATAATATTACCTTTTGATTATTGTTATCTTACTCTCTAATTACTGCTATTTGTTAAGCAATGGAAACGTGATGTGAACAGAAAGCCTCCTTCGTACAACACCATAATCAATCAAATATGCTACAAAGAGTCGTAAATTCCTTGCAAAAAAGAATGAAGCTATGCATGCAGAACGAAGGTGGAAATTTTGAAAATTTGCTGTAATTTTAAACTCCCATAAATGAATTTGTTGAATAAACTTTGTTTTGTATTACCGTATTTTTTAACTTTAGAATTTCAAAAATAAATAGCTAAGTGACTTATGAATCACCCTGTATATATATATATATATATATATATATATATATATATTAGGTAAACATTATTAAATAACACGGAGTGATTTTGTTTGATGCGACTTTTTTTATTTTTTCTATTTTCCGAATTGTCCATCTAATGTTTCGGTCAAATTGATGTAAATATGATCCATGGGTTTCTTGTTCCATTCTTTTTTCTTTTTTGCAAGTACTTTCGATTTAAATCGTCAAATCATCTTCAGGCGGTATTAGTTTTAGTGTCTTTACAAATTATGACTTTACTATTGTGCTCATTTTTGAATAATAACGGCAAGTAGTTTATAACTTGAAAAAGCGTCTATAAAGTTGAAATGTACATGAGAGTGTGATGGCGTTCTACACATATGAGAGATTTAAAAGTTTGACTGTTTAAACCGTTAAGAAATTGATGACGTTAAAGAAAGTGCATACAATTCAAACGCATAACTACCTAATGGCTAAGAATTTGGTAATGTTAATTATTATGCTAGACACTTTAAAATGTTGCGACTAGTTTCATAATTGACATTATTAATTGTGGGATGTTTAGTTTTTATGTAGAGGGCTTCGAGTATTTTTAATTTTTTGATATTGGTATTGTGGTATATTATTTTGGTATTGTTAACAAGGATGTTTCTATATTGGGAGGGGGTACAATTATGTTTTTTTATGTGTTGGCATATAGAGCTAGTGTCGGAGAGATGTAGGGTGAGTCTTCGGGATAGTGTTGTGGAAGTGAAACCTATGTAAGAATTAGTTTTTTTTATTGTTGTCGGAGATACATTCTCCCATAAGGGCATTGGAACTGATATATTACATTGGTTCTTCCTAATGTATTTAGGAATTATTTAATAATGTTTGCCTAAATGAAAATATGCTGCCTAAATACACACAATATATATATATATATATATATATATATATATATATATATATATATATCATGATGTTTGGGGAGTACAAAATTTTATCTTGGAGACGATCCACGTTCGTCTAAAACAAATTGTAAACAAATAGAGTGTCTATTACGACTAGATGTGATCGGTCTCTAAGATTCATCCTCTATTGTACAAATACCATCACGCTATTTTAATATTTTTTCTTTACCCTGTCTTCTCACCCTTTTTTTGTAAACCCCTCTTTTTCTTTAATCCCTCGATACAGCCTCTGTTAAGAGAAGGCGAAACCGGTCGGCTGTTTTTTTTCTTTTTCTTCTCTTGATTAACTTTTAATCATGAACGATAAAACTCGATTTCCCTTCATGCTTGCCATAATATATATATATATATATATATATATATATATATATATATATATATATATATATATACAGGGTGGGCCAAAATAAGGGTCCTATCTTTAAATTTGAATAACTTGAATTTGAATAACTTCCACAAAATAAAAGTTAAACTCACCAAACTTTATGTGTGTGTAGACTGACCCTTCCGAGATCTTTTGAAATAAACAAAACAAATTTTAGCCGAAAAACACTTCTTAAAACTTACAAAAACTAAAGTATTGTTTTTTACACTGTTTTGAGTTTTTTAAGCAAAAATAATGTTTTCTAAATGAGGGTACGTTCCTTAAGGCTAATACGGCTCATGCTTGCTTCGGAAGGGGTCCTTTACTTATTCTAAAAAAAAAAAAAAAATCAATAAATAAAAAAGTTATGAATTTTTAAAAATAGGACCCTTATTTTTGCCCACCCTGTATATATATATATATATATATATATATGGATTTTGTTAAGTTCACTCCAAACTAGGCAAAACGCTATTGTAGACGTATTATTCTATATAGATGTGTGTGTGTCTGTCTGTGTGTGGGGGGTGATAATAGTAAAAACAATTATTTTATATAGTTCAGGTCTATTTTATGGAAGTCAGATTTCATGGAAAAATTAAGCTCAATATTCATAACTGTAAAAAAAAATTTAATTTGTAATTAAGCTATCAATTAATTGAACCATCAAATATATGTTATAGTGTGATTTATTGTCAGTTTCGAAGCAGAGGGAAAGCTACCCCGTGTTTGTAGAAGGACCAAACTCATTTTTAACAACAATTACTATGATGACGGGGATGAATTCTTGAACTTGTTCAAGTTTGTTTTTATCCTTCTCGAAACACGTGTTAGCTGACCCTATGCTTCGAAGCTGACAAAAAAATATAGTAGGTCATTACATTGATCTGTCGATTTATACATATATATATATATATATAATAAGGAATAAGGTAAAATAAATACCTTTGAAGCATTTAAAGATGCGATATCAATCTTAATAAATAAATCGAAACCGATTTTTTTTCGGTTTCGATTTATTTGTCTTTTTAAATTGATATCGCACCTTTAAATGCTTCAAAGGTATTTATTTTACCTTATTCCTTACTAAATTTCAATTAGATTCTTAAAAAAAAAATATGAACCCTCAATTTTATACCTATCTCGTGTGCATTCACGATCTGATATTTGAAAGTGGAAAACAACAACAACATCCCTTAAGACCGGTTGCACCAACAGAAGCCGGGAAAATCCAAATCCGATAAGATCAGGATATACAGACACATTGAAAAGGCCAAGTTTTTAATTGGCGAAATATTAGTATCACTATAAACTAAAAAAAAATGAAAGTTTATAAAAGGAAAAAAAATCGGTTTCGATTTATTTTCCTTTTAAAATTGATATCTTTAAATGCTTCAAAGGTATTTATTTTACTTTATTCCTTATTAAATTTCAATTAGATCCTTAAAAAATATATGAACCCTAAATTTTATATATATATATATATATATATATATATATATATATATATATATATATATATAGCGTGTATTTAGGCAGCATTTTTTTATTTATGCAAACATTGTTACAAATAACAGAATTCGTCTGTTTAATTGTACCCTTTTTTTTCAATTTTTCTTGTAGTCTCTTTTGTATTAAAATTTAAAATAATAATAAATGTTCCATAGTTTTCGCAGGTTTCACTATGCATCTTGTAAACTCTAGCTTAATTTACGAACATCTACAAAAACATAACTGCCCTCCCTCTAATTTCAGACAAATTCTAGTTAATAACACTAAAACTATACATTTAGAAACCAATTTTTTAAAATTAAAAATACTGGATGCTATCTACATGAAAATACAACAATCTAAAATTAACAACATCACATATGAAACCAGTGGTAATATTTTAAAATGCTTGACGTAATGCGATTTTGTTCTGTGATGCCAAGCGACTTCCTGTAACAATGCGAAAAATGTTCTATGCGCGTTTCTCCGCCGTTATTTTCATTCTCTTCTTTCTCCAGCTTTTTTGTTGATTTGCTTTTGACACCTGAGGATGATTCGACGAAAAATCGAAAAAGTTCGTGAAACCTGTGAAACCTATGGAACATTTATTTTTATTTTTTGCTTTTAATACAAAAAGAAACATCAGAAAAATTGAAAAAAATAAAAAAGGCATAATTAAACCGACGAATTCTGTTATTCTTTACAATGTTTGCATATATATACATATATATATATTAATTAATTTTTATAAATAAATTTTTACGTACATAAAAAACCATGGACAAATGTTTCTCGCTATGAGTCGTCATCAGCATGGATACCCTAAGCAGGGATCGAACCATCAATGTAAATATCTATAGTCTGGTCTTTTCTTCCAGGCCGAGACGCCCTATCCGATATATGTGAGATCTTGTATCGCTTATGATGTTACGCAGTTTTGTTGTTGTTTACTGGCGATAGAACACTGGTGTGTTTATTTAGATTTTATCCGCTCCCTAAGCGGTCCGGTTTTTTAGTATGTGATCAACTACATAAGCGGCTAAGAATATGCAGAGTACTGCATTCAGTCACCCTGAATCGGACGTGTCATCAATTTTTATTTTTCATATACATTTATGAATTAATCTTTATAGATTATTTTTACGTACATAAAAGAAATCCAGGGACACGTGTTTCTAGCTATCTAAGATACTTTTCTTTTAAATTATTCTACACCAAACATAATATCGGTTAGCTGTAGAGATGTGTTATTATTTTTACTAGTCAATTTTATCTGTATCTACTATTTCATATATTATGTATATATATATATATATATATATATATATATATATTATATATATATATATGTATATATATATGTATATATATATATGTATGTATGTATATATATGTATATATATGTATATATATATATATAATATATATATATGTATATTATATATATATATATATATATATATATGTATATATATATATATGTATATAATATATATATATGAATAAAGATAAGTATAAAATGATCCGACGTAATGGAAAATGAAAAAGGAAAGCCAAAAACTATATTATTTATGTTTTCATCAAAAATAATCATATGTATTCGAAGAAACAACGCTCGGGGCCATAATGTTCAAACTACCACCCGAAAACAGAAAACCTGCTCGCGGCCTTGGGAAGATAATAAAAAAGATAATAAAAAAAGAAAACTCCTTAGAATTAACTGAAACTGCATATATATATATATATATATATATATATATATATATATAACATTTAAATAGTCTACACAAATTAATTGATGTTTCTATACTCACGTGCACGTCATCAGGACTAACTAGTCCCA
>OY744517.1:34809397-34814397 GCA_963556195.1 Sepiola atlantica
TTTACCTTTTTTAGACATGTTGCATTGTTCTATCGAGGTAGATCTTCTTTGTTAAAACTTTTGTGTATTTTTATATATTTTATAGATTTTTATATATTTAAATTTGTGCAAACAGTAATATAATTAAACTGATTGGTCCATATAGTCTCCTCTGATCATAAAAGCTTGCATTTTTGAAAGTCCATGGGTTAAGGAAAAGAAAAATGTTTGTTTATATATTTCTTGTTTAAACTACTTGATGATTCAATAAATGTTTTTCTTTTTTCCAACTTTTATTCTCCTCACTCATTTCACTTTATATATATATATATATATATATATATATATATATATATATATATATATATATATATATATATATGGGGGAGGGGGAGAGAGAGAAAGAGAGATTGAGAGTGTATATAATGTTCCAACTTGGTGTGACAATGTACTACAAAAGATAAACTTAACTTCGAAATTAAGAAATAATACGTTGATATGCGTACATATATATATATATATATATATATATATATATATATATATATATATATATGTATATATATATGTATATATATATAAATTTAATATTTTCAAATCTGTACTGACAGAAATATAATTTTACTGTTGATCCATATGATCTTCTCTGATGATAAAATCTTGCATTTTTGAAAATCCATGGGTTAAGGAAAGGAAAAAAATGTTTGTTTATATATTCCTTGTTTGAACTACTTGATGATTCAATAAATATTGTTCTTTTTTCCAACTTTTATTCTCCTCACTTATTTTATTATATATATATATATATATATATATATATATATATATATATATATATATATATATATATATATATATATATATATGGGGGAGTTGGGTGTGGGGGAGAGAAAAATAGAGAGTGCATATAATGTTCCAACTTGGTGTCACAATGTACTACAGAGGATAAAATTAAATTCGAAATGAAGAAATAATATGTTAATATGCGTACATACAGATATATAAAATAAGGTCAACACTATAAATATGGTTATCGAGTGCCTACACATGTATGCTGAAGATACATAAGTTTTATATATTTTAATAGATAAGCTTACGTTTTTCGTTTTTGTGAATCAAGATTCAAAATGATATCTTTTGAAATAAGCATTTCCAGCGATACGGTTTTCAGTTGCGGTTAAGAAAATGACGCATATCTCAAGAGTGTCAATCGCTTTATGTGCACTTTCTTTGATAAAAGCAAGAATTCCGATTAGATTCTTCAAGGCAAGGATGTCCCCTATCTTTTAGAATACTAATAAAAAAAAAACAGAATTATATTACAATCATCGGTTATCTACTGAATTCTTAACCTTTGTATTAGCAGACTGTATTCACAATATATACACATTTTGTGTTAGAAAGTTTAGGATATCGAAGAATATGACAATAGGATATAAGTTCAAATCTATCGAGTAATTTTGAAGAAAATGTTACGAGGTAATTGTAGGTAGAAGGAGACAATATTGTAAAAATGCAATAATTTTCAATGTATTTCAATGTGCGCCGCTTCCAATCAATAATAATAGTGTCCAATATTTAATATTTCGAGGATATACCTCCTACTCCAAAATCCTAAGTTTACTCTTATAGGGAACATTATTATTATTACGATTATTAGTACTACTATGTATACTGTTACACGATGGGCACAGTCTTTCCTTTTTTTGTACTGGTTAATTCTAACAATCAACTGTAAGACAATTAAATGTATTAATTTTCTCGTTTCACGTCGGAGTAAAGTTGTTTCCCTTGATATGACACAAAAAAGAAAATAAGCGAGACAGTTTTTTTTAGAGGGGGGGGGAGCTATAACAGATAGTTTTATTCCCCAGTTAATGCCATTCACAATAAACCCACGAGTCTCGGACTTGAGCGGTTGATCTTCCGACTCGTTCGTCTTCTATATCAGTCGGCCATTTGTCCAGCTCTTTCTGTATTCCGGCATCAATAGTGTACGTGTTAAATAACTATTGCTTACGTCACCCGATATCCTCTTTGAGGTCAACAGCAGACTCGGTTCCCCGCTCATCGCTTTCTCGGAAAATATCATGATTTGCTGGCCGTGTACTTTTGACCTAATAACGTCATGGAAAAGGAATGTTTTTCAATGTGTTAATTTATTTCCAAAATAATTATTTGTTCTTTTGTATTTTGATCTCAAGCCCGTCTGCGGGTGACCCGGATTCAAAACCCGCATCTTGTCTCATAATGTTACAATATCTCTCTCTTCACAATATTCTTGGAGAAGGTTTTTATTATTCCAATTATTAGTGTTATTGGTTGTTATTTTTACATTGTTTCGACCGATATAACTTCCGAAACATCTTCAAGTTCCTCTTTTGGATCTCGGGAATCTTTATGTCGAACTTGGTAACCTATAAGAAATTTCGAACAAGACCGTTTATTTAATCCACATGAGTAGATTGTTCTCGTTCCGTCAGCCATGACCGGGTAAACAGTTAATTAATCTGTCATTTAGTTATTGTCGCTATAGTAAATATTTAACCTTCAATCTCCGAAAAACTGTCACTAAGAACTAATTGTTTATTAACGCCTTTATTCGTTACGACAGTGAAAATAACAACCCAGACGAGAATACGAATCTGTATAATCCAAATCAAACGAATCATCAATCCTCATCTAAATCAATTAAAAATTTGAGTCTGTATAATCGAATTTAATTACGAAATATAATTACGAAATGTAATTACGAAATGTATTGATTTACTCCTCTCCAGGAGTTAGGCACAAGACCAGTTTTTATCCTACCCCCACAAGTAAGATGTGACCCACGGTCGAGTCGGGAAAGTGGGGTTTGAAAAGCCAGCGCCCGAGAGGTGAGCACTCTGGCCATTAAAAATGCCTGGGCAGCCCCGTCGGCATTCCCCGGTAGGGGCGCCTCAGACAGTAAGCAATAAACTTATTGCGTCGGATCCAACTAATTCTCCAGGTGAGTCTTTTGTCTTGGCATATATCACTTTTTGTGGGGTCAAATTCTAATCGCTTGCACAGTTCCTAATAATCTGCCTTTCCACCCAATCATGCCGATTCTTGTACACCCTATGAGTCAAATTTATAAAACAGAATCTTATTATAATCCTATTTTTTTCTTACGTAAATTTCGATTCTATATTGAATTTCTAACAATTTTATTATGTTGCCCGAGCATAGGTGAAGAATCCTGTGTTCCCTGCTCCCGGCTCTGAACCATTTTTCTTATTGTTTAAATTTCTATAATTTTCAATTTTCAAGTTATGAATCAAATAAAATAAAATAAATTGCTGTTAATGAATGCCCGGCGCGAATGCAGACCCCACCACATTATTTATTTATTTGTTTGTATGCCCCCTTAAGCATCCCTCCTTTAACTATCTTCTCAATTCAACTGTTAAAAAAATCAAACTCTTAGTACAGTATCGATATCCAGATCAAATTCTGTTAAATATTTCATTTGATAACTCCCAAAAGTGCGCCCTCAATTTCTCTCTCCTACCACTCTCTCTGAATTCATCCAACCTCATCTTAAACTGATCCACGCTATTGCTGTTCTTAATCTGATCTGGAAATTTATTCTAAAAACATATTACTCTGTGAGCAAAAAAATTAACTGGTTAACAGATCCAGTTTTTGAAAACTGCCTTGGTAATAACCTTCTGGATCTAGGAGAAATACTAAAAAAAATGCCCACCATAGTTAGAAATGCCATTTATTATCTTGAAAGTCTCAATCATATCACCTCTCATTCTTCTCTCCAGCAAAGTAGTCAATCCCAATTTGTCCAATCTCTCCCTGTAACTGCACTCCTTTACCTTACTTATTAGTTTTGTCACCCTTCTTTGTACGCCTTCCAGTTTCAATATTACATTCCAATTTCCATATCTAGTCGCTGGATCTCAGGCCTGGGTGCAATATTCTATATGAGGTCTATTGTATAGATTAGCCTGAGCGTGATGTATCATTCTTCCCTCGTGGCATTTCTATGGCAACGTTGCGTCCATCTATCTCCAAATAGTGAGCCAACCTGCTGCACCCCTTCTCACTCCAGGGGAAGGGACGGGGGGCCGAACGTCTATCTGTCGCAAACATTTAAATTTAATCATAGCTTTTGTTTTCTTTGTGCACGGTCGCTCAGGGTTTCAGCAGATTCTCCGATGACTGAAGACACTCCATATTTGACCGTTCCTGGAATCAAAAGTTGACACAGCAACCAAGAGAAAGACAGAATTCGTCTTGAATTTACAGAAGATCCATTTTGATTCGGCAGAGAATGTTGTCTCGAATCTAACAAACGGCAGGTGGGCAACAAATGCTGGAGTTCGTTTATCGAGGATCCAGAAGTCATTTCTTAGCGTATCTGGCCTGTCGAGCTTCCAATCCGAGACTGACTAAAATCTCTCTCATCTCTCTCTCTCTTTCTCTCTCTCTATCTATCTATCCATCTATCTATCTATCTATCTCTCTATCTCTCTTTTTCTTTCTCTTTTTCTCTCTCTCTCTCTCCCTATCTCTCAGACCCCTTGTGATGTTATATCCGCTGGATCACATGTTCCTACACTTAATCAACATTTACCTCAAGTTCACCGCGTTGACATTTGCTGACCTTTTGGCTGTCACATATGCTGACCTTTCGGCTGTCACATTTCCTGTTATTCTCGACGCACTTGCTACCCCAGCCTTAACTAAAGTATACACTAGCCGAAGAACCCATTCAGTATGTAACACTATAAGTTTGAACATTTGTTTGCCTTGTAAACAGTATTTTTGTTAGTAGTAGTAGTAGTAGTAGTAGTAGTAGTAGTAGTAGTAGTAGTAGTATCCTCGTTTTAATCTAGGTTTGTTAAGACTGTCAGCCTCGTGTTATCCAGATGCCTGAGGCGCGCCAAGTTGTACTTTTATAACACGAGTAGCAGTGTGCTTTGGGAATAAATTCAGTAATCGTGTACAAAATATGCCGCGGCAAGAAAACGGATGTATACATC
>OY744517.1:34816897-34834397 GCA_963556195.1 Sepiola atlantica
TTTCTCTTTCTCTCCATTTTTCTTTCTCTCTGTCTCTCTCTTTCTCTCTCACTCTCTCTCTCTCTCCATCTATCTATTTCTTTCATTCTGTCTCTCTTTCTTTCTCTCTCTCTCTCTTTCTCTCTGTCTCTCTCTTTTTCTATCTATCTCGTTCTATCTATCTCTCTTTCTCTCTCTCTCTCTCTCTCACTCTCTCTTTACATCACCCAACTTATCACGGAACAATGTGAAAGAAGGCCTTTCCTTTTTTTCTGTGTTCTTTCTTGATTTTATTAATTAAATGTTTGTTTTACATTATTTTATTTTAACCATTTCCCTCTTTTATTGATACTTAGAAATTTCCAAAATTTCCTTGAATCATTTCATTGTTTTTTTCGTGAATAGCTTTGTCTTTGTATTTTTCTAAAAAATATTTAATTTAAAATGATAGTCTCTTTCATTTTTGCATTTTTGCACTTCTTCCTCTTGATTTCATCTTAAGTCAAACTTTAGCCGCCATCATTTCATTTTGTTTTTTGAACTCGTTGAAACACGTTTACATCAGGTAATCTATAAATTTAATAAAGGGTTATAAAATCTATACATGAAAAGCGAAGTTATCTTTATATATGTATGTATGCATGTACGTATGTATGTATGAATTTATGTACGTATGTATGTATGTATGTATGTACGTATGTACGTATGTATGTATGTATGAATGTATGAATGTATGTATGTATGTATGTACGTATGTATGTATGTATGAATGTATGAATGTATGTATGTACGAATGTATGTATGTATGAATGTATGAATGTATGTATGTACGAATGTATGTATGTATGTATGTATGTATGTATGTATGTATGTATGTATGTATGTATGTATGTATGTGTCGCGGCATAACGGTTATATAAGAGCCTAACTAACCGCAGATTCGGAACCAGCACCTTATAGATGTCAGAAGCTCTTGAATCTTTTTTAAAACTTATTATTAAAAAATTAAAATTACGTGAACATAAAATCAGAAAAAATATTCCGACATTTTTAGCGTTCTCTTTCTCATTTGAAGAGTTTCTGTCATCAGACAACGTAACAACATACTCATAATAATCTGTACCTTTTCATTTCCAGTAAGAGAATAATAATTGTTTATACTTTTCACGTTAAATCATCGTACGTATTTGACGTATTATTTTACTTTGAAAAGAAAGGTTTTATCCTTTTTATTAAAAATGGATAAAAAATATTTGATAATTTTTTGGATTCCATTGTAGCCTGATGAAGTTGACGCTATTTGCAAGTGTTAACGAAACAGAATATGTTTTGTCGCAACTAATGGAATAAAATCAACAAAACAAATATATATATATATATATATATATATATATATATATATATATATATATGCAGAAAGTCGTTATTTATTTAGGTTTCGTTAAAGACCACGGAGTTCTTTCGTTTTGCAATTTTTTTCGATAATCTCTCGACGCGGCGGGCAATTTTGCAGTTCTTAGGTGCTAATTTGTATAATGTGGCACCGAGATACTTACGATTAGACTCAACCAAATCATCGTACGTATTTTATGTATTATTTTACTTTGAAAAGAAAGTTTTTTATTCTTTTTATTAAAAATGGATAAAAAATATTTGATAATTTTTTTTATTATTGAAATAAGTTACATTTTGGGGGTAACAGGTAAATGCTTTTCTACTGATAAGTTTATAAAATTATATATATATATATATATATATATATATATATATATATATATATATATATATATATATATATATATATATATATATATATATGATAAAAATTGAAATAGTATTCAAAATGTAATGTGAATGAAAGAAGGAGAAACTAAATTATCAGTAAAGTCATCAATGTTTCGTCTTCATCAGGATGGCTTAAGAGAAATAAAAAAGTTATAACACACAAGTATATTACTCGTAAATAGTCTGTATGTATAGAATGTAAAAATATTCATGTTCATCTTCTGGGCGAAACATGGCCGACTAAAATAAAAATGTGTGATTACACATTTTTATTTTAGTCGGCAATGTTTTAGTCATAGCTCATTGGGTAAAACTAATTCGAGCTCCCGGCACTTGACAATGTTTACATTGAGTTATCACTTACATTCAGTCAGTGTCGTATGATAGCGCAAGGGTAGAGGCGCTCGACGGTTAGGTTTCAATCCCAGCTTGAGCCACTTATTGGTCTAGCCGCACTGAAGAGCTGTGATACAGCGAAACAGTCTGTATGTGGATGGCTATATATATATATATATATATATATATATATATATATATAGAGAGAGAGAGAGAGAGAGAGAGAGAGAGAGAGAGAGTTGGGCAGCAAATCATTATTTATACAAGTTTTGTTAAAGACCAAGATACTATCGATTAGACACAACCTCGGGAGGTGAAGATAGTTAAGTGGATAACGACACGGACTGAAGACCTGGGTGTTCCAAGTTCGAATCCAGTCGGTTGCACAGTGGCGGACGTCTGGTTAGTGCTATTCCTCCTCAGTTTTTCTATTCTCCTTGACCCTTCACGACTGTTTTGTGTGGTATCACTTTTTTGGGGGGGGGGGCGGTAGTAGTTTATGAACTTTCTTGCAGTTTCTGTTCCTTGAGTTCTTGCGGTGCTCTTTATGTGATTCTATTTTCTTCTTATTGATTCTTGCATGTGATTGGTTAGTCTTAGTAGCTTATGTCGAAAGTTTCCGCATTCAAAGATTTTTCTTAAGATTTCAGCTGTTTTCATCATTGCCATCCGTTGTATGGTCTCAATCTTCCCTTTGATTCCAATTTCTTCCAGTCTTTTTCCAGGTTCTTCGGAACTGATCCTAGGGCTCCTACGATTATTGGTATTATATTTACTTTCTTCATACTCCCTTTTAATTCTCTGGCGAGTTCCGTATATTTTATTCGTTGTTCTATCTTCTTGGTATTCACCCTGTGGTCGGCTGGGACGGCAAAATCTACAATTTGGCAGGATTTTTCTTTCTTGTTGACTAGTATGACATCAGGTCTCCTTGCTTATACGAGTTTATCTGTTTGTGCATCAATATCCCAGAAGATTTTATGTTTTTCGTTTTCGACTACTGGCTCTGGTGTAATGTGTGTACCATTTATCCGAGTGTTTGAAATGCATTTGTTTTCATAGCTCCCAGTTTACTGCTTTGCCACGCAGTCATGCCTATTTTTGTATTCTTTTGGAGACATTTTTGGGCATTCACGGATTATGTGATTTACTGTTTCGTTTCTTTGTCCACACCATCTGCATTTACTGATTTCCTGGGTGTTATCTATTTTAGCTTTAATGTAGTTGGTCCTAATCTTATTGTTTTGTGCAGCTGTAAGTAGGGATTCCGTTTCTCTGTTCAGGTGTCCTTTTCTCAGCCTTGCCCAACTATTTTCTGCGTCTCTTCTCTTGTCATTCTTATGAAACGTCCATGTAGTTGTTTTTCTTCCTACTTTTCTTTTCTTGTTTGTTTGTTTCTGGTTTTGGTGCTTCCTGAGTTGTTCGATTGGGCGGTGTCTCTTGCTGCGGTGATCAGCTAGTGTTCTGGTTTATGTATTTCTACAGTTCTTTTTTAGTTTCGTCCATACAGTCTTCTATACTTCCTCTCTGTTTTTTTTCACTTAGAGTATGTCCGTATCGTCTTTTGGGTGTAGTCCAGTGTGCATGGTCATTATTTTTCTAATCCCTTGCCTGAGTACATCTTTAGTCGAGCCGATGAATGGTACACAGTATATTATTAGTGATACTGCCTAGGTGTTTAATTATTTTACTAGATTTCTGCTATATAATTTAGTTTCTAAGAGTTTTCTTGTTTCCGCAAATACCATTTTCCAATCTTATTTATTTCATAGTTCACCCCAAACAAGGGGAGTTGCCACTGTAGACGTAAAGGTCTACTGAGAATTAAGGTAAACGTTTAGAGGGTCATCCTAAATTGGGAGCTGTGCAGAGAGATGTTTGTTTACATTAGTTTTAAATTTTTGCATGTCGGTGCAGTCGGAGAAACAGGGAGTAGAGAGGGAGTTCCGTTCCAAAGGCCGACAGCTCGAGGAAAGAAGCTATTGGAGTAGAAGGCTCTCCGGCATCTGGAGGCATCCACAGTGAATAGATGTCATTTAGCTGATTGTCGGGTTGGTCGAGTGTATTTACGTCGAGGGGGGAGCAGAGCAGCAAGTTCATTGGAGCACATTCCATTGAAGCACTTTGTATATCAGTCTGTATGCGCATGTCCCAAAGAAGTTTTACATTGTCGCTCTGCTGTACCATTTCTTGCTTATGCTCATACCACTTCTCATTATGGTCCAATTCATAGAGTTGCAATATATTCCAGTGTAGTACCTGAGCGACTTTGTCGTGTCTCCATTTTTATATTGATGTTGTGCTAGCATAGGGCATTCAGATACAACATGCGCAAAGGTTTCTTCCTTTTTCATTCCACAATCTGCATATCGGAGATTATTATTATTATTATTTGTACCCACTAGGAGTTCTCACACAGATCATCGTCAGTGATTGCTCACCGACAACAACCAGTGGTATTTCCTGGAGTCTGAGTGACAACAATCCTCCCCAGATTTCCAGTGTTCTTCACCTCTTTTCGATAACGATGCGGTATCGCAACAGCCACTTACCATTGATTTCTCGCTGGTAAGGACAATTTGTTTTCTCTGGGATTTGGGTGGCAATAAGCCTCCCCAAGGTCCCAGCATTCTCCGCACTTTTCCAGTCGGGGTCTGGTTTGTGCTGTCCCTCCTCAGTCTTCTCATCCTCCTCGACCCTCTACTTATTATTATTATTATTATTATTATTATTATTATTATTATTATTATTATTATTATTATTATTATTATTATTATCTCTACCTATAAGGAGTCATCACACAAGTCATCGTCAGTGATTGCTCACTGACAACAACTGATGGTGTTCTCTGAAGTCTGAGTGACAACAAGCCTCCCCAGATTTCCAGTACTCTCCATCTCTTTTCGATTATTACCACAAATGACCTTGCGGTATCGCAACAGCCGCCTACCATTTAGGCGGCTGTTGCAATACCGCATTATTATTATATATTATATTAATTATTATTATTATTATTATTATTATTATTATTATTATTATTATTATTATTATTATTATTTACTCACTAGGAGTTATCACACTGGTCATCGTCAGTGATCGCCCACTGCCAACAACCTGTGGTATTCCCTGGAGTTTGAGTGACAACAAGTCTCCTCAGACTTCCAGTATGCTACACCTCTTTTCGTTCATCACCGCTGATGACCTTGCGGTATCGCAACAGCCACCTACCACCGATTTCCCGCTGATAAGGGCCATTGGTCCCCTCTGGGGCTCGAGTGGCAACAAGCCTCCCCAAGGTCCCAGAGCTGTCCGCGCTCTTCCAGTGGCGGTCTGGTTTGCGCTTTCCCTCCTCGACCCTCTGTCCATTATTATTATTATTATTATTATTATTATTATTATTATTATTATTATTATTATTATTATTATTATTATGCCTTTATCGTTATTTCTTCTCTTTTCTTTCTGTCGATTTTTTTCTACGTTATTTTCTCTAGATCTCAGTTTTCTTCGTATTTTTCTCCATATCTTTTTCTTTCTCTTTGTTTCATTTACTAATTATAATTTAATCTCCTTTTTCTCATTATCTCAATTTCATCCATCTCTCCTCTTTCATGTTCTTTTTTCTTTACTTTCCATCCTTTCTCTGTCCATCTGCTTCTTCTTCCATACCTGTCCCACTAACCTTTATTGCAAACCAATTCATATTCATCAACATTTTCTTTTTCATTTGTTTCAACTTTCTTCTATTCGTCTTTTGTCTTTTCTTCGTTTCTCCTCTAATAAATGTCTTCTTCCAACCTCCATCTCATATTTCATCCCGTTTTATCTCATCTCCCTCCATCCCCTTCACTCCCATTTTCGCCCAGTCTTGAATCGAACACCTTCATCTCGGTATTCAGCTTCCTGTTGTTCCTGATTTCATCGCCAACCCTAACCCTAACCCTAACCCAACCCTTATCTTCCATTCACCTTCTGACCTTCGTTATTCGCTTTCCTTATTAATTCTCTCCTCCTCATCTATTTTCTTCTATCCCGACTTCTTGTAACCCAGCATCTTTCTTCTCAGTCTTCTTTACATTCTTCTTCTTCTTCTTTTTCTTCTTCATCTTCAAATTTCATCTCATTACGACACTTATTTCGCGTTTCCATTTGGCCTCCTCATACGTTTGCAATGCGTCGTCCTATTTTCTCGAATTTTTAATTCCAAGCCGGAAGTCTATCAGCCATTATTTGCGTTTGAAGATCAAAAGTGGACTCGCTTTAACGGTCGCGCCGAAACACCTCAAAGACGCCAGCGTCTGTGATCCTCAATCGATGGCCAACTGACCAGAAATAAGGACAAACAGCCAACTGATTCCGTTAATGACTTCGCAGCATTTTATTAACGTTATTTCAATTATTTTTGTTTATTTTCGTAAAGTCTGTCTAGAAATTGCAAACTGTCGAATAAATATGGCGGGAATTTATGATTTCCTTCTGTGACGTGAATCTCTCGTTTAATCTACTTTTGTTTATGAAAGACATACTTAATGCAGTAAGCAAACTGAAATGATTCGCGACGATTGTCTGATGACTGAACAAAATAATAAGCCATATCTGAAGTGAAAATTAGAAAGCATTATTACAGTTCATTTACAGAAGAACTAAGTCTATGGTGCGATCGCCTGAAGAGTGTTCTTCAGGGTGATACCTTAGCTCCCTATCTATTTATAATTTGTCTTGAGTACATCTTCCGTATGTCAGTTAACAAGGTAAAAGAAAATGGCTTGACATTGGTACATGCAAGAAGCACAGGGTAACCCTAACCCTAACCCAAGAAACAGAAGGTATCCAGCAGAGAAAATCACAGATGCAGCCTATGCTGATGACATTGCAATTTTTGCTGACCACTAGACAGGCAGACACCCTACTACACTGTCTTGAAGAAACAGCAAATTGCATTGGGCTTTTTGTCAACACAAGCAAAACAGAGCACATTCTCCTGAACCAACATGGAAATATTTCTTCCATAGGTGGGGCTGGTCTAAAAAATGTCGACGACGAGTTTACCTATCTTGGTAGTAAAGTTGCCAAGAAAAATTCCACAGAGTGTGAACTTAAACTACGAATCAGCCAGGCCTGGGCAGGAGTGGACAAGATAAAATCGATCTGGAAGTCAAGACTTCTGGCGCTCTTGTATAAGCAGCACCCGATCTGAGGGAGATAACTCCATTTTTCTTAGCTGCCGCTATTCCGAATTCGCTTATACTTTGGCAAGGGAGATAACGTTGTTTATTAATAAAAAACATGTTACGGTTTTAAAATGCGTTAAAACCCCTAACCCTGTCGCGGCATGAAAGAAAATAACTTTTATGCCACAAAGTTCATAAATTTTATAACAATTAATTAAAAACATGTTACGGGTTTTAAATGCGTTCAAAATAACGTTTAAGCACTTTTATTTACATGCCACAAATTGTATACACTTTATATAAACATGAAAACAAAAGTTATTTTCTTTCATGCTGCGATAAACAAAGTTATCTCCCTTGCCAATGTATAAGCGAATTCAGAATAGCGGCGGCCAAGACAAATAGAGTTATCTCCCTCATATCGGTTACTGCTTATACAAGAGCGCCAGTCTTCCTACCAAGATGAAACTAACTTCTTTAAAGCCATTCTTGCATCAGTACTTGTATATGAAAGTAGCACTTGGACTTTCACTAAAAGATTGAAAAGAAAATTGATGGTGTATACACCGGAATGCTAAGAACTGCTCTTTCATTTCCTGAGGGCAGTACAAAACGAGAGTTCAACTCTATGGACACCTTCAGATTTCAGCCCACGATCAGAGAAGAACAATATTTGCTACACATTGCTGGGGGTTCTAAGGATGAAATCATCAGCGATGCCAAAACGTTATGTTCAGGTTGATTTGAAAGTTTCTCCATATTATTAAGAGCTCGTAATTTATTACTGAAATATAATTCTTTAGAAAACGAATATGATAAGAAAGTGTATCGCATGAAATTTTATTTAGAATTCGATATGGGTGCCAGCATTCGACACCAGCTTCTTAAGTCTAAGGAATCGCATTAAGTGATTTCACAAATAACCCTTTTTTTCTTTTCTATTTTTTCACTAATAAGTCACCACTTATCACAACTAAAAAATAAAAAATAAGTAGCAGCCTCATAACTCTCGCCTCCCTTATTTTGTCCTTTAGTCCTCTCATTTTATGAGCTATTTTTCTTACAAAGGGGAAAGAATTGCTGTTTTTCTAAGTCGACTGTTGATGTCAATGAGTAATATCTCAAGATTTTCAATCTTCTCATAGTAGTTTCATTCATCGTGAGAACTGGTGGCGAATGCTGGAGCTCAAATTAAATTATAAATCTAACTCAATTATATACACTTTCATATTGATTTATTGTCAGCACTTAATATTTATAAGTTACTTTCTAATCACCCAGTATATAAAGTTTTAATTCCTGTCGGTTTGTGTGTTGTTTTTCTTTGTTCAAGAACTTGTCTTGGGGTTTTATAGATAGCTCCCCCCATAAAAACACATATTCTAAAACTACATAAACCAGGGTACTTGGATAAATATATTTCATTTTGATCAACAAATTGATATCTATAAAAAAAGAAATATGATGTTTAATTTTATTTTATTATTAATTTTTTAAACGATAAAAAAATAAAAAAAATATAACAAGGGTAAAGTTAATAAGGGGGTCAAGTCTTAGAGCATGAGTTCATAGGGTCCTCATTCATTCCGGAGGACAATCGGATGTGTCTTGAAGGGTTTAAAAAACTCCCATCCAACCAATCAATGCTGAGTACTACCTGTACCTGCCTCCTCCCAAATCGAATATTATATAATGTAATAAATAAGAATAAGAATGAGAATAAGAATAAGAATAAGAATAAGAATAAGAATAAGAATAAGAATAAGAATAAGAATAAGAATAAGAATAAGAATAAGAATAAAAATAAGAATAAGAATAAAAAGGTAGCATGGTGCAAAAAGAAAGATGGTTCCTCATTCAATCCCGGACAGCGCCGGGGCTTCCTGCTAGTCATTATTTATATATTTTCGACTGCAGCACTGTGGCACAAAGTCGGAATATCGTAAACGGGCCCGTCAGCATTTCCCAGTTAGGGCGCCTCAGACGATCAACAAGAACCCAACTCAATAAAAAGAAGAGGTAATGTCTGGAAAGTGCATCTTCTCGGACTGAGCCTGATTATACCCAAATCCGACAAAATAAGAGTCTAGGGGTTCAAGTCAGTCCCTAGATTCTCGAATAATTGCCAAGGACGGATCTCCGACTGATATGAAAATGCTGGCCGGAAACCAGTCTAAAATGAGAGGGGTCTATTCAGTCTTCGTGTTTAGCGATAGAAAATTGCTATCTCAAACGGAATCGTGACCAGACAGACGACCAGATTACCAACTGACCGACCAACTGTACAAAACCTTTAATCAATGTGTCTGGACGCATCTAAGAACTCAACAGCTCATGTCAGAAATATCGTCAAAAAATGTGGGGTCTTTTGTGGACAAATCTCGCTAATTTTAGAAAAATTAGTTTTGCAAAAAGAATAGCTGAACCAGTCATGTGAACACGCATTTCTCGGATTAGAGTTAGGGTTAAATTTAGTTTTGTGTGTTTGGGTTAATTTAGTAATAGAGTTAGTGTTGCTAGTTAGGGTTAATTTAGGAATAGAGTTAGGGTTAGATTTAGTTAGTTTTACGAGTTAGGGTTAAGTTAGAAATAGAGTTAGGGTTAGGATTAGTTTTGTAAGTTAGGGTTAAGTTAGGAATAGAGTTAGGGTAGATTTATTTAGTTTTGCGAGTTAGGGTTAATTTAGGAATAGAGTTACGGTCATGATTAGTTTTGTTAGGGTTTAGTTATGAATAGAGTTAGGGTTAGGATTAGTTTTGTTAATTAGGGTTAAGTTAGGAATATAGTTAGGGTTAGATTTAGTTAATTTAACGAGTTAGGGTAAAGTTAGGAATAGAGTTAGGGTTAGGATTAGTTTTGTGAGTTAGGGTTAAGTTAGGAATAGAGTTAGGGTTAGATTTAGTAAGTTTTGTGAGTTAGGGTAAAGTTAGGAATAGATTGAGGGTTAGATTTATTTAGTTTTGTGAGTTAGGGTTAAGTTAGGAATAGAGTTAGGCTTAGATTTATTTAGTCTTGCGAGTTAGGGTTAAGTTAGGAATAGAGTTAGGGTTAGATTTAGTTAGTTTTACGAGTTAGGGTTAAGTTAGAAATAGAGTTAGGGTTAGGATTAGTTTTGTAAGTTAGGGTTAAGTTAGGAATAGAGTTAGGGTAGATTTATTTAGTTTTGCGAGTTAGGGTTAATTTAGGAATAGAGTTACGGTCATGATTAGTTTTGTTAGGGTTTAGTTATGAATAGAGTTAGGGTTAGGATTAGTTTTGTTAATTAGGGTTAAGTTAGGAATATAGTTAGGGTTAGATTTAGTTAATTTAACGAGTCAGGGTAAAGTTAGGAATAGAGTTAGGGTTAGGATTAGTTTTGTGAGTTAGAGTTAAGTTAGGAATAGAGTTAGGGTTAGATTTAGTAAGTTTTGTGAGTTAGAGTTAAGTTAGGAATAGATTGAGGGTTAGATTTATTTAGTTTTGTGAGTTAGGGTTAAGTTAGGAATGGAGTTAGGCTTATATTTATTTAGTTTTGCGAGTTAGGGTTAAGTTAGGAATAGAGTTAGGGTTAGATTTAGTAAGTTTTGTGAGTTAGGGTTAAGTTAGGAATAGAGTTAGGCTTAGATTTATTTAGTTTTGCGAGTTAGGGTTAAGTTAGGAATAGAGTTAGGGTTAGATTTATTTAGTTTTGCGAGTTAGGGTTAAGTTAGGAATAGATTAAGGGTTAGATTTAGTAGGTTTTGTGAGTTAGGGTAAAGTTAGGAATAGATTGAGGGTTAGATTTATTTAGTTTTGTGAGTTAGGGTTAAGTTAGGAATAGAGTTAGGCTTATATTTATTTAGTTTTGCGAGTTAGGGTTAAGTTAGGAATAGAGTTAGGGTTAGATTTAGTAAGTTTTGTGAGTTAGGGTTAAGTTAGGAATAGAGTTAGGCTTAGATTTATTTAGTTTTGCGAGTTAGGGTTAAGTTAGGAATAGAGTTAGGGTTAGATTTATTTAGTTTTGCGAGTTAGGGTTAAGTTAGGAATAGATTAAGGGTTAGATTTAGTAGGTTTTGTGAGTTAGGGTAAAGTTATGAATAGATTGAGGGTTAGATTTATTTAGTTTTGTGAGTTAGGGTTAAGTTAGGAATAGAGTTAGGCTTATATTTATTTAGTTTTGCGAGTTAGGGTTAAGTTAGGAATAGAGTTAGGGTTAGGATTAGTTTTGTGAGTTAGGTTTAAGTTAGGGCTAGAGTTAGCATTAGGTATTTGGGTGAGGCTCTTTTACAATCGATACGAAATTTGACCTTTTGAATGGAAGTTTAGCTTTTTTAATCACTTCTGAACTACGAACATTCTCAGGACGCTATCGAACTTTCTTTGAATATATAATATCTAAAAATGTTGTCTTTTACAAATGAAGACATTCTTATTTGTTTTCTTGATTCTTTTGTTAACAGAGGGTGGCGGACTGGGGTAAATCTAAAGAAATGAGTGATTCTCCATTTTGTTCTCGCACTTTTTCGACAATCTGCGATATAGATATTTTTGATTGAAAAAAAAGTCTATATAATCCGCTTTGCACTTGCGCATGTCTCCAGTGACACTTGATATTACGAAGTCAAAGTCATATTCTACAAGAAAAGCGAACTGACAAGAATAGAATGAATGGGAATGTGACGGAATGGTATGGGGGCGAGTGATGGTTGTATAAAAAATGGGGAGAGAAAAGAAAAAAAACTTTTGCTCAAATCTGATTTCCAAAGAAAAAAGGGTACCTGACGAGAATCGTAAAAGAAGATAAACCACTAACAACATTGGCTAAAAGAAAACACGATGTCGGCTGCTTGACATCAAAATGGTGGCAGTGAACGCGGGAAAATGAAGAGATCGTTGAGAAGAAAATCAACAAAATAAATGAATCGTGAGGATAGAAATGAGACAATCGTTGAGAATGGAGAGTAAATATGAATAAGAAGTAGAGATCGGAATATGAATGGGGAAAAGCATATAAAAGATTTATAATAATTGGAAAATTATTTTTTTTTTCAACAAAACAAAAAAAGAGTGTGAGTAGACACAAAGGTTGTGACAAGTATTTTAAAAGAAATGGACGTAAATACAGAAGAGAACTTTGAAAAAAATGGGTGACATTGAAAAAAAAATAAACTGAAACATGATAGGAAACTCGGAATCTGGCGGAAAAAACGATGAAGTGAAAACTTTAAAACAAAAAAAAACTTCATACCAGAGAAATTTAACCCGTTGGGTCACCTATTACGATCAGATTAGATTGTTTGAAATGGGAAAAAGTGAGTTTGCAAAGCCAGTTAAATTTTTTAAATAAAAATGCAAAATCCAAAATTAGTCTCTCTGTTTCTTTCTCTCTCTCTCTCTCTCTCTCTCTCTCTCTATATATATATATATATATATATATATATATATATATATATATGACGTAAAATATAATAACACGAAATTACATGATTGTCGATGCAATAATTTATTTCAACCTTGCGGTTTTATTCAAGCATCCAACTTGACAATTACATTTTTGAGACTGATAGAAAACTGAATTTATCCTCGACACTTCAAACACAATCAGAGAGAGTGGTGGTCGCAGCCAGTCTGAATACCTATTACAGAGAGAGTAGGAATTAACATCTTATATTTAACTAAAGCAATCGAAAGGGATCTTATGGTTTTTTTTGTAATTAAAATGCCATCAACTAGAGTTGATGGCATTTTAATTACAGTTTACCATATACCTTAGTTTTCCAGAAAATTCCAAAAAACCTTAACAATGACCAGTATTTATACACTTTATTCTATATCTTATCGACATTTTGATGGATTCAGCTGATTTTTGGCAAAGATGGAGGTTCTAGTGTTTGGTTGATGGCATTTTAATTTCAGTTTACCACATACCTTGATTAGTCAAACTACCAACTATATCAGTTATGAGAAGGCATTGTATTGAGGCATAGCCTTTACAAAAGTAGTGACATTCCATGAAGAATGCCAGTATACTGAAATCATATGCCCTTAATAGGGTTAAGATGAAAATTCATATACACTAAATGTACAAAAGCAAGGAAATTTCCAAATTGTTACATTTTTATTATCATTAAGGGTATGCGAGCACAACAGGGCTATGTATTTTACTGGTAGGAATTTTTCTTCAGCGCAACTCACACACTTCATCCACTCATGCATAGAGATTTATACTGTAGTGATGTGATGATGAAATGGTTTCGTTGATATGTAGTCATACCCTTAATGACAATAAAAGTGTAACAATTTGGGAATTTCCTTGCTTTAGTACATTTAGTGTATATGGATTTTCATCTTAACCCTATTAAGGGCATATGATTTCAGTATACTGGCATTTTTCATGGAATTATATATATATATATATATATATATATATATATATATATATATATATATATATATATATATATATATATATATATATATATGGGGGAAAGTCTAGGCAATCGAATAGAAAAGAACTGATAAAAATATAGGGTAGTAAGTAAAGATAAGTGAATAGCCATAGCGTAAAAATAATAATAATCATAATAATATAATATATATGAGTGAAGTTATATACATAATGAAATTATATAGTAAGAATAGATAGGTATATATATATATATATATATATATATATATATATATATATATATATATATATATATATATATATATGAATACATAAATAAATAAATAAATAGAGGTAAAAAGTACTCAAGTACCATAAATTGAATATATGTAAAAATAGATATAGCAAGCTATGGTGAATATAAATACAGAGTTGTGGGTGAGTATGTTATAATATTATATTGATTGGTTGTGGGCCTGTATAAGTAGGTAATCTATAGTTATGGAAGTATCATGTAATCTTATTTAATATATATATATATATATATATATATATATATATATATATATATGGTCTCGGAAGTTTCTCAACCATTAAAAAAAAACCTTACGTCCCAAGTCGTTCAGTGGAAAATCACTCATGTAAGTCAATTTAGTTTTTACAGTTATTATATTAGTTTGCTTCTAACATTATTTAAGCGATCATCAGTTGTTTACCATGAAAAACTGTTTCGGGAATTTAAATTTATATATATATATATATATATATATATATATATATATATATATATATATATATATATATATATATATCATTGGTGTTTGTGGAAATATTTATACGGCTTCAGGAGACCAAGGTCCGTATTAAGACTTGCGTTGTGTGCATCAAACCGAAGAATCCATTGAATCTCTTTTTGTTGGCGAATTTTTGTTGAGCGGACATTAGAGTCAATCAGGTGGCATTTAATGCTGTCTATTGTATGAGCAGGTAAGTTGAAGTGTCCTGCTCGTACAGCGAAGGGAGTTTTTGTCGATAGAGAGATTTCGTGTGAACTAACTTGAACGTTAAAACAAAGAATGAATGCTGCACACGGTTGGAAATTCCGGTTTACTCAACGGTTTCAATTTCCTTCATTTTTTTTTCATCTCGTATCATTTTTTGAACAGGCATCTATTATAAGCAAATAAAATTTACTTATATTTATATTTCTCTCTCTTTCTCTCTTTCCTTCTCGAGCTACGGATTAAATAGCATTATTGCTTGTGGCGATATTCCATTTTGTTGATTTGTTGATAAAGGACTACTCGTATCAGTTTACTCTTTTCTCTCTGTATTATTTTCTGCTGTTAAGCAACACGGTGTGTGTGTGTGTGTGTGTGTGTGTGTGTGTGTGTGTGTGTGTGTGTGTGTGTGTGTGTGTGTGTGTGTGTGTGTGTGTGTGTGTGTGTGTGTGTGTGTGTGTGTGTGTGTGTTACGGAAGCGAGAGTGATAGACGACGTATAAAATAATAGCGGGAGGTCAAACCAAAATAAAGGTAGATCGTGAGCGCGATAGACCGAAAATTAGTAAAAGCTGGATCACTTGGTAAATTAATTACAAACTACAACTAATTAGTACAACTAAAATGGAAGTTTTCTTTTTTCAAACAAATTCAATCCCAAAAACCAAAGAAAATATTTTAGCATATATTTTTTGTGATTATAATAAATAAGAAGAAAAGCTGTAGGGAAACAAACGTTGATTAACTCTGATTTAGTATAATAATAGATTAGGTTGTCCGCGACTCTGTCTATACGATATCTTTTTTTAAGTCTAGGGTGCATAATATTTTATCAGAGGGCGAAAGATCGCCAACTTTTGATGTGATAAATATTTACACCCAATCGTCACTTTCGTGGTATATCTTTTACGCAAAGTGTAAAAGTTGGATTTAAGTTACGTGAAGATTACACGATTACCTCCCCTGCAAAATGTTTTACTGTTATAAGAAATATTTCATTTTCAGAAAGAAAATGAAATAAGCCAGACCAAATATAGTAAAAAAAATATTTCTGGATGAATCTCACAATTTCTGAAATTTGAGTAGGAAGCGGGAAACAAGTCAGGCTTAGACTACAAAATATGGTTGGATTCCATAAAAGATTGTGATTTTTATTAACGATTCCGTGGATGGTATTTAGATGCGCGGGAGTCACCCTGCTTTATCGTTTTGTGCGTATTTTATTAAAATAGACTCCTTGGTCTTTTGGCTAGGAGCAAAGTGTTCTAACATTACACTTCATCGTTTCTGCCCGCGATGAGTGAAAGAGAAATCCTTCTAGACTGAGGAAATTTTTTTTTCTTCCAATCCAGAGTACTCTTTTTGAGGAGCTGGATATTCTCCACGCTAAAAACAGACCGCGTGGGGAGTCAAGTAAATAGGAAATGTATATACTGTACGAACATATAAGTAGTTTATTAAGATCGTCTGAAGCCCAAAACGAACTCGAACTTTAGGTACACGTATGGCACAATCTCATAGACGCACGGCTCGTTAACAGGCATAATTCTAGTTTGCTGAGGATATTAAATATTAGGGTTCAGTTAGAAAAACTAGATGCTATGTCCTCCAAATTTAAATAGACCGATGATGCATGAAATCTTATTTTATAAATACAGATGTAAAATCCTTTGTATGATAAACACGCTTATCCTATTGGCAAAAAGAACTGTGATGTATAGTCTGTTCCGAATAAAGAAACAGTCTGAAGAGCTTTCCCACTGCTGTCTAATGAAATGAGCCTTATTAATAAGATCAGCTGTAGTTTTAGTCCTTACTGAGAGCTCCGTTCGAACTCACGTAAAGAGTTTGCAGAATGGTCTTACCTGACAAGCTTTATTTTCTTGCTCACCCGAAATAAACAAGTTCTTGACAAATTTTTAGTTACTTTCTGTTTTTAGAAGGTCTATTGAAGTGTCATTAATCTCCTCCCAGTCGAATACGACAATCACGACAGTAAGCTAAAAGAACGAGTAATATAAGTGGATCAGATACTAATAAAATATATATTGCTTGATCTAAATTCAGACAAAGGCAGCGGTTACCGTTTTACTATCAACGGGCAATGAAAGTGAAAGCTATTTATTTTATTAACCAAAAACGAATAACTCTGATTGGAAAAATCCACTAAAAATAAGGATTTTAATGAAATTTTCTGTATTTATCAATTAATAAATCAATATTAATACAAGCCGCGCATGCGTGGTTCCCCTCTGTATGTGACTCGATGTGGCGAGTGTAAAATGCAATAAATTAGGGCAATTTGGGGCATTTTTGACCCCCCCTTTGACCCCCTGGGGGCGCGAACCAGAATTTTACTGAGGTCAAGGATGCTCATTTTATATCCAGAACAATTGCTTCTACATTTTGGCCAAGTTTCAAACAAATTGAATGGATGGATCAAACGTTATGGGAGAAAAGGGTAATTTTTTGCAATTTTGGGGGGCTTTTGACGCCCTGGGGGCGCGAACCAGATTTTTTCCAAGGTCAGCGATACTTATTTTCTATTAGGAACAATTGCCTCAACATTTTAGCCAAGTTTCAGAGAAATTGAATGGATGGATGAAAAGTTATGGGGCAAAAAATGTAATTTGTTGCCATTTCGGGGCCTTTTGACCCCTGGAGGGCTAACCAGATGTTTTTTCAAAAATCGGAGAATGTAACTTTCTAACGTGACCAAAGTTACAGCTTCATGCAAAATTTCAGAGAAATTCAATGGATGGTTGCGGAGAAAAAGACGGACGGACTGACGGACGAAATGCCTCAAAACATAAGTCCCCCGATTTTATAAATCGGGGGACTTTTTTTTTTTAAATAGATGTTAATGCCACTTTTATTTCTGTA
>OY744517.1:34839397-34899397 GCA_963556195.1 Sepiola atlantica
TTTTGTTTATTAACCTTATTATTACTTCCTTTTTAAATTCTTTAAATTTTATTTCATTATTATTATTATTATTATTATTATTATTATCCAATTCAATGTATTGTATTTTCGGCTCTATTGAGGCCATAGTCGTTTGGGACGGTTACATCAATGATGAGAGCAGTTTTTTCTGGTTTGTTCCAGATGACAATGTCTGGTTTTATGGCCTTGTCTTTTATTTATCTGCCCGCCTGTATGTCTCTTGTGTCTACACATGTGTGAATTAGCAAGTTATATTGCAGTACTTGCTAAAGTCTTCTTCGGGATTGTTTTTTAAAGGAGGGGTGGCAGAGAAGTGTCTCTGTTCTCCCATATAAATATCCAGCATCTGATATTTCTAAATGCCCTGTGATACAATGAAGGCCGCGAGGATAGGAAGTGACTCATCAACAGAGACAAAAGAAATACGGGAGTGGTCAGTAATGAAGGCCGCGAGGATAGGAAGTGACTCATCGACAGTGACAAAAGAAACTGCAGGAGTTTCCATTGTTCAGGACAGGTGACTCAGAAACGAATACCGGACACGATATTTGGGGGTGACGGCGTTTTGCGACAGTGGGGTAGGTTAGTTTTACGACAGTTTGACGACAGTAAAGTAAGTTAGTTTTACGACAGTAAGGTTTATGGCAAAAAGTTAACGAGTGTGGGTTTCGAAGAGAAGCCGGGCAGTTAGGGATCGAACCTCCACAGAGAGCGGATCGGACCGGAAAACGATGAGATGAGCTGACGACTTGAGCAATGGGGGTCTCGACAGTCCGCGACGGTGTCACACACACTTATAGTTCCAACTAAATTATACACAACGTATATGTGTTTGTGTTCTTTCTCGAGAGTTGTGTTTCTTTTATTTAACTTGTGGACCAGTGCTGTGCCCTCGATGATTCGTCAGTGGATAGACGACTCGGCTAGACGATGAAGACAAGAAGAATGTCACGGGCAAACAACGTTGGGGTTGACTGTCGTCGGGTGGGGCAACATGGTTCTACAGCCCACTCATCTGATACTGGCCAGACTCAACGTCGCTTAATTTCGGTGATCAAACGAGAACTTGTGTGTCAGCGTGAAACCTAACGTATACAAAACGACCATTCACAACATGAATGAATATGTGACGATTTTTAACATTTGAAGCGTAAAATCATCCTATCAAAATGAGTAGAATCGGCATTAAATAACCTGAAATGGGTTGATATGCCGTAAAAAATTAAACCGACTAGAAAAGTTGCAAGTTTTGGAAAATGGTGTTAACGATTAAAAAAGGGAGATGGGGTCAAATGGATTGAAAGTTTAAAAAAAAAAGCTATCGACACGAACGAAATAGAAACAATATATGAAATGAAGTTAAAATGCCGCAAGTCACAGAAATAAATAGTTAGGAAGAATGTAGAAGGAAAAGGCGAAAAACAAGCGAAAAATAAGTGAAAAAAAAAACAACAAAAAAAACAAATGCAATACAAGTAACAAAATAAAAAATAAATATGAAGAAAAATGACGGATATTTTTGCGTGTCTAGCGATGAAAATGCGCGACAGATCAACGAAAATGCTATTTTAAACTAAAGCGTAACAAGGACACATAAATTGTATTTAAAACATATACACGACCAAAATAAATGCTATTTCAAGTTTAAGTGTGACAGAAAATGCAATTTAAATCTTAAGCGTGACAAACCAAAATAATGCTATTTAAAACTTAAGCGTGACAGACCCAACATAAATGCTATTTAAAAATTAAGCGTGACAGCCCAACATAAATGCTATTTAAAAATTAAGCGTGACAGACCCAACATAAATGCTATCTCAAGCTTACATGTGACAGACCAACGAAAATTCTGTTCTAAACTTAAGCGTGACAGACCAAAATAAATGCTATTTCGAGCTTACATGTGACAGACCAACGAAAATTCTGTTTTAAACTTAAGCGTGGCAGACCAAAATAATGCTATTTAAAACTTAAGCGTGACAGACCCAACATAAATGCTATCTCAAGCTTACATGTGACAGACCTACGAAAATGCTATTTTAAACTTAAGCGTGACAGACCAAAATAAATGCTATTTAAAACTTAAGCGTGACAGACCCAACATAAATGCTACCTCAAGCTTATATGTGACAGACCCACGAAAATTCTGTTTTAAACTTAAGCATGACAGACCAAAATAAATGCTATTTAAAACTTAAGCGTGACAGACCAAAATAATGTTATTTAAAACTTAAGCGTGACAGACTAAACATAAATGCTATTTAAAACTTAAGCGTGACAGACTAAACATAAATGCTATCGCAAGCTTACATGTGACAGACCAACAACAAAAATGCTGTTTTAAACTTAAGCGTGACAGACCCAACATAAATGCTATCTCAAGCTTATATGTGACAGACCAACAAAAATTCTGTTTTAAACTTAAGCGTGACATACCAAAATAATGCTATTTAAAACTTAAGCGTGACAGACCCAACATAAATGCTATCTCAAGCTTACATGTGACAGATCAACGAAAATTCTGTTTTAAACTTAAGCGTCACAGACCAAAATAAATGCTATTTAAAACTTAAGCGTGACAGACCCAACATAAATGCTATCTCAAGCTTACATGTGACAGACCAACAAAAATGCTGTTTTAAACTTAAGCGTGACAGACCAAAATAAATGCTATTTAAAACTTAAGCGTGACAGACCCAACATAAATGCTATCTCAAGCTTACATGTGACAGACCAACATAAATGCTGTTTTAAACTTAAGCGTCACAGACCAAAATAAATGCTATTTAAAACTTAAGCGTGACAGACCCAACATAAATGCTATCTCAAGCTTACATGTGATAGACCAACAAAAATGCTGTTTTAAACTTAAGCGTGACATACCAAAATAATGCTATTTAAAACTTAAGCGTGACAGACCCAACATAAATGCTATCTCAAGCATCCATGTGACAGACCAACGAAAATTCTGTTTTAAACTTAAGCGTGACAGACCAAAATAATGCTGTTTAAAACTTAAGCGTGACAGACCAAAATAATGCTATTTAAAACTTAAGCGTGACAGACCAAACATAAATGCTATCGCAAGCTTACATGTGACAGACCAACAAAAATGCTGTTTTAAACTTAAGCGTGACAGACTAATGAAGATTTTTGGACGCATCTATAAAAAGATCTGTTCATTTAGTTTAAGTGTTTTAGATGAATGTATTATTTTAAACTAAAGCGTGACAGAACAGATGAAATGTAATTTCCAACTTAAGCGCAACAGACCAACCGACGGACAGATACTATTACTTAAGATGATTGGACGCATCTAAAATAAGATACGCTTTAATCTGCGCGTTTTATGGTGGAAATACCATTACAAAACCTCCGCCCATGCATGGAGTATTGTTGCCACATCTGGGCTGGTGTACCATCTACTAGTCTCTCCCTCCCTGACAAGGTCCAAAAAAGAGTCGAAAACCTAATAGGTCCTTCACTGTCAACCAAGCTCCAGTCCCTGTCCATATCGCCGCAATGGAGCATCCTTGTGTTTGTTTTACAAATACTTCAATGGATTATGCTCCAATGAATTGGCTACTCTGATGCCACCTAGACGTAAATATACTTGACCAACTCGACAATCAACTAAATCTCATTCATTCACTGTGGACGTCCCCAGATGCCGGGGAGCCTTCTACTCAAATAGCTTCTTTCCTCGTGCTGCTGGCCTCCGGAACTCCCTCCCTGCTCCCTGTTTCCCCGACGGTACTGACATGCAGAAATTTAAAACTAATGTAAACAGACATCTCGCTGCGCAGATCCCAATTTAGGTTGACCCCCCCCCCTCAACCATCTCCCCTTTTCTTTTTTCTCAGTAGCCCCTTACGTTTACAGTGGCGGCCTGCCTTGTTTGGAGTGAATTATGTTTTAAAAAATAAAATAAGATCAAATAAATTAGCATTTTAAACTTAAGCATAAAAAGACGAAAGAAAATATTTCAAATATAACCAGTACAGACCAACAAAAATGACAGACCAAATAAATTATCATTTTAAACTTAAGCATGACACACTAAGGAAAATATTTCAAACTTAAGAGTGACCGATCGACCAACGGACATAGATATAGAAATACTTAAACCTATCTCAAATGAGATGCGTCTATTTAATCTGCGCGTTTTACGCTAGAAATGTTATTTTAAACTGAAACAGGACAGACCAACGAAAATGATGTTTCGAGATTTACTAGATGAGAATTGATGATTTGAGTTATTCGGACTACGTGGACCCGTGGCGCAACGGTTAAAGGCATTGATTAGCATTTGCTTATAAGTGACAGTCTTCTGGCGGCTGAAAGTGTAATCCTTACTATAGACAATAATAACCAAGGTTCATATTATAATAGAAACTTTTACCCGCTCATGGGTGACGGAATAAGAATAATCTACCCCCATGCATCAGTTCGAAATCTCGTATAGGCTCTAGAGTTCGACATTAAACAAACATTTCCAAGTTCGACTAGAAGTGTTTGTTATACTAATGTCACCATGTTATCAAGGTCAAATACCAGTCGAGGATAAGAGTTCATGAGATTGTCAGCTGGACCGCCATGATGAGAGGATTGAAAAAGATGGGTAAAATGGACAAAATATGACTATTTAAGTGAACGGCTAGACCCCCAAGTTCAAAAAGATGCACCAGAAGAATGTCGGAGGTTACATCGGCCGAAACGTTGTGAAAAAAAAAACTTAGAATAGTAGTTCGAATGATACAAATAATACAAATTAAAATGATATTTGAAACTGAAGCGTAACGAGTGGACGATGGTCATCTTTCAAACTTAATCGATCAACGGTTTTATAAATATGTTTAAACTGATCTAAAGTAAGATGTGTGCGCATTCAATGCTGAAAATACTGTTTCAAACTGAAACATGACTGACCGAGATACGTGAATGCATCTAAAAATAAATGAAAGAAAAATGAAAAAGAATTAAATGAAATGAAAATGAAAAAGAATGAAAAAAAAATCTGATTTAAAAAAAAGTAATTTTTTAAGATACGTCAATTAATATTCACCACTAACTAGTGGACATAATTCTAGACAACGTGTATTGATTTACTCCTCTCCAGGAGTTAGGCACAAGGCCAGTTTTTATCTTACTCCCACAAGTAAGATGTGACCCAAGGTCGGGTCGGGAAAGTGGGGTTTGAAAAGCCAGCGTCCGAGAGGTGAGCACTCTGGCCATTAAAAATTGCCTGGGCAGCCCCGTCGGCATTCCCCGGTGGGGCGCCTACGACAGTAAGCAATAAAACTTAATCCTCCTCAAAGAGGGAAGGTGAAGCCTGGGAGGGTGGACCTCCTAGAACTGCACAGGACAGACCCGTAGACCGGTAAATCAAGCCCCGAAGACCAAGACAATACCAGTCTATGGGGTGCAGTATCCATCGGAACAGATTCTACACTTTGATCTTAGCCAAAAGGCCAACGTGTAGCGCGAGAGTTTCTAATCAAAATCTCGTGCTCACGAGATGTTTTAGTCCAAGCCCAAGGGGAATAACTAGCCTAAGAAAATTGATTTTCCCAAAGAAAGATAACTCTGGTCTTTACAGCCTCATATAGATATGTACAGACGTACAAACAAAACAAAACTATATCAAACTTAAGTGTTTATTTTTCGTTTTGTATTTACTGTAGGGTCACTCATTATCATAGTCGAGAACCACTTGAGAAAATGGCTTAATGAGATGGAGAGATTGTCAGTCGAAATATGAAGAACAATCAGTGGAATGAACTAAGTTTGATTACTTAAGAGGCAATTCATGACATTGGATTTGAAGACGACTATTGTTAGAATCGGGTCGTGTTCCCGACTATAAGCGAGTTCATAAAATCAAGCAATTGTTGCATGCAAAAACAGACTAATAATTAACAAACAAAAGGAGGTAGTTCAAATAAGGTTTATTGAACGTGTGTGTATGTGGGATGATGGCGTGTGTGGTGTATGTTTGTGTGTCGATAGAAAACAGTTCTTGAAAATAGTATGTGAAGAAATGAGTCCGGCGTGGGAAAGTCCTTGAAAACCGTATACAAAGAAAATGACTTGAGAACTCTTACCGTTGTTGACCATGTGTTGACGGGGCGCTGGTGTCTAGGCGTCGTTCAGCGAGACCAATTGAATAGAGAAGAGAGTGATTTTCCGTTTACACCGGTTTTTATAATCAGAAGGGCAGATAACTCTGGTGTGGCTTTTCAGCGCCACCTGTCGGTTAAAAAGCGACACCTAACGGCCAACCGGTGCAGTTATGCTTGAAAGGAGGAGGTAACTGCTACACTATATTTAATTATGTAGGGAAGAAGTCTCTAGGCACATGAAAGGCAAGAAAGGAAATTTTTTTCGTTTTGCTAGAAAGACGAGTTCTTGCTTTGAATGTCTTACAAAAAAGAACCAAAGATTGGAGCTCAGTCGAGCATCTTCTATAAAAATAAGAATAGAGTAGAGAGAGACTAGCTACGTCTCTTCTGTAAGAAGGGGGTGTAAGAAAGAGAAGACATCATCCTCCACTAGACTTCGAGGTCGATTTTGTACTCTGTCAAAGAAGTAAAGTGTGCTCTGAGCGGCACCTTCCCAGATGTGGCAACAGTGTTTATTCAACAACTACCCACAATAGAAGTATGTGACACAAGGTCGGAAAGTGGGATTTGAAAAGCCAGCGCCCGAGAAGGTGAGCACCCTGGCCATTAAAAATTGCCTGGGCAGCCCCGTCGGCAGTAAGCAATAAACTTACTCCTCCCCAAAGAGGGGAGGCAAAGCCTGGAAGGGTTAACCTCATAGAACTGCACAGGATAGACCCATAGGTAGGCGAAAATCAAGCCCAGAAGGCCAAGACAATACCAGTCTATAGGGTGTAGTATCCATCGGAACAGATACTACACTTTGATCCCGACCAAAAGGCCGAGAAAGTAGGGCGTATATGTTTATTTACCTCATCTTCAGGAGGTTAGGCACAAGGCCAATTTTATCTTACTCCCACAAGGTAAGATGTGACCCAAGGTCGGATCGGGAAAGTGGGGCTTGAAAAGCCAGCGCCCGAGAATGTGAGCACTCTGGCCATTAAAAATTGCCTGGGCAGCCTCGTCGGCATTCCCCGGTAGGGACGCCTCAGACAGTAAGCAATAAACTTACTCCTCCCCAAAGAGGGGAGGCAAAGCCTGGGAGGGTGGCCGTCCTAGAACTGCACAGGACAAGCCCACAGACCGGCGGAATCAAGCCCCGAAGGACAAGACAACACCGGTCTATATGGTGTAGTATCCATCGGAACAGATACTACACTTTGATCCCGACCAAACGGCCGAGAAAGTAGGGCGTATATGACTCTTATATGGGTAGAGGATTGCATCTGGAATCCGAATGGTCGACAGACGAAGCCTCATTTAGAAATGCTTTGGCTGGTTTAAAAAATGAAAAAATAAAAAATGAAGTAATAAAAATACAAATAAAAGTAATGAAAATAAAAATAGAAAAAAAATAAGAATATGACAAAATGAAGAAGACGAAAAAAAAACACGGAAGAATATACACGAAAATGTCCACGAAATAACGATGTCGACATGTCAAAAAGAAATTGGAAAATCTTCCATCATGACAACCTGGAGAATTCCAGCGTCCCCGGTGCTAGGCAATTTGGTTCGGTATGCTTACTGGACTGCTCATCACAACACCAACAGCCATCCCCCCATCCCTCTCCTTCGAAAAAAAAAAGAAAAGAAAAGAAGACAAAAAAAAGAAAATGTCGAAATTCTTTAGCTTAAGGGAAAGGACGGTATCAGAATGGAAATTGCTTATTACTGGCAAGATGTCTGCCGAAATCGAGAACACAATGAAATGGTTAGATATTTCGCTGTCGTCTCCCTTCCACTTTGTATGTTCAGGACGGCTGCACGCGTACGCATTTAGAGATGCTTTCCTTTTGTCCGTTCGACTTTAAAGTCTATTTGTTCTTGAGACGCTCGACGTGCGTTATACTCGTTACGAATTGATGGAGCTGAGATCGTGAAGGGTCTCTTAAGATTACCATCTTGCTCCCTCGGCAGTGGCTTAGTGGTAACGCCACAGTCCTATAAGAAAGAGGACTAATACGTTGTATTGTACATCGCTCTTTCCTTTTGACAAAACGTTCTGCATGTCATTCTGCGCTAGCAGAGAGCAGTGTTACACATAACAATGGAGCGCTGCATATTATTTATTAGCGATATTCACTCGGCGTTGCCCGGGTGGAGATATATTGATTTGACTTGACTTGAGATATTATCTATCTATCTATCTATCTATCTATCTATCTATCTATCTATATATATATATATATATATATATATATATATATATATATAATTGTTACTTCCCTGCACTGATGAGAGCAATAAGCTTGAAACGCTAGCGTCTGTAGGTATAAATAATTTAATATTTATTCATAAATATTATACTAAGCCCCTTTAAGAAATTAAAGTTGAGCACTCTCGGGGAAGTTAAAAATAGACTGTCCAAAAGCTCTAATGCAAAGTTCCGAATACGTTCGTCGAACACTCTCGACTAGTCTTCTATCTGTGCCCGCTTCTACGTACATATAGATCTTAATTTCCCTAAATTACGTGACAGTTTCCGTGGGCCGAGTGGATATGGCTGACTCTGTGTACCCGGTTCGCGCCTCCCGACCGTCTGAAATTGTTACTTCCCTGCACTGATGAGAGCAATAAGCTTGAAACGCTAGCGTCTGTAGGTATAAATAATTTAATATTTATTCATAAATATTATATATATATATATATATATATATATATATATATATATATATATATATATATATATATATATATATATATATATATCTACATGAGAAAGGAAAGATGAGAGTAATCCGACGTAATGGGAAATGAAAAAGGAAAATACCAAGATATATTTTTTACATATATTCATCAACGTTTCGTCTTTATTGTAAGACTTCCTCAGGATGATAATTTGAAGAAAAATGTCATAAAATTTCATTCTTCGCGACCACTGATTTCTCACAGCCTGGACTCTCCTCCAGCGTTCACAGTAGCCACGGAGACTACTTTTCCTTTATCACGCCATCATGTTAACCCAACATTTCGATGTACTTGCATGACATTTTTCTTTAAATTATCATCCTGAGGAAGTCTTACAATAAAGACGAAACGTTGATGAATATATAAAAAAATATATCTCCTGGTTTTGTCCTTTTTCATTTCCCATATATATATATATATATATATATATATATATATATATATATATATCCCCATAAAGTTTTATAAGGAGATATCATTTTTTATGTATCAATTTTTAGTATTTACTTCAACAAGGCTCGTTGCGTAAGTAGAGCTAGGTAGTAAGTTATGAAAATATATTTATGGCAATTAAGCTACACAGAGGTTCCCGCGTTTCATCCCCTGGGGGGGGATCTTCAGGCTAAAATACTTCGGCCTCGAAACCATGCCTGAACCCATAGTCATCATCAGATGAAGGTTTTGTTGGAAGCAATGCTGCAGTACAAGCAACAGTTATTGTATAAAGATGTTTTGCATATTCCTGGTCGGAAATAATCTCAAATATAGTCATGTTTACAATGTTTGGCTTGAAAGAAAAGCTAAAAATAAAGATTTGCATTTTAGCCTGAAGATTCCTTCCGAGGTTTTATTGCCAACTCAACCTCCGCGTTTTCGAATAATTTTGGTATTTGCGTATCAAACAAGAAAAATACATAAAGAAAATATAAGACAAGACTCTATCCGCATCAGCGTAGATATGGCAATCCCATAGAGCAACGACAATCCAACAAAATCTGGTAGTATCGTGAGATACTGCTGGGCTCTCTGGGTTAGTGGTAATGATGCTTCGGCCCCGAAACCATGCCTGAACCCATAGTTATCATCAGATGAAAGCTTTGTTGGAAGCAATGCTGCTGTACAAGCAAATTATTGTATGAACATTTTTATGTATTGCTGGTCGGAAATAATCTCAAATGTAGCCATGTTTACAATTTGTGGTAAATTTATAAAAGTGCACCCCTCGTATTCCGCCCCCTAAAAAAAAAAGTTTCTACTTTTTGGGGCAAATTACATGTAAACAGCCTCAACAAATATCCGGTACGAAAAAAAATAATTAATTTTTTTATTATTTTAGATTTTAGGAGGGGGATCACTTTCCTATGTAACTTATACGTAAAGTGAGCACCAATTTCTTGGCCACGGGATCTCACCCCTCACATTTATCTCGCTAAATAAATAAAAATTCTACTTTTTTTGGCAAATTACATGTAAACAGCTATAGTAAATATCCGCTATGAAAAAAAATAATTAAAATTTTTATTATTTTTGATTTTAGGAGGGATTGGGATCACTTTCCTATATAAGTTATACGTAAAGTGAGCACCCTAGTGAACAAGTGTTGAAATAAATATTCAAAAAACGTTATTTTAGATTTTATTTGGGGCGGGGTCTTGAAAGAAAAGTTAAAAATAAAGATTTGCAATATTATGTCAAGTAATCAAAAAAAATTGCTAGAGTGGTAGTGTTTCTTTTTTAATAAAATAAGTATTCTTACAGACAACTGTAAAACGGCGGTACTCTTACAGAGAACGACTCGTGTTTCCGTGCCTTCTCGTCGTCAACGTTCGGGCAAGTCACGAAAGCGCCCGAGAGTTGACGAAATATTAACCAATCAGGTTACAGCAGGCATTACACTATCAGGTTACGGCAAGCAGACGATAACTTTTTCTTTTTTTTAATTTCTACAATCTGCAGTGCGTTTTAAAAAATTTCTACGATCTGTGTAACAACGGTCACTTCTAGCGAAAGACTAACCCTTAACCCTTAACCCTAAACAAAAAATGTTAAAAAGAATAAAACATTGAAAAAAATTAAAATAAAAAAGAAATTGGTTAAAAACAGTTGTTTCATTGTTTGTTATATAAAAACAACATTTGTTGAAACTTTTCGTTGCACACAAAAAAAAACATTTTATTTAAACACATTTGCTTAACAATGGTTCCTTTGACAAAAAAAATAAATGTTTAATTAATTAATGGTTTGTTCGTTCTTTATTTACATATATGTATTTTACTTTTATTTTCTTCGTCTAACTTTTTTTATTTGCAACTTTTCTTGAATTTATCGTCTGACAGTTTTCAATGTATCGTCTGGCAGTCTTCGCCTCGTTAACTCTCGGGCGTTTCCGAGACCTGCCCGAACGTTGACAGTGCGAAGTCACGGAAACGCGGGTCGTTCTTTATAAGATTACCAAAACAGCAAACATCTTTAACGAATCGAAACGAATTCGTTTGTTTTAAATCTTTAAAAAAATATACCAATAAAATATTTAAATGTTTAAACCTATTTTAATCCATTGAAATATTCTTTGTTTAATTGGTCCCCCGATTTTATGAATCGAGGGACTTATGTTTTGAGACATGTCCGTCCGTCCGGATTTTTCTCCGCAACCATCCATTGAATTTCTTTGAAATTTTGCATGAAGTTGTAACTTTGGTCAGGTTAGAAAGTGACATTCTCCGATTTTTGAAAAAACATCTGGTTAGCCCCCCCCCCCCAGGGAGTCAAAAGGCCCCGAAATGGCAAAAAATGACATTTTTTGCCCCATAACTTTTCATCCATCGATTCAATTTCTCTTAAACTTGGCCAAAATGTGGAGGCAATTGTTCCTAATAGAAAATAAGTATCGCTGACCTTGGAAAAAATCTGGTTCGCGCCCCCAGGGGGTCAAGAGCCCCTAAAATGGCAAAAAATGACCCTTTTATTCCATAATGTTTGATCCATCCATTGAATTTTTCTGAAACTTGGCCAAAATGTAGAGACAATTGTTCTGGATATAAAATAAGCATCCTTGACCTCAGAAAAATTCTGGTTCACGCCCCCAGGGAGTCAAAGTGGGGTCAAAAATGCCACAAATTGCCCAAATTTATTGCATTTTACACTCGCCACATCGAGTCACATACAGAGGGGGACCACGCATGCGCGGCTTGTTTTATTTTTGCTTTATAAAACAAAGAAAATCTATTTTTTACAAAATGAATTCCGTTTCTAATGTATTTTAGTTATTTTATGGACCTATCCGTGAATTGCCCTTAGTGACCTAAGATAGACTCGAAGGAAAATTCTAATGATGTCTTTAGATTCTGTGAAAGATTTAACCCTTGTTGAAACCTATTTGAATGTTCTAATTGTTAACATATCGATTTCTATATTTCTTAATTTTTTAGATGAGGATTGATAATTTGCATAATTTCTCATCTTGAGTGATATCATCACACCGTTTCGGCCGCTGTAACCTCTGTCCTTCTTCAGGTGTATCTCTTCGAAATTCCGTCCAGATTCCCGAGTTCGACAGAATATTCCTGAGTTCGAAGAGATACACCTGAAGAAGGCCGGCGGTTACAGCGGTCGAGACGTTGTAATGATAACACTCAAGGTGCTAAATGTAGTTCGTATCGATTTCTATAAAACACAAACAACCATTCACTTTTGTACAGTGTTCATAAAGTCCGTGCACACTTTAAAAATTCATTACTTTATTTTGTATTTGCGATAGAAATAATCTGTAAAAAATGTTATAAAGTTTCATGCACCAGTTTAAAGTACAGTTATTGAATAATTCTTCACCACAAAATTTTCAACAATTTTTAGATAAGTAAATAAATATTTTCTTTTTTTTTTCAGAATCAATTTAATCCATGCTTCAACTGAGGAAAAATAGACTGTTTTTTTTTTGGTTAGCTAAACTGATTTTTATGGGGGCATGTGAAAACAATTGTGTATGCAACCAAACCTAGTTCATTCGAAGATTTGAAAACTAAAATAACTAGTGTAATTCCAGGCAATGTACTGTAAATCAGTTTGCAAATGTTTGTTGGATAATGGCCCTATGGGAATGGACGTATCTGTTGGGAATCGTTGATTTGACTTGCGGAATTAACGCGGGGCAGTCGAGTGCAGAGCAGGGCTTGTTCTCATAGTCGGAGCTGACAGACGTGACAACGTTACCGTGTGACGAGATCCCAGATCAAGGGTCAGTCTGCACCTGGAGAGGCTGTGACGTCACAGGCCCTTGTGTGGGAAACAGAGGCTCTGTGACGTCACTCGTTCTCGTGAGAAGCGAGTTTTTAGCAGTCTGATTCGGAAAGCGAACCGAGAGGACGTGCGATTCACAATGTAAAGATAAGGGATATTTCCTTTAGGGGAATGCAGGCGCGAGAAATCCTCCCCCTCTCTATGAATAGTTAAGAAGACATTAATAACTAACTACGATAAAGTAGTGATTGCTCTCTCTCTCTCTCTCTCTCTCTCTCTCTCTCTCTCTCTCTCTCTCTCTCACTCTCTCTCGACGTAGCTCCAGTTGAAATAACAACGCTTGTAATAAATGAATTAAATTCAAAAGAAGAGTTTGTCTTCGGAGTGCACCACATGGCTTTTATTGCAGACAACAGACGGCGTGGTTCTAGAAGAAAGAATTCATTGTATATATAGAAGATATGTATTTGCCGTTACAGAAATAATACATTTTTAGAATAATCCATTGTTGTTCCAGCGTAGCATAGCATGGGCGAACTTTTCGATCTTCACAACCTTTTCTGTCAAAAACAAAGAACAACAAAGAACTCCATTAATTACTCTGGTATTTTATTTAGTTTTTACGACAATTTACTGCCAGTTCATCTAATTGAACTGCACCAACAGAATATTTGATTTACTGCTTACAGTGATTTGAAGCGAGCACATCAAGATAAACTGCATCTTCCCTTCCCAACCCCGCAGGTTGGAGTAGGGATAGAAACTCGCGTCTGATCACTTTGATGTCTAATATCAAGAGGCATGAACTCTCTATCTTTTCTGTCACGTACTTCCCTCCATGACATCACTACCGATACACGTCAGCTTAACTTTAAACCGTTAACCTTCTATAGAATTTTTTACTTAATTTCTACTTAATTTTTATCTTACGTGGACTTTTCTGATTATAACTTTACTTTTACACGCCCACATCCAAAAGGTGCTACACCAGGAGACAAAATATGCCATCCAGCATGTCTATATTTGGAAATTGTATCCAAAATCATGGAGGATTTGTGGATGTTTCATGATCGGTGTTATATATCCCTTGATTGGAACTATATATCTTGTATGCTTCCCCTTTCTCGTGGGGTGACCTGAATACGACATAAAACTGCCTCTACTGTTGAATCCCCAGTGGAGTAGCTTTCGTAATTGTGGGGTTACTTCTTAGTTACAATTACTCCCAGGTCCATTCTAACCGGGAGTGGGAGTACCTATGGGTTAAATAGAACATATATTGGGTATGGCATGCAACTTCGGCGTCGATATCACAATGGTTATGATTATTTGTTTTATGAGACGAATGGGTTATAGGATTGGCCGCTTCGTTGAATCTGTTTCGCTGGGCTGGATACATCTCTGGTGGATGCTTCTTAATAAGTACTTGTCTAAGATCGATTAATTAACTGACACAAAGGCATTTGTACTCTAAATATTTATTTCTTTATTTCACGTGGTATTAGGTACATGCTTTAGGCAGAGACAGAGAGAGTGAATTAGTTAAATTCGACGAATGTAAGAAAAAACTATGAAACAATAAGGACAAATGTAAGTAAAGAGATTTTTATGGGAAATTCAAAAAGGTTTATTTAAAAACAGGAACTCATATAAACAATGACTATATCGATCTTCTTCGGCAACTGATATGAAATCAGGTAACAATACAAGAATATTACAAGATGATGAAAGAACACCTACGATATATTACATAGGTAAAGAAGGCGAAAATCTCTGATCTTTACTCAAGGTAAACAAAAAAGTGTTCAGTATCTTATCTGTCCTTGTTATCCCTTGTATTCAGCGCGTGCATTTACATTGAATTATTCTAAGACTATTATTTCTGCTGGTGTAACTGGAAATACATATGAATAATATTCAGCGTCCAATTGCTGTGTATTGCACTGCTCTCTGCTATCGGAGAAAGTCAGGCACAATTTTTTGGTCAACTAAAGAAGAAAGAGAGAACACTGAACATTTTCTTTGCTAACAGCTGAGCTAGCTACAATCAAAACTTGTCTATTTTAGTAAGCGTGAGCGTCATTGGTATAATGGATACCTTTGCGCACTATTAAGATCGATTATGCTCAGTTCAAATACTAGCGGATTAGTTGTAATAATTTACGGACTAATACCGATGAGAAAGTTATAAGCTCTCAATTCCCCTCATTGTAAAAAGAGCAAGTTTTTTTTTAATAATGAGTGGTCGCTTATCAAGGCGTAAAGGACATCCTGTATATATAGAAGATACGTATTTGCCGTTACAGAAATAATACATGTTTAGAATAATTCATTGTTGTTCCAGCGTGTAATTCTAGGCTGGGACAATCAGCTGAAATTTGAACACTTGTATAAAAGGAGCGGACCGTATAAAGTCGAAATTCCAGTTAATGATTTTGTCAGGTGGAAGGTGAGACCAACACCTTGGGGATTAGAGACAATGATTGAAACTGGGCAGAATTTTATTATTTTAGAGAACGGCTCAACTAGGATTTGTTAACATTGGACTTAAAAACGACCATATTGTGGTCAGCTGGAAAGCAACACCGTGGTATTGGGTTCCACAGAAAGAACATCTGCTCATGGAAGTTTTGGTTAGCTCCAGGCACACAGAGGAAGAAAGGAAAATTATTTACAGTAGTTGTAGCTAGACGAGTTTTTGCTATGATTTTTTTACAGAGGGGGGGGCAGAGATTGGAGTTTAGTGAAGCACCTACCATGAAAATAACGATAGAGTAGAGAAAGACTAGCAACGTCTCTTTTCTGAGAAAGTAGCTGTAGGAAAGTGAAGAACAAATCTTCTAAGTTTCGAAATCGATTTTGTACTCTGTCCAGGAAAGAAAGGATGCTCTGAGCGGCACCTCTCCAGATGTAGCGACAGTACTCCATTCTATGACGTATCCGGCTCTTATAAAGGTCGAGGATTGCGTTCAGGAGTGAGATACTTTCTGGAACAGTAGAATGATCCAACCATTTGCCAGGGTACTGAGCAACAGATTTGTATGTAAGTCTTCCATTTCAATCAAGTTGTGTTCAAAAAAGCGTATGCAATTAATCGTCTACATTGTGTCCCGGCACTAAATAACTTTAAAAGGTTTGTACTATTTGAGTTATTCGAACTATTATTCACATATTATTGTTTTTCTTTTCACGACGTTTCGGCCGATGTAATCTCCGACTTTCTTTAGGTTTATATTTTCGAACTTGGGGATCTTCATGGCGAACTCGGGAACCCATACGGAATTTTGAACTAAACTTTTTATTTAATCCACGTGGGTATAATGTGCTTGGTCTACCACCAATGACCGGGTATGAGTTTTAATATCCATGTTATTCTTAGCCTGTGGTGAGGATTGAATCTTCAACCCCGAGAACGGTTCCACTAGGGTTGTATTATCGCTTGCCGGAGAGTGTACCTTTGTGTGCCTGCGCCGTGAGAACATCTTTTGGGGGGATTCTAACGTTCTAACACGGTAATACCAGCTCCCCGGGGGTAAACGATAGGCACATCCTCTTTAATGAAGGAGTTGTATCCGGTTGAGTGTTTGACGGGTCTTAGACGTCATTAATTCCATCTAGGCTGGAACCATCAGCTGAAATTTGAACGCTTGTATAAAAGGAGCAAACCGTATAAATTCGAAATTTCAATTAAATTCTCCCTCGCGGTGATAAAACTGAGAGAGATAGCTTGTAGTCTCACAGGAGAAAGAAATATGAATACGTATCAAAATAGAAAGAAACAGAGGAAAAGACTGAGAGAGCAATAGTTACTCATTGCGTTGTTGTTAAGTTAACCGGCAGTTCTGATTTTTAACCTTTAGCGACGCCGTTATCAGCCAACATTGATTTGACCCTTAGCTTGGCAGCCGAGGGTTTTGTCAACAAGCTGTCAATCTGAGTTGTTAATGCCACAATACCACGTTTTTAATTTTACGTGTCTCCCAAGAGAACAATAAAGTCAGGCACAAGGCTTTTAAATGTGGGGAACTCCAGCTCATATAAAGGGGTCACTATCCGTGTCACGTTAGTACTGAGTGGCGCGAAAGGTTGACTGTGTTAATGCCACAATACCACTTTTTAAATTTTACGTGTCTCCCACGAGAACAATAAACGTCAGGCAGAAGGATTTTTAAATGTCGGAAACTCCAGCTCCTATAGAGGGGTCACTATCCTTGTCACGTTAGTACTGATTGTTAATCAATAGAATTACACGTTATGTGGTCACTGGTCGGAATTATGAAAAACAACTTAAAAAAGGTTGATATGTTCTAAACAACAACAGAAAGCAAGTATATTCTACTAAAATAATTCAGCAAAAGTCAAACTATCATAAGAAAAAGTATTTTAATCTCTAGTTCCCTGTAGAGAGAGCACATCAGTATCTTGCATATACTATCTTGAAGACATCTCGTGATATGACCTTGTGTCAGACTTGATTGCAAGTGCGCGTGCCTGTAGATGTGAAGGAATGAAAAACAACCATTGTTTTTTAAAAGTGTACTTGCCGACCAGAGATCAACTGGTTAATAAAATAAACACCGAACGTCGCCAGTTTTTAAATGGTCAAGATGGCACGATGCCAAAGAAAGCCACACGCGTACTAAAATGTGGAAACTCCTCTTGTCCGACACAGAGAGAAGCATATATTGTTTTCACTCTCTACCACGTCCCGCAATGTTCTAGTAACAAATTTCCGGCTTCAAGATGCGTGTGTGTAAAAATAATGTTTAAAACGGTATTTTTCCACGTAAGGCTATAGTAGTGGAAAATTCCGTAAATAGTAAAAAGTAATTTAGAGTTAAGGCTACGTGTACGTCTATTGCGCTACAAAGAGAAAATCGGTAGTTACACGTAGCAGATAAGCTGGTGAGACCTCCCTCTTTTTTCTGAACTGCAAATGAGAAAGCGATTGCGCTATTGGAAGCTGCTTCCATTCCCCTATCGGGAATGGGTTAGGGTTAGGGTTAGGTTTAGGGTTATTATGTATGTGTACTGTATACTGGAAAAGAAAAAGAAATACCTCGAAAGAATTGTTAACCCCTAAATGAGTCGTGTGCTGTCATTATTCAATGACCTTTACAACCGATGTTATTAAAAAGAATAAGAAGACGAAAATAACGAACAAGAAGAGGAGAAATGATAAACTACTACTATGCGTCATCAAAACAACAAGACTTGAGCTGTCTATGTGATGAGCCGCCATCCAGATAATTTACTGGGATCGAATAAGTGGTCTCCGTGGTGCTATAGATATACTTTGTATTAGAACGTGTTGCGTTATTTGCATCAAGACACAAATATCAAATGGCGATAGCACGCACACATTCACATGAAAACAAAATACTAACATGGGTGCCTTCGTATTAAAAATTAAATATTTATCTACATATGAAGAGTTCGAACGCAAAACGCGATAAATCCGATTCGTTTAAAGTGAGACCGTAAACAATAAAAAACACCAATATATTAAATCTAGACTTCAAATTAAAACTGATTTTAATTTAAATCAAAAGGAAATTATTTCGGTATCATATTATGTAACACATAGTTTTGGGTGTCGTTGAGTGTTGAAATGCAACACTTTCTGTAGGGACAGTTTCGTGATTTTGAAAATGCCGTTTATCGCGTTTTGCATTCGAATTCTTCATATACACAATCAATTTAAACCCACACACAGTCATCTAAATGCATAAACCCTCAGCAACATACACATGTATACAAGCCTGCATACACACGTCACGGGCAGTTACATACGTGTATATGAATAACATAACAATGATTTGTCTGAAACGAAATTTTGTAATATTGTTTAAAATGCACATATATTTCTTGGTAATACCCCTATTTCAAGTAACAGTAAAAACTGGGTCAGTTTAGTCGTTTCTTGTTTCTTGTTTCTTGTTTCTGTGTCTACTTTTTCTGGATATCCAGTTTGGCACGTGGTAACAATTCCGCATTTCTGATGTGGAAACAATTCTTCGAAGACAGCAGTAAATCAGCTTTGCTAAACGCATGAATAATTAAATGTTATGGTTTATCGTAAGAATTGTGAAAATTCGGTAAACAGAATAAGATACATCTCATGCCCACAAGTTTATTCCCCACATCTATTCACTGATCACCATACATACACGCACATGTATGCATATATATACGTCTACATGGATATAGAAATATACTCAACCACATATATATATATATATATATATATATATATAAATGCATCGTTCCTTTCATTAAAAAAAAGTCGAACGCTCTATGACGTCAAGCCGCCGTATGAAGTGTTAAAATTATCACCGTTTATTCGCTGTTCAACTTGGCCGAGTGGTTACGGCGTCGGATTTGAGTTGCAAAATACTCGTAATTCGGGGTTTCGAATCGCATGACCGGTAGTGAATAGTCATATCTCTATGCTGATGAGTCTCAATTATTAAGGACGAAACGTATACGTACATAGATAATAAACAATAACAAATATTATATATATATATATATATATATATATATATATATATATATATATATATATTAAATATATAATATAATTTCGGAGGAATTGGCTGATGAATTTGTCATAATTTGCATTTGTTCCAAGTACTTTCGGACCCATCTGGGTTCATATTCGAGGGAATGAGGTTACTCAGGTCTAGACCATGTGTTAATATTTATAGAAGCACTATTGAAAGGTTCTACCAAAGTATATCTATAGTTGTCTCTTATATTCAACAATATATATATATATATATATATATATATATATATATATATATATATATATATATATATATATATATATAGTTTAAAGAAGCTTTGAGTCATTTTAAACAACGAAAGAAAATGCAGTTTAAATTCCCAGGGATACTAACTAAATCCAAGATATCGCAGACTTAGCACTTGCATAAGCTGACTTACCGCTGGAAAATCCACAAATAAAAAAAGGTATTCAAGTATCTAACAATGAAACAAAAACAGGGGATCTTAACTTAAGCGGGAAACATTGAACTGGGATCATCAGCTGTTTACCATGTACCTGTTTCGGATATTGAAAAACAGGACAGTTATAATATTCATGGCTCTCTAGTGGTACTCATCAAATGACCACTTTCCCAATAATATATATATATATAGATATATCTATATTATATATATATATATATATATATATATATATATATATATATATATATATATATATATATAAACGAAACGTTGATGATACATAAAAGATTATATCTCCCTATAAGATTTTATGTAGATACATCAAATAATATATCTATATATCTATACGATCATAGGCAAAAAGAGAAATATAGATATACACCTACACATATTTATATATATATATATATATATATATATATATATATATATATATATATATATATATATATACTTAATTACACAAATGCAAGAACATATACATAGGGGAACATACATACATGCATGCTATGAACACGTTTCTGAAAATATATGAGAATGATGAATTAAGATCTACAATGTGTTATAGCAATAGATACCTAAGGTAATAGAATAAGTGAAGAATATATTTTTTAAATCTATAAAGATATATATCGACTTAGAAAATTAGTGAAATCAAAAGACAGACTTAAATTGAAAAACGTAACAAACATATGGACACGTCGAACAGCAGCAAAGATACACAATTTCATGTGTATTTTAAGGAAAATAATTAATAGTAAGTTTCTACCTACTATTTAATATGTTGAATTTGTGCGGGAATTTTAAGATCGCTCGCTTCTCATTTGAACAGTAAACGCGGACTGTTTAAGAATGTGCAAATATTTGTATTTTTAAGACCTTTTTAGTTCAGTATCGATTCGAAATGTTATGATTTCTAACTTCCAAGTAAATTTATATAACGAACCCTGGTAGCATAGCTGTTGTATTAGTGTAGTGGCGCTGATACGAACAAGAAACTGCCCACTGCCCCAGTGGTAAGGCTCGCCGACTTGTGTGATGTGTCTACGGTGAAAGAGGGCAGTGGCTATCCCAAACAGGCGGTTGTCGACAGACATCAAGGACAACGAGATGAGCCGGGTCCGGTTATGCAAATGATTCCTTTTGCTGCCCGATCACTGACATGTTTAGATCAATATAAGAAAACGTATTTCGTCTAATTTGTCAGTCAGTTTGAACCAATTTCTGTTGTGAGCTCGTTCCACGTTATTCGCTTCTTACTCCAATAGATTTGTAGCCCTTGGTCCGTTCGTTCGTCGAAGTCGAAGTTAGTTAAAGGCTGATTGACCATTGAGTTTCTGTATATATCGTTCCCCGTTCCGTTCGAATCAGAGTACAAGTAGTAATTTAGTTTTACCGATACGTCACCGCTTACCAATGTTAGATAATGAAGGGGGCCGGAGAGAGAGGTCCCTAAAAGGTTGGGAAGGGGCTAAAAGCGGAAGTCTAGAAAATCACGTCACTTCTGTTTGGAGATCTGTCGGTCTCTTTACTGCTGACAATCGAGCTAAACAGATGCGAGAACTGATCGTCCCGCCAGCCTCGACAGGGGGGGTGCAGGAACAGTGGGCACACGTGACCAAAAGTCGACCTACCTTCTGTATGTTATAGTATCTCTTCCTCCAGTTTATTGATTCTCTCTCTCTCTCTCTCTCTCTCTCTCTCTCTCTCTCTCTCTCTCTCTCTCTCTCGTACACACATTTCAATCTCTGTCTCTTTGCCTTATGTTCAATAAAACTCTTTAAAAAAAAAATCCGGCATCCATGTGATTATCGATCAATGGCCGAATGACACAAGCCAGCAGCGAGGTTTTCTTTTTTCTTTGCTCCGTATTGTTTTTGAATATCCAGTTTGGCATATGGTAACAATTTTACACTTCTTAGAAATGTAGTGTTTTTTTTTATTTCAGCCGCTATTGAAACAGTTTTATTTACTACAAATGGATTATTCTGATTAGATAGTCTAGTTTTCAATTGCTGCGTAGTGCATACTATGTATGTATTGATAACTTAGAGGTGTTCTCTTGTAGTTATGTTAGCTTTGTAAACTATATTAGTGAGGTATTTGTACAATAATTGATTCCGGACAATGCCGAAAAAAACAAATGGTCATGGTTGTCTATACATCTGAGGAGACCTAATTAAAGGGGTCGAAATAAGTTATTATGTGTACAACCTTAATGTGTGTATAGTTTTTCTTTTTATAATTCTCTCTCTCTCTCTCTCTCTCTCTCTCTCTATATATATATATATATATATATATATATATATATATATATATATATATAAAGTAAGAGCGAAAATAGACAAATGTAGTTACATACTTTACAAGTTTAATTATTATAACTTCAGATAGTACAACAAAGAAGTATACATCTAAGAAAACTACTTTAAACCTCGGCTTTTCAAAGAAATCATCATCAGAGGTTTTTTTGACGTGGTTGTCTATACATCTGAGGAGACCTAATTAAAGGGGTCGAAATAAGTTATTATGTGTACAACCTTAATGTGTGTATAGTTTTTCTTTTTATAATTCTGTTTTGCTCTGTTTAAATTACATTGAGCTCTGTTATTCAGATTCTCTACACAAAATTGAAATCTACACACTATATATATATATATATATATATATATATATATATATATATATATATATATATATATATATATATGACGTTTAGGACTTTCAATTACTTTGCTTGAACTCTGAATTGTAATAAAATTTGATTCACCCCTTATTTTATTCTTTCATTTTATCTAATGCTATATATGTGTATATATATATATATATATATATAGATAGATAGATAGATAGATAGATAGATAGATAGATAGATAGATAGATAGAGAGAGAGAGAGAGCGAGAGAGAGAAAGAGAGCGAAAGAGGGAAAGAGAGAGCAATACAAATAATGCATTAAAAGACTATACGTTACATATTTCAAAGTCGTGCCGCGGTTTTATCAAAATGGACAAACTTTTTAAATTAAAAACAAAAGTCTATAGCCCATAGAGGAATCCTCTATGGGCAAAAGTCAGTCCATCTGGATGAAACCGCGGTAAGCCCCTGAAATATGTAACGTTTAGATAATCTAAATAAATTATTTGTATTTAGCTCTCACTTTTTTACGGTCGAGCACTTTACTGATTTCTTTTCAACATAACCTGACACACTATATATATATATATATATATATATATATCTACATATATATATATATATATATATATATATATATATATATGTATACATATATATATATATATATATATGTGTGGGGGGATGTGGGTGTGTGTGTGTGTGTGTGTGTAATATATATCAAGGGAGGCGCGAGAGCGCTCTATCCCTTAATAGACTCAAAAATGGCCTTGATCAATCATAACTCAAAAACCAATAAACCAAATTAGTTAAAACTGTGCACACATTTTTTTATTTGATAGGTTCTATAAGTGTGTAGAATTTCAGCATCATTAGTCAAGGCAACCCAGAGATCCAGAAAGTTCAATCATGAAATCATGTTATCTGTGTGTACATACGTACGCACGTATGTGCCACCCTGTATCTCATCAACTATTTGATGGATTCAGCTGATTTTTGACAGAGATAGAGGTTCTAGGGTCTCGTTGATGGCATTTTATTTTCAGTTTACCATATACCTTAGTTTTCCAGAAAATTCCAAAAAACCTCATGAGAAGGCATTGTATTGAGGCATAGCCTTTACAAAAGTACTGACATTCCATGATAAATGCCAGTATACTGAAATCATATGCCCTTAATAGGGTTAAGATGAAAATCCATATACACTAAATGTACAAAAGCAAGGAAATTCCCAAATTTTTACACTTTTATTGTCATTAATTAAGGGTATGACTACATATCAACCAAACAATTTCATTATCACATCACTACAGTATAAATCTCTATGCATGAGTGGATGAAGTGTGTGGGGTGCGGTGAAGAAAAAATCCTACCAGCAAAATACATAGCCCTGTTATGCTCGCATACCCTTAATAATAATAAAAGTGTAAAAATTTGGTAATTTCCTTGATTTTGTAAATTTAGTGTATATGAATTTTCATCTTAACACTATTAAGGACATATGATTTCAATATACTGGCATTTATCATGGAATACATATATATATATATATATATATATATATATATATATATATATACATAAAATAATATAGGTTTGTAAGATTATATAGATACACGTAAATATGGGTGTGTGGACAATTATGTCTTCATGCTTATCTATGTGCGTTAAACGACTAAGCCTTACATACACTATTCTTTTCAGTGAAATGTTAATCAAGTAAATATGTGGGTCAAGTTGATTATGTGAGTATAAATATATATGTGTGATTGTGTGTTCAAATACGTATTTAAAGTCGAAACGCGCTTCCTTGCACGCAGGGCAAACCTGCATGTGTTTGCGCGCCAATTTTCGGGGGCATTTTGCGCGCGGTAAATTGTGTGCCAGCCGTTGCCAATTCAAATGTTTTGATGCAATTACATGACGCGCTGATTCAGTTTTGGCAGTCGCGCAATTTGCACTGTTTTATCCACTGACCTGTGCGCCGTGTCAGCCGCGAAATGTCCAGGTAAACATTGGCCTGATTGCAAAGTGTCATCGCCTGGACACAATCCAACCCGGCCATTGTCGTAGGTACTGAATGTGGACCCTTTTTTTTCAGTGCCGCAAGCGAGTGAAAAATCTTCACCCGTCAACATCTTTTTTATCCATTGTGTGTGTGTGTGTCTGTATAGATTGGGCGTTATTTAACCGTTATATATTTTTATATATATATATATATATATATATATATATATATATATATATATATATATATATATATATATATATATATATAACTTCTTTGTAACATAGCAGGAAAAATCCCAGCAGAGTGCTCGATTAATTGAGTAATAAAGTTAAAATTAAAAGTTAAGAGTGTAATATTTATTTATTTTGCTACAGAAAATTAGTACAACATTCGTACTGTCGGTTTCAAGCACAGAAGGATTTAGCCGTCCGGCTCTCTTCAGCTTCTGTTGTCATAAGGTATATATATATATATATATATATATATATATATATATATATATATATATATAAGCAAGCGTTGTTGAACGTCACGGAACTTTCGCGTTTGTATATCTTCTTCGTGCGGTTCTCAAACCGTCGAGCTATCTTTCTGGTTTCAGGTGGCAATCCGTATAGTACTTCTCCGATAGTTCTTAATTCGGACATTTTTTCGAGCGCTTTCGGCTTTTGTAGTCGTCTACCTACACCAGTAAATCACATATCAAAAACTGCCAATAAAATTATCCCACCATATATACCACATAAATATAATATAAAATCTACAACTGACTTCATACACCTACTCAAATCAAACTCCCCCAAAAACCTCATAACCGCCTCTTTAGACGCAGAAAACTTATTATCAACGCTTGCTTATATAATGACTTGCTGCCTAAGTATACATATATATATGTATATATATATATATATATATATATATATATATATATATATTTGGAGAGTTTACCAAGATATTTTTTCCAGAGAGGATCCATCACAACAAAAAAATCTTTTATTTCATTATTTATTTATTTTGTAACGTTATAGTTCCCTACACGTGTTTCGCTACCTAGCAAAGTGCTTGCTAGGCAGTTCATCAGGGGAGATACAAAACCTAAGATATTGACCTCAACAACTGACAATACCCTACAGGGGATTGACCTAGTTCAAATCAGTTAAGAAGGAAATAAAGAAAAACAAGTTCAAAAGGCAGCTCAAACAACTGGAACAACTATATATATATATATATATATATATATATATATATATATATATATATATATATATATATATATATGTTCAGGGTATCTTACTTAATTGGTGTCTAATCCCTATGAATCACATTCAATGCAAATCTGAGATAGTTTTTTATTTTCAAATGGAAGCGGAAGTATCTGAATTTTACGAATGGCTTCCACACTCTTTTTACCTCGTTGTCCAAAACTAAATATAGCCCACATTACGACTCCTCAGGCTTAACAACTGTGTTCCAAAATTCGTAATGCTTGGTTAATTAGCGTAGGCGTAAATCCTGGGCGTGTGTCTGGGGGTGTTATTTGGAGTCGCTTTTTTTATTTAATAGAAAACTTTGACAGAAAAGACATGCGATTCGTAATTTTCTTTTTTTCAATGCGGTCTGAAGACTCGCCGTTTCTATTCTCTTAAGTTTTTCTATTCTATTAAGCTATTAAATAAATACGTAAATTGATGAATAAATATATGAATATTGTCGTACCCTTTCGTGGGTAAGTATTTCCTGAAGCAAAAGAAAAACAGATAAATAAAAAAGATCATTATGGTAAATATTCCAGGAGAATAAACAGTCATTTGAACATTCAATTAAAAAATGTTTAAAAGGTTCAAACACATTCCAACATTTTGATGATGGGTGTATATGCGGGATATGACTATCTGTCTGCTACCCTTATACCAACTTGAAATCAAAATTCCATCTTTAATATATATATATATATATATATATATATATATATATATATATATATATATATATATATATAGACATTATGTATACATATATATATATATATATATATATATATATATATATATATATATATATATATATATATATATATATACATTATATGTATATTATATATATATATATATATTCACTGTGGAGGTCCCCGGATTCCGGAAAGCCTTCTACTTTAGCAGCTTCTTTCCTCGTGCTACCGGCCTCTTGAACTCCCTCCCTGCTTCCTGTTTCCTCGACTGTACCGACATGCAGAGGTTTAAAACTAGTGTAAACAGACACTTAGAGTGACATCCAAAACCTACTTCCTAATTCTCAGTAGCCCCTTACGTCTACAGTTGTGACCTGCCTTGTTTAGGGTGAAATATCTAAAAACAAATATATATATATATATATATATATATATATACATATACATATACATATACATATATACATATATACATATACATATATATACATATATATACATATATATACATATATATATATTGCCTACAGACGCTAGCGTTTCAAGCTTATAGCTCTCATCAGTGCAGAAAAGTAACAATTTCAGACGGTCGGGAGGCGCGAACCCGGTTCATACAGTCAGCTTAGAATCTGCAAGCAGTCGCCCTATCCTCGCGGCATACTACGACTATTTCATTTCGTATACTGACGTCATCTATCAGGCCAAAGTTAACACTTGATTGGTTGGCGCAATTACATCACATAATTTGAAGAGAAAAATTAAATGTAGCTCTTCCCAGAATATAAGTTAACTCATACGTTATTTAAGGTCCTGGGAAATAAGGGCGTTGCGACTCCTAACCCTAACCCTGACCCTAACCCTAACCCTAACTCCCCTAAGATACCCAAGAAACAACTTAATTTAAGGAATTAGAGCCACATTTAGTAAAGTAAATACAATCAAGTTAGAATCGTTGTTTCCTTCTTCAAGAATATACAAGCATCCTGAAAAAGATCAAGAGAAAGTGTTCGCTTCCAGTCATCTACAAAGGCAATTTAACAGATAGATAAGAAAAGACTGAGATAGATAGATAGATAGATAGATAGATAGATAGATAGATAGATAGATAGATAGATAGATAGATAGATAGATAGATAGATAGATAGATATGTTGGATAATGGCCTTATGGGAATGGACGCATCTGTTGGGAATCGTTGGTTTGACTTGCGCGAATTAACGCGGGTGCAGTCGAGTGCAGTTTAGGGCCTGTGAGAGCTACTAGACGTGACAAGGTTACCGTGTGACGAGACCCCAGATCAAGGGTCAGTCTGCACCTGTGAGAGGCTCTGCGACGTCGCGGGCCTTGCGTGGGAAAGAGAGGATCCGTGACGTCATCGTTCTCGTGAGAAGCGAGATTTTAGTCAGTCTGATTCGTAAGGCGAACCGAGAGGACATGCGATTCACGATGTAAAACTAAGGGAAATATTTATCTTAAGAGAAGACAAGCGCGAGAAATCCTTTCCCCTCCCCTCTCTATGAATGGTTAAGAAACATTGTTAACTAACTACGATGAAGTAGAATTTGCTCTCTCCCTCTCTCTCAACGTGGTAAATGACTCCCAGTTGAAATAACAACTCTTGTAATAAAATGAATTAAATCTAAAAGAAGAGTTTGTCTTCGGAGTGCGTCATGGCTTTTGTTGCAGACAACGGACGGCGTGGTTCACGGCAGAGAAGAAAGGATTCATCCACTAGACGACCCGACCACCCTCTACAAGCGAGGGAGAAATCTAAGGTATGCAACAGATAGATAGATAGATAGATAGATAGATAGATAGATAGATAGATAGATAGATAAATATATTTACTTGCATTAAACTCTTCAATATTCAGAAGACAAAATGTGAGAATAAAATAATATCTTCGAGGACTCTGACTTAGTTTTGGTTACAGACATATAAACAATAATCTTTATTATATTTTTCTTATTCATTTTAGTAATTTTCATAGTATTATATTCAGTAATTAACTTAAATATGAGGTGAGGGGACAAATATTTTATTTACTCCATAAACATGAAATTTTATTTGTTACTTAATCTAACGAAAGCGTATTACGTTGCGTGAAAAGTATTTTATTTATTCCGTGAATTGGAAATTTTATTTGTTACTTAATCCAATGGAAAGAGTGGCATACCAGTATCAACCCTTATCTGGTCGTCCCATCTCATCTATTTCGTTACCGTCTGCTTCATCTTACTTCGATGAAATCTTCTATGCACGCTTTTATATATAGCTGGAGTATGGTAGCCGGGAAATATGTCCAAACCACCTTATTCTATTTTTGCCAACAGCATTGTTGATGGATCTGTTTATATTAAGCTTATTTCTGATATCTGCATTTCGTCTATCTTGCAGAGAGATTATTATAATAATAATAATAATAATAATAATAATAATAATAATAATAATAATAATAATAATAATAATAATAATAATAATAATAATAACAACAACAGATAAACTCATCCAAGCAAGGAGACCAGACGTCATAATAGTTAAGGAGACGAAATAAAACTGCCAAATTATAGATGTTGCCATCCCAGCAGACACAGGGTAAAGATCAACGAGACGGAAAAACAAAACCAATACACAGAGTCAATATAGTACCAATAATCGTAGGAGCACTGGGAACAATCTCGAAAAAACTGGGAAAAGACTAGTGTACTTATATCGATCTTGACCCAGTTTTCGCGAGTTTCTTGTCGGAAGCGTTCGGCTATCCTACGCAAACGCCCGAGAGATGACGAGCCGATTTGTACCAGACGACAATTTTGATACGGTGCTGCGTCCTATGATTTTAAGTTATATTTTCAAAAGATTTTCTAAAAGAAACAAAAAAGACAAAAAACAAGCAAAACATAGCGAAGTTACTGTTATCAAATAAATATTTCTGTTATTTTGATACGTTGCTGCGTCCTATAATTTTTAGTTATAGTTGCAAGAAATTTTTTTAACAAAACAAATAGAACAAGCAAAACAGAGCGAAATTACTGTTATCAAATAAATATTTTTAACCCTAACCCTAACCCTAACCCTAAACCCTAACCCTAAACCCTAACCCTAAACCTAACCCTAAAACCTAACCCTAACAACAACAAAACAAAACAAAACAAGCAAAACATTATTATCATAGGACGCAGCACTGTATCAAAATTGTCGTCTGGTACAAATCGGCTCGTCATCTCTCGGGCGTTTGCGTAGGATAGCCGAACGCTTCCGACAAGAAACTCACGAAAACTGGGTCAATATCGATATAAGTACCAAGACTAGGAGAAATTAGAATCAAAGGGTGACTGAGACTATACAACGGACGGCAATGGTGAAAACAGCTGTAATTTAAAGAAAAATCATCGAATTCGGTAACCAAGCGGCATGTGAGTTGCAAAAGAAATAAAACGAAAACATAATAAGGAACACCACGTGAACCCGATAGAACTGAAACTGCAAGAGATCTTATAAGCTGAATTTTCGAATGTAATCATAGTAGAATAAATAGTGGAAGCAGTTGTGACCCAACGGGTCAGGGGTACGTCTAGTTTTATTTATCTACCTTCCACAAAGTAAGATGTGACACAAGGTCGGGAAAATGGGATTAGATAAGCCAGCGCTCGAGAGGTGAGCAATCTGGCCATTTAAAAATTGTCTGGGCAGCCCCGTCGGCATTCCCCGGTAGGGGCGCCTCAAAAGTAAGCAATAAACTTACTCCTCCCCAAAGAGGGGAGGCAAAGCCTGGGAGGGTGGACCTCCTAGAACTGCACAAGACCGGCAACCCCCAATAGACCGGCGTAAATCCAGACCCAAAGGCCCGGACGATACCGGTTTTATTAGGCGGAGTACGTCTAGTTTTCTATAGTGACGGAAACGCGTTTTCATGTGACTCTCTTACAGAGACCCGCAGCCATTATTGATAACCTCGTTCTCAGCAATAATAAAGTCATAGCATTTTAAAAAAGCCTCCTGGCAACAACAACAAAAATGCCAACAGATAAGCGTCTTTATATGTACTTTTCCCGCCTTCTCTCTCCATGTTTCTTTTTAAAGTGTATCTACTGTTTGCCCTTCTGGCTGGCCCCGTCTCGATCTCCTGCCTGTAAGCGAGCGCGTTAAGAACAAACACTAACGATTCAACAAACGTATCAACCAAAAAAAAGAGAGATAAAAAAAAAGAGCCGGCCTCGTGGGTGGTGTTGTTTGGCGGGATAAAAAGCGGCGTTCGCCGTCGGTATATCTAATATTCGATGACGAAATTGCTTGCAGTTTCAGCCTGATTGACAACACTAAGGAGATTTCGTTGGACTCGGTCTTTTGTACGCCTTTTTACAACCAGCTCAAGTCATCACCGTCCGCTCCACTCTCGACGGACCCCCAATCTCCTTTCTTTGCGCTAATTTTTTTCTCTTTCCAAACCAAAAATTTCTTTCTTGTTTTATGACTTCATCTTCAACTTTTTGCTTTCTTTCATCTTTTTTCATCTTATGGCATCTTTTCTCTTAACTCTTTGTTTTTTTTTCATCCATTTTCACCCATTTATGTATCCTTTTTATTCAGTTAAATTCCTTTTTTCTTTTTTACCGTTTCTCACCTTTCGTTTTTATTCTGAAACTGATTCGGCTTTGCTACCGACTTACGTTTATATACGCATTCTTCACTCGATATTCTTTTTTATACACGTAGCGTACAGGTAAGATTCCTGACATCAAATTGCAGTTGGAAGCTGTCTGGCGATCCGGATTCAAAATTCAGCCTAAAAACTTTTGCTACGTCTAGCAACGGTAAAGAGCCATGATACAGTGAAACAACAGCATGGGATAAGTATATATATATATATGTTTGCGGTACCTTTGAACAAATTAAATTATTCGTACGGAAATGAATTTCACCTTAATGCTTGTTGGGAATATAATTTTACCCTTCACCAATGTGATGTCCCCAGACGGAAAGTGATATATATATATATATATATATATATATATATATATATATATATATATATATATATATATATATATATACGTGTAGTTTTTAATTTATCATTCTGACGTTTCCTCTTAGAGGGTCAGACGATAAGGCCTTAAGGAAAATTTTAGCAATGTTCTTTTTTTCCACCCGCCCGTTTCATTGATTAAAAAAATGTATATTCTTAAATTTATCCTACGATTTTGTTGTACGCGAAATTTACTTTTGAAAATGTGAAAAAATATTAAGTAATGGAGAGTGAGAGTGTGCGTGTAAAAAAATGTGAGGTCTATCCAATTGGTGAATGTCCATTGATAAGACGTCCAGTTAAAGGAGATTTAAAGATGGAAAAGGGGTTTTCGTGAAGGCAGTGTTGAAAAAGTACAAACATGAAGTGAATCCAATAGAAAGATGTTTAGTTCAATCGTAGGTGGGACGCATTTATTCAGAATTAGTTTTTAGAATTCGAACCATTTTTAAATACTTTCGTGGACCGAGAATGAGAGTAGTTTTTCAGAAATTGAGATTGAACTGTGTACTACTTATATTCCCGACTGCCTGCGTTTAAAATACACAAAATCAATAAATTCACCAACGAGATTAAGAAACACACTAATATAATTGTCCCTGCAGATAAAACAAAAAACTTTTACAAATTGAAAGACACCGACTACAAAAGTTTAATCTATAAAGAACTGAACAAATCCTATAAAACTACCTCTAGTAATAGTTGACAATAAATTCTAGACTAGGAAGGATACCCGAATAATTTCGATATCACTATGGGAGCTTCGGACTCTGCCCAGGTTACTGACTTTATAGGATTGTACTTATTAAGAGAATTAAAATTTGAGTTCGTACATTTAGACGGTGGGCTATACAGGGACGACGCACTTTTTGTTTCTAGAGAGAGATCGAGGCAATACAACAACACCATTAAAATCAACACAACTTCTTTAAAAACTTCGGATTAACTATAGAACCTGAGAAAAGAATATCTAATTTCCTTGACCTAACATTAGACCTTAACTCCGAATCCTTTAGCCCCTACCACAAACCAAATTTAACGCTCTTCTACGTACATAAGCTATCTAACCACCCAAAATCTATTATTAATTCAATAGTCCCTTCAGTCTCTAATAGAATTCCAAGGTTATATGCTAATAAATCTATCTTCAAACAAAATTTTAACTTCTACAATAACGCACTACTTAATTCGGGATACATTGATGAAATTAAATACGAAAATAATCCCTTTATCCATTAAAAAAACCCTTTAAATGTAATTACACACAAAATGGCAATACAGGATAAACAACGGACACTACCCAAAAAAAACAAAACATATATAAATAGACCCACAAAAACTATCAATATTGACAAACTAGCTAACCCTCAAGAACATAGTAAAAATAAAAGAATTAGAAGAAAAATAATATTTGTTTTAATCCACCCTCTAACTGCAATGCGAAAACACATATCGCTAAGGAATTCGTCAAAATTTTAGATAACTCATTCAAACACCCGCATAAATACAGCACTACTTTAAATAAAAACTCTATTAAAATTTCCTACTCCACAATGCCCAATATAGCACAAACCATCATCACATCTAATAACAAAAAAATTAAATCTGCCCAGCAACCACTACCTACTATACACCCTACTAATAATTGTAACTGCCAGAAATCTAGAGAATGCCCGTTAAATGGCAATTGCATACAAAGTAACGTCATATATGCTTGTACTGTTAAACAATTCCCCCAAAACACCATTCTGCAAACAGACGCCAACATACAAATGCTCCCCTCACCCTATAGCTTTCCACATCCACAACTCACTGTACCAAACGACACCCTAAATAACACCTCTTACACTAACCAACAACCCCCGCTAACTAACAATAACCTTGATCTCACCCCTCAAATTACTTCATCTTCTCCACCTAACAATTCCAACTTAACTTTGGCCCAGAACTTGAACATACAAACCCAAAACATTACCGATGCTATAAATAACGCCAATACTATAATAACAACCCCATACAAAATACACACTTATATTGGGGCAAGTGCCTTTCCCATCAAGACCCGAATCTTAAACCATATCTACTCTTTCAAACATAATAATAGCAATGCCACTTGCATCTCTCTATCTAATTTAATAAAAAGCCTTAACAGTAAAAACACGTCCTACTCCCTAGATTGGGCTACATAAGGTCTAAATCCTACATCTTAAATCCTTTTCCAAGCTTACAAATAACCATCCCAATAACATAGTGTATCCTCCCTGTACACCTAATAACTATATTCACCCATAACACTTAATGTAAATTGAGAACTAATATTATTCTCCTCACCTCCACTAATCCTTAACCGCTTCTACTTCAACATTCTAATTCATATCCCCCTTTTTGTCAATTATTGGACAACCCTCGTACACACTCATCCATTGCTTTTTTATCTCCTTTATATTCATTCCATCGACTCTGTATACGCTTCGCTCTATCGACAATATTTTTCTCATAGATTCCATTTCTCTCACCTTTAAACTACGCTCCCTGGTTACTCCTATAATGGTCTATTTCCCCCCCCCCTAAAATCTATTTATAATTTCAACACAATAGTGCTTCACTTGGGTTACAAAATTCAACCCAATCCTACCCCATAATCGTTGTTCTAGAAATCAATTGTTGCAAGCAGACTAACGCTGTTCCCAATCCTAACTTGAGTTATACATTACAGTTTCTTATTTAGTCATGCATTTAATATTTAACTAACTAGGAATTCTTTAAAGTCTTTACACATCAAACTCTGAAACACTAGTTTTTGTCCGAATTATTACATATTAAACACGTAAATTCCAGTTTCCCATTCATTTGAACACTAATTTCCCAATTGGAACCCTTTTAAACTTTCTGAATTATATATAAGTTTGTTTAAAAATCCGTTTTAATTACGGGACCCCCCCCCCTTTCAGAAATATTTACTTACTGACCTGAATTCACTTCTGTTTTTAGCTTATGATAACCCCACCCACACTCGCACCGCTTTTATTGCCTACTAGCAATAAGCAGTAACCAAACAATCCCTTCCCCTTCTCTTCTCCCAGCATCAGTCATAGTTCATTTAACTAACCCTATTACCCACCTTCTTTATCTTTTATCTTTATCGTTTCCCCCACTTCCTCATTTGGCGTTGTCTCATACCAAAGCTGTCGCTGTTCTTAGACTCGATCGAAGTCACTACTTATATTCCCGACTGCCTGCGTTTAATATACACAGTTCAACTTCAACTTCTGAAAAACTACTCTCATTCTCGGTCCACGGAAGTATTTTAAAATGGCCCGAATTCTCAAAATTACTTCCAAATAAGTGCGTTCCACCTACGATTGAACTAAACATCCTTCTATCGGATTTACTTCATTTTTTAACGTTTTCAGCACTGCCTTCACGAAAACCCTTTTTTCCTTCTTTAAATCTCCTTTAACTGGACACCTTATCAATGGACATTTCCCAACTGGACGGACCTCATATTTTTTTACACGCACACTCTCACTCTCCATTACTTAATATTTTTTCAAATTTTCAATTTTGGCTTTTCCACTGCCAACTTATCCATCTATGTAATCCCTCTGATGATAAGATTTTAATCTTTTAAAATTCTTGGCTTAAGGAAAAAATAATAAACATGTCTTTACCGAGTACACCTTGCATTGAAGTTGAAATAGATTTGTCATTCGTACATATTTATCCCTCTTCTTTCGTTTATCTTTCTAATTGCTCTATCTCGTATATTCAGCTTAAACCATTTCACTATAGGTTCTATCTACTAAAAGTATACTTTTAGTTTCATATTTATATATATATATATATATATATATATATATATATATATATATATATATATATACTAGAAGAATTCCGATCCCATAATAGGTCAAATTAATTTCGGACTTCGCCCTCCTCGCCTGTTACCATAACAATCTGATACATGACTCAGACATACACTCAGCCACGCGTTATTCTTTCAAGGCTGAATTAATAAATTGACCCAACCAGCATATCGCTCCCCCTCTTTCTCTTCTAACAATTATCATGCCTTTCTACTATTTTTGATTTTTCTTACTCACAAAACGGCCGCAGCTTTAGCCTGCAGGCAAATCAAATTTATGCTTGAATGATTTTTTCTTCAATTTTCTTAATCCTGGGGAAGTCTTACAATAAAGACGAAACGTTGATGAATACATAAATAATATTTTTGAGCTTTTTATTTAATTACGTTGAGTCATTTTATCCCTATCTTCATATATATATATATATATATATATATATATATATATATATATAAGTATAAATTTTTATTTATACAAACATTATTGGTTACATATGTGCATACATGTTTCGGTCGCACTCTTCGCAGAAAGTCAACCTCATCAGACCAAGGATTCAGAGAAATGGCCCATTTCTCTGAATCCTTGGTCTGATGAGGTTGACTTTCTGCGAAGAGTGGAACCGAAACATGTATGCACATATGTAACCAATAATGTTTGTATAAATAAAAATGTATACATATAAACAGCTCTACTTGTTATTGAGCACTTTTTATAAACACTTGAGTTTCAACGGATTTACATCTACAGAAACTAATACAATACATGTACTATATATATATATATATATATATATATATATATATATATATATATATATATATATATATATATATATATAGTAATTTCCTTCAAGGCGGTCTGATAAACTTCAGAAGCATGCATCTTTACCTACACAGTCTTATTGCTTGATATAAAATCGAGCCGTTATTGTCGATAAGATTTTAGTCTGCAGGTCAGCGGGGCCACAGGTGTCTGGGCGGGGGGGGGTACAGCCAAGTTGTGGGGGTTGTGTTTTGAGGGGGGCTGAGTGGGCCGCCATGATTGAGGTTGGCGTTGGCACAAGAAGCGTCGGCGGGAAAGGCGTGGGACGGGTAAGGGGTCAGGAAGAAGACGGCGCAAAACAAATAAAAGCTGAGTTGTTACATTCGGGTTAGATATGGGGAGGGCTGAGAGGGAGCGAGAGAGAGTGAGGGGGAGAGGGTGAGGGGGAGAGAGTGAAGGGGTAAATCTGGAAGAATTTGCGAGATACGGCTCACTGGTTCGTACTAGGAGACAAAAGAAATCGTAGACGTTTGTGTCGCCGTAGATGGAGAGAAACTACACCACACCTGATTTAACGATTACCTAGAGTTGTTAGAATGTAGCATGAGAAGCGTGTGCTTACGTATGCCTTTTTTATGTAGAGTGTGTCTCGGGCGTATGCGTCGTCAGTTTCGCTGTAAGTTTATCGTTCAAATTACTACTTGTAGAATCGTCTTTTACTAAATACATAAAACTAAACATACACAGCACACAGCCATATATATATTCAGGTTTTGTTTTTTTATGAAACGTTCTGGGAGTAGATGAATTATATTTAACAGGAATACCGTTATACACCCACCTATGCACACACCTACATATTTATTTATGTATTACAGAAGATCAGAACCGCATTGAGATCGTCGTCTGTAATACATATATAAATAAATATTACGCTCTTATTTATTTTTATTTTCTTTAATGATTTAGCACTCTGCTGGGGTTCTCTCCCATTAAACTTATATTATATATATATATATATATATATATATATATATATATATATATATATATATATATATATATATAAAGAGAGAGAGATAGAGAGAGAGAGAGAGATGTGTGTGTGTGTGTGTGTGTGTGTGTGAAAAAAGACAAACGGAAAACAGGTTAAAATGCAGGAGAAATACAAAAACGAGAGATTCGACCGGTTTCGTTCGTATTAACGAACGTCTTCAAAAAACGAAACCGGTCAAATCTTTCGTTTTTGTTTTTCTCCTGCATTTTAACCTATTTTTTCGTTTGTCTTTTTCACATATTTTGTCTACCACTGCATTTCATTGTTATGACTTATCGTGCACCTTACCCCATAGAACGCTCTCAGACGTTATAGCCGCCGATAAAGTGTTAAAATTATCACAGTTTATTCGCTATTCAACATTGGCCGGGTGGTTAAGGCGTCGGATTTGAGTTGCAAAATACTCGTAATCCGGGGTTTCGAATCGCATGATCGGTAGTGAATAGTCATATCTCTATGCTGATGAGTCCCGATTATTAAAAAGGACGAAACGTATAAGTACATAGATAATAAACAATAACAAATATTATATATATATATATATATATATATATATATATATATATATATATATATATATATATATATATACAACACGAAAGATAACTTGAAACCTGAAGATCTCCATCATTCCAGTAATTATAGGAGTTATCGGGCTCATGAAACAAAACTTCAAAAACTACCTGACGGTGAAACAATTGCGCTTAAAATTATTTAGAATCCTAAAAAGATATCTCGGTTGGTGGTCTTTGAAATAGCGGGTGAATGGCATCTGGTAGGATCTCTCATCCCCAGCATAAACGAAATAAGAAAAATGATTATATATATATATATATATATATATATATATATATATATATATATATATATATATATATATATATATATATTATAAACATTTAAATCGGCTTATGCAAATGCAATTACGTTTCAGAACCCTAGGTCGTCATCGGAACCGAAAGATGCATTAGAGTGACGAAACGCAATTGCATTTGCGTAAGCCGATTTAATTGTTTATATAATAAATATTTATAAACCTCTACCTAGTATTATGCACTTTTTAAAAATATTGGTTTTATTAATACATTTTAACTTGTTTATATACATATATATATATATATATATATGTGTGTGTGTGTGTGTGTGTGTGTGTGTGTTTTGCCATATACGATTAAATTAAGCTATGTCCCCTTTCTCGATGAAGAACGCATGGCGTTCGAAATATTAAATAATAACAAAATATAAAAAGCAAATACATCGTTTTATGCTTCAACTACACTGATACATGATTAAATATATAAATGTATATATGATTTAAACAATTTTTTAGAGTACCTGGTAAGACACAATATGTCTATTAAATTGATAAGTTATTCACATATTGAACTATGTCAGGCCAATTGTTTTGTGTTACAGCACTTACTGATGACGTATTTACTTACTCTTCAAATCGAAGCTTTTCCAGTTTCCGGTGTAAAGTTTTGCCTCTTTGTCCAACAAAGCGATAATGCTCACTCTCTATTTAAAAGGCTGGTATCTTGCCGTAAATTGGTAAAAGGTGTCCTTACAAATATAAAAAAAAAAAACCCAAAATACAAGCACAGCAAAAATTAAATTCTGGCATATATATATATATATATATATATATATATATATATATATATATATATATATATATATATATATATATATATATATATATATATATATATATATATATACAGAAGGGAGAGAGAGAGATTAATTTGTGTATATTATTTATATCAGTTCCATTAATTCAACATAAACACTAAACCTTCTGGCGTACGATCGTTTCTAAGACGAAAGATTATTTTTCTTAATCCCAATATTTCTTTTGTTTAGCACCGATTCTATAACATCACAAATAGATGTCGAACAAAACATCAACATTTTGTCCTAAAAAAAACAGTCATTATAGAAAAACGCATATACAAATAATAATAATAATAATAATAATAATAATAATAATAATAATAATAATAATAATAATAATAATAATAATAATAATAATAACTAAGGGTCACATGGAATCTACAACAGGAAGAAAACAAAACCACGGAAAGAACACCACATCACAAACAAAGGAACAGAAAATGCAAGAAACATCACTTTATGAGCTCCCTACCCCAATAAATTACACCGGCCTCAGCTGACACGACACAAAAATGAACCAATGAACAGAAATAGCAAGAAACACCATAAGCTCCGCCCCTCCCACCCCCCCCCAAAAAAAATTTTTTTAATTAAAAATAAAACAAAAAAATTAAAATTTAAAAATTTAAATTAAAAATGGTACCAGCCTAGACTGACACCACGCAAAATATTTGCTTAGGGTCAAAAAGGATGAGAAGACCGAGGAGGGACAGCACAAACCAGACCTCCACTGGAAGTGCAGAGAGTGCTGGGACCTTGGGGAGGCTTATTGCCCCCAAATCCCAGAGAAGACCAATGGTCCTTACGAGCGAGAAATCAAAAGTAAACGGCTGTTGTGATACAGCAAGATTGTTTGCGGTGACTATCGAAAAGAGGTGGAGAATACTAGAAATCTGGGGAGACTTGTTGTGACTCATACTCCAGGGAATACCACCGGTTGTCGGTGAGAAATCACTGATGACCTGTGTGAGAACTCCTAGTGAGTACATCATCATCATCATCATCATCATCATCATCATCATCATCATCATCATCATCATAATAATAATAATAATAATAATAATAATAATAGTAATAATAATAGTAATAATAATAATAGTAATAATAATAATAATAATAATAATAATAATAATAATAATAATAATAATAATAATAATAATAATAATAATAATAATATGTAAAATTACAAAATATATAATAAGGAAATATATATAATGGAGTATAACACTAAAGGTAAAAGTAAAGAATAATATAAAAATAATAATATTGATGATAATAATAATAATCAATAATAATAATAATAGTCAATAATAATAATATTAATCAAGGAAAGAATAAAATATACAAGTATGAAAAAAATGCAAATATAAAATTAATAAAATAAAATTAAAAAATGATGATGTGAAAATCACGCGTACTATAAGCAGACACATAAATCGAAACACGCTAAGGTGTCACATAATTAATTTAATACAGAGAGGTCGGAAAGATGACCATGTAAGGGGATAACTCCCTTTTTAAAGTTCAAAGGAAACTATTAGTTATCTCGCTTACATTATTTGAGTTATTCTTTGTTTAATTATGATGCAGATTTGTAGTCATTATTAAAAATTTTCTCTATTGTAACGATCTTCCTAACTAGAATGAGTATTTTTTTCATAGTAACCGAAACGATAGAATGAAGACTCAAACAGATTGTCGATATATGATGTAAAGCAGTTCTGTTCAGGAACTTCATTTTACCCGTCCGGAGATGAGTATACTTTTTAGTATGTATATATATATATATATATATATATATATATATATATATATATATATATATATATATATATATATATATATAAACATCAAGGTGAGAGTTTTTTTTACCTACCGACGACGTCGTTTCGGGCTGTTTTCACCTCATCTGTGTAGGAGTGGCGGTTGCAGGCGATCGCATAGGCTTGAACGCAGTTCGTAGATTGTGGCTAGAATCACGAGACAAACGCTTTGGGTCACACGACCGCGAGAAATCGACACAGACAGTAATTGAAATAAAGATACACTTACCCGATCGGCGGAGGAAGTATTTTGTCGTCTACAGTGTTCAACGCTCGAGCGAAACTTGTTGTTTGATTGTAGAAATAATAATATATCACCTCACATTACAAATCTAATATATATATATATATATATATATATATATATATATATATATATATATATATATATATATATATATATATATATATGCGTGTGTGTGTGTGTGTGCGTGTGTGTGTGTAGGTGTGGATGTGTGAAAAGATGAGAAACGGAAAACAAGTTAAAGTGCAGGAGAAAGACAAAAACAAGAGATTTTCTGACTGGTTTCGTTCGTGGAGAACGTCTTCATATATATTTATATATATATATATATATATATATATATATATATATATATATATATATTAAAATAAGCATAGTTTGAGTATCCGACAATTGTTTCAGAACCTCCTCGGCTCCTCGTCATGGATATACTGATGAGCTAAGATTAGATCCGCCAATACACAATCATAAAAACAAAAACAAAAGACAAAAAACAAACAGACAAATTACATTTCAAAATTTTCAGACAGGAAACTTTTTAGCATAAGATGACACTTTGGCACCCACCTATCGACGCATAAGAAAGTCGGTCAGCTCAAACTATAGGCAGGACTGGCTAAACTCGGCCCGTCTCCCCTTCTTTAACTCCATGCATACACACTAAGACGTGCCCACACTCACACCTACATACCCACGCTTATACGTACACACTTATACACTCACAAACACACATACACACTTATATATAGATGTATAAATATATATATATATATATATATATATATATATATATATATATATATATATATATAAATATATATATATATATATATATATATATATATATATATATATATATATATATATATATATATATATATATATATATATATATACGTAATGTATTAAGGGATTTTAATTTTTTATTTTATCTTCTTATTAAACATTATCCCTATAAGCTTCTAAATAGAGTGTTATATACATTAAGCCAATCGATATTTATTAGTTAATCAAAATTCTTAATAAATATCAATCATATTTACCAACGAACTAAGTTCATCCAACAACAATATTATTCCACTAATTAATTGAGAATTAGAAACCAGGTTTTTAATATCGACTAGTTATTATTTTTATCTAGTTCTTTATGATAATCTACTTAATACTTTATTATTTGTAATAATTTTGGTTATTTTATAAAGGAATTGAATGTTTTATTTTTTTATTTTACATAAATTCTATTCTATCTTTGAAGTGATCTTAAATTCTGTGCTCATCTATATTGATTTAGCTTAACGGACGTTTAACTGGTATTAATTTAAGTTCACTAATTTTATCATTATGTTCACCCTGCAACAAACCTCTTCTTTCAATATAAAGTCTAAACCTTGTAACTTATTAATTTATAGATCTCCTGGTTACTAATAGTTATCTTGTCATCCGGAGTGATACCAATACGATCAGCTACATAACCTATTATGTATAATAATAACCGACCAAAATAATCTGAAAACTATATCTATAATACTAACATTAATATCTATACATTCCAAAATTTGCCTAATAGTTGTTTTGATTAACCTATCTATATTTTCATTTAAAAAGTTATATTGTTGTTATTAGTTATATATTTCAGATCTCTACATCAAGTTATCCTATGATTTAATTAGTTAACTCAATCCTACTTATCATTGTGAATTATGATACATTAATTACGCAACCCTTTATCATTTGTAATAATTTAATGTTATATTTAAAGAGATAGCGATTTTTATTTTTAATCTTTGTTTTTAATCTTTGTTTTTTTTTTGTTTTTTTAATTTATTTATTATATTTATTTTTTTTTTTTTATCTATTTTATTTTTTTTCTAAGTTATGTTTACATCGTTCTCACAATACTTATCTAAGGTGAACTTTTTGAAGTGCCTACAATTGTAACCTACTTCGTCCCTCTGGTTTAGTAAAGCATTCTTATTAAGAAACAAAATTATAGCCAGTGTTTCATTTAAACACAGAAAACAGGTAGGGTTGTTTAGTGTAGGTATTTGTGCCTTTTTTTAAAATACTCCATTTCACTAGAGGAACTATGTCATTTCTTTTTAGGGATAAAATATATCTGGATAATGAAGTGCCCTTTCTATCAGTATCTATGTTGTTAAATGAGCATTTATGGTTTCTATACCTATCAGTACTAGACCTTGAAAATATGTTAAAAAAGATTAATCTTCACCTTTGTTCACAAACGTTTTTTTTTGTTTTGAATTGTTTTAAATTTGACCATGTGATCTCCCGATTTTGCATCGGCTTTTTTTTCTTTTTTCTTTCGGTTCATTCTTTCTCAATACGAACATCTGAGTGAAAGATCAGACTTTTTCAGTCTGATGAGATTTTAGTTTCTCATAACTATCGATCGATAACATCGACATGTCAGTGTAGCCCTTTTTTGTATATATCTGTATGAATAAAAATAATTATTGATATATATATATATATATATATATATATATATATATATATATATATATATATATATATATATATATATATATATATATATATAACGCTATGTTTAATAACGCAAGGTGTGTGATTCAATTTGGGGTTAACATATACTGTGTCGTAGTTATCCTTCCTATAAGGTGTATAATTATCCTCGCTGAGGTTAAATGTTACATCTAGAAAGTTTTAGATCTTGATTCCCGCTGTGATTTCTATCTTAAGTCCTAAATCTTTCATGGCCTCGTGTATAACTTCTTTGTTTAGTCTTGCCTTGACAGAGTACGAAATCGATTTCTCAATCTAGTGTTCTATAGACCCTTTCTCACAAAAGTGACGTTGCTAGTCTTTCTTTAATCCATCGCTATTTCCTCCTTGCAAGACATTTACAGCAAGAACTCGTCTTCCTACCAGAACTGCAAAGAACTTTTCTTTTTTTCCTCCATGCACATAACATCAAACAAAATTTCCATGAACAGAGTTTGTGGGTTCAAGAACTTCTCCTCTGTAGAACACGCTGCCACAAGATTGCTTCTCTGGAGTCTACAAGATGGTCGCCTTCAAATGCAATGTCAAAAAATACTTGTCATAAATCGGCCTCATAAGAATTTAATTTGTGTCCATTCCATTCATCATTTTTAATCCTCTCATTATATTCGTCATCAATCAACTGGCAATCCATCATCTAGTTTACATTTTTTTAACAACGTTCACCCCAAACAAGGCAGGCCGCCACTGTAGACGTAAGGGGCTACTGAGAAAAAAGGGAGAAGGGTTGGGAGGGTCAACCTAAATTGGGAGCTGCGCAGCGAGATGTCTGTTTACTTTAGTTTTAAATTTCTGCATGTCAGTACCGTTGGGAAAACAGGGTGCAGGGAGGGAGTTCCAGATGCCAGCAGCACGAGGAAAGAAGCTATTGGAGTAGAAAGCTCTCCGGCATCTGTGGACTTCTACAGTGAATGGATGGGATTTAACTGATTGTCGAGTTGGTCTAGTGAATTTAAGGCACCAGAGTAGTCAGTTCATCGGAGAACTCTTATCTTCAAGTGGCTTTTATCCTTGATAATAAATGGCTCGTTAGTAAAACAATATTACTAGATAAATTGTGGGTTTGATAAGTCAATCATATCGTCAAAAACTATATTACATTTAGAATCTAAACAAATAAATAATGAAAGATTTTTTTTTAATTCTAATATTGATATGGGATTATTTAACTTTTTGAAATAGAGGTTTTACCGAGATTTCCATCGAAATATAAATAAAAGTCTTTATTTTATATCGAAATTTGCAGTGCAAACGCACGCGAATATGCTGTTTACTGGGTCGGAAATGCAGGTTCAATGTATTCACGTCAGAAAATAGTAATATACCTCTTAGATAAGCGCTGAGATTTGAAATGGTAGAGACTGAAAGACGACCCTGTATATACTTAACACTTGTACTTGGGCAAGTAATGGAGAAAGATATACAACTGAACATCCTGGGTACGGAAAGGAGGAGATTTGCGTATACGTGCCTTCGCGAGAACTTAGCTTAAGGATAATGTCATGGTAACTGATTGCACGCGCGGGTTCGTCGATTCTGGCTCTTTCTTTGCCGAAGAAATGGTGGTTGTCTGCGAACTGCTACACGGAATGTGGAGACGGGTTGGGTTGGTCGCCAGCGATTGTCTTTGTTGGTTTTTGTCGCCAAACAGTCAACCGATTATTTGGTGGTATAGTAAAGCTACTATTTTATGAACTTTTTATCTGTTAATAGCCTAAGATTGGCCATAGCGTCCGATAAATTAGATGACCTTGAACATTTTATTTAATTAAAAGATATAGAAAATGAATATAGATTTGACCGGCTATAGTAATATTTTATGAGAATAATTATAGAAACTATATGTAAACAAAATGGATTTAATAGGAAAATGGCTATGGTTATTGATCAACGCAAATAGACATTATATGCCTATTTTTTTTAATTCTTAATGAATATTGCATGTATATCATTGCACTAAAATTATTGAATATCTTCATTATTTTCAAAATCATTCCCGTTCAATGATTTCATTGAGTCTTGTATGTCTTGTCGCAATTTGGATACTTTGTTCAGTTCCATTTTCTTAATGAACATTTTTCTTTTTAGAGAATGAACCATCTCTATACCGTAGTTTTGAAAGAAACACTTTTCTTCCAAGAATCTTAGAAGTGGTTCTTTATTTCTTTGTGCAGCTTCCCATGATATTTTCTCTGTATTCCCGCTTGTTTCTGGTTCTTCTGACTCACTGAAATTATTAACTTATAGAAATATACCAACTAACTTTATAATTTCCTATTTTAACTGCTAAGATTAGTTGATAGCGTTGAAAGTTCATATCTAATTTAGTTCATAGCATAAGAAGTTCATAGCCTATGGCGTAGCATAGGAGTTCTATTGTAAAAGGAAATAGCTGAAAAGAGGCCGTATTCCAGTGTACTTGGGTTTATAAAGACCCTGCTCATGTGGCTCCTCAAAGAGCAGTGATTGGGTTATTTGTTGGTCAATCTATGAGACACTTAAAGGAACACTGATCAACCTATGAGTGCGTTATAAATTCCACTGTCATTGTTGGGATTTATTTCTACCAAATATTTCAATACCTATTTTTTATCTATTTTTACATATTTTTGTATCTGTTCTTCTGTTATGTTTGCAAACAGTTACTAACCCCACCCCACCCCACCTTGTGGAACTTTTGTAAAAATAAAATCTTTTTTTTTCTAATTTTAAACAAGATAACTTTTTTCTAATTTTAAACAAGATAACTTTTACTTTTATTTAACCCTAACCTTAACCCTAACCCTAATTTTAAACAAGATAACTTTTTCTAATTTTAAACAAGATAACTTTTTTCTAATTTTAAACAAGATAACTTTTACTTTTATTTAACTCTAACCTTAACCTTAACCCTAACCTTAATTTTAAACAAGATAACTTTTTCTAATTTTAAACAAGATAACTTTTACTTTTATTGAACCCTAACCTTAACCCTAACCCTAATGTTAAACAAGATAACTTTTACTTTTATTTAACCTTAACTCTAACCCTACCCTAATTTTAAACAAGATAACTTTTACTTTTATTTAACTCTAACCTTAACCTTAACCCTAACCTTAATTTTAAACAAGATAACTTTTTCTAATTTTAAACAAGATAACTTTTACTTTTATTGAACCCTAACCTTAACCCTAACCCTAATGTTAAACAAGATAACTTTTACTTTTATTTAACCTTAACTCTAACCCTACCCTAATTTTAAACAAGATAACTTTTACTTTTATTTAACTCTAACCTTAACCTTAACCCTAACCTTAATTTTAAACAAGATAACTTTTTTTTAATTTCAAACAAGATAACTTTTACTTTTATTTAACCCTAACGTTAACCTTAACCCTAACCCTAATTTGAAACAAGATATTTTTTTCTAATTTACAACAAGATAACTTTTACTTTTATTTAACACTCACCTTTACCTTAACCCTAACACTAATTTTAAACAAGATATTTTTTTCTAATTTTAAACAAGATAACTTTTCCTTTTATTTAACCCTAACCTTAACCTTAACCCTAACCCTAATTTTAAACAAGATAACTTTTACTTTTATTTAACCCTAACCTTAACCCGAACCCTAACTTTAATCAAGATAACTTTTACTTTTATTTAACTCTAACCTTAACCTTAACCCTAACCCTAATTTTAAACAAGATAACTTTTTTCTAATTTTAAACAAGATAACTTTTACTTTTATTTAACTCTAACTTTAACCTTAACCCTAACTCTAATTTGAAACAAGATAACTTTTACTTTTATTTAACACTCACCTTAACCTTAACCCTAACACTAATTTTAAACAAGATCACTTTTTTCAAATTTCAAACAAGATAACTTTTTTCTAATTCTAAACAAGATAACTTTTACTTTTATTTAACTCTAACCTTAACCTTAACCCTAACCCTAATTTTAAACAAGATAACTTTTTTTCTAATTTTAAACAAGATAACTTTTCCTTTTATTTAACCCTAACCTTAACCTTAACCCTAACCCTAATTTTAAACAAGATAACTTTTTTCTAATTTTAAACAAGATAACTTTTACTTTTATTTAACTCTAACTTTAACCTTGACCCTAACCCTAATTTTAAACAAGATAACTTTTTTCTAATTTTAAACAAGATAACTTTTACTTTTATTTAACCCTAACCTTAACCCTAACCCTAATTTTAAACAAGATAACTTTTTTCTAATTTTAAACAAGATAACTTTTACTTTTATTTAACCCTAACCTTAACCTTAACCCTAACCCTAATTTTAAACAAGATAACTTTTACTTTTATTTAACCCTAACCTTAACCCTAACCCTAATTTTACACAAGATAACTTTTTTCTAATTTACAACAAGATAACTTTTACTGTTATTTAACCCTAACCCTACACCTATCTAACCCCTAACCGCTTCATTTTACATTTTATTTCTGCGGTTTGTTTCGACAAGGTCGGATTTTTCTGAAAGCAGATAAATTTCCAACATTATTCCTTCGGGTAAAGATCAATTTTGTCACCCTAGAGATAACCAGGAAACTCTGTTCCCAAAACTGCACTAAAACAAAACTACACAAACGCTGGTAATTTTCACGAGAACAAAATTATGTGTTGCTCTTGTTTTATTTTTTGTTGTTTTTTGTTTGTTTGTTTGTTTGTTTGTTTGTATGTTTGTTTGTTTATTTGCTTATTTGTTTGTCTGTTTATTTTTTACACTGGGTGTTTTCACCTAAACATATTTACAAATCTAAATATATGTGATAATTTTTCAATTATCTTCTTTTTCCAATTGTGCAATTTCTCATTAAAATATTTCGAAGAATTTTCAGGCCCTCTTTTCGTTTCGGCGACATTTTTGTTTGTTCTTATTCCTGACATCAAAACAAACAAATTCCTTTATTTGTTTGTTTCGTTGTTTACTCTCTCCCTACCCCTTCCCCCTTTCAAGGACACCTCATAGCACGAATCTTGTTAGCAAACTGCGTAAGGTGTTGCTCTCACCTTTAAGCCTCCAAGCCCCTTTTTGAACGAACTCAAATGAATAGCAGAGAAGCAAATTAATGCTGACAAAATTCATAGAATTTCACAGAATTAATTTAAGACGCTCCAAATTGAGGAAGCGCGTCCTCTATAAATATAAAAGGGGAAACGGTTGATAAAAGAATGGGATCGGAAAATAGAAAGCAATGGATGTCAATATGAATATTTAAAATCAAGCAGAATCATTTTTTAAAAAAAGAACAGAAACGAAACGAAAGATCAAGAAACGAATTAAACTCATAACGACGAAAGGAAAACGCAACAAACACATTTCTTGTTTTCTGTCAATTCATTATTACTCCCAAAATAACGGGTAACCGAAACGAACCGATAATAACTATTTAATAAAATAAAAAGAAGAGGTATAATTTTTGATAGGAGAAATATAAAGAATTTTTTTTTAATAAAAAACAAAACAAATTAAATAAGAGCATGAAACGGATGGAGGGAAATAACAAGGTTAATTTCGAAGGGTGTGAAGAATACTCGTTTATTTGACAGCAAGGCAAAAGATAAGACCTCAAATTTTTCGAGAGCAAGTTTTATAAAAAAAATTAAAAAAAGAAATATGAACTAAAAATAAAATAAAAACACGCCAGTTGAAGCGGGGAATTGCGGAAGCTCTCAGCTAGATTGGGTGGCTGAAAATCGAACAGATCTGACGCCTTGTAAATTAGCAGAAGTGACGAAATCGCGAGGTGACGAGAACGGTGGTGCAAAAGAAAAAGGGAAAGGGGCCTGAAAAGGGGATGGAATCGGGAGCCGTATGTATGAATTAATAAATTGAAGGAAAGCGAAGATGTCGCTTGAAGGACGGCAATCATTGAAATACCGATTAATAGGATTTGATCAAATCGTCTTCAATATGGCGGACAAAGGTCACCCATCTTAGAAAGAACAATAATAGATACCCTTCATGATGGGCTTTTTCAATCTACACGTTTAGCGATTTCAAACTTAAGCATGACAGACGGACGAAGTCTCTGTCTTACTGAGTCACAACTTATAGATGTAAGATATTAAAGATACGTGAACTTGTACTTATTTGGTGATTTAAATTCGGAGGGAAAGTGTTAGCAGATAGATATAAAAATGAGGGTCAGACAGGGCTTAGGTAGCTGACCTTTGGGGGCAGTGTCTCATGTAGAAACATGAGCTAGAGGAAATGACGCCAGGCCAGATAGGTTAGGCGCGAAGATCGAAGACTCTGATTTAAAAGCTTGACGCAATCAGACGTGAAAACAAATGACTTAATAATCGACGATAAACGAAATAGGGGGTATAAAGGCCTCTAATAGTGATATATATATATATATATATATATATATATATATATATATATATATATATATATACGGTTAAAGTAGAAGTGGGAGAAATTATATGATATATAAGCAAAGCCATCAATGTATTCATATATATATATATATATATATATATATATATATATATATATATATATATATATATATATATATATGATTTATCTTCCTCCCACAGCGGTAAGATGTGACACAAGGTCAGGAAAGTGGGATTTGAAAAGCCAGCGCCCGAGAAGATGAACACTCTGGCCTACAAAAAATGCCTGGGCAGCCCTGTCGACATTCCCCGTTAGGGGCGCCTCAGGCAGTAAGCGATAAACTTACTCCACCCCAAAGAGGGGAGGCAAAACCTGGGAGGGTGGAACTCCCAGAACTGCACAGGACAAACCCACAGACCGGCGGAATCAAGACCCGAAGGCCAAGACGATACCGGTCTATAGGGTGTAGTATCCATCGAACCATTTGATCTTATTTTTATAATACCGAAAGCACTTACTTTCCTCGTAATTTTTCCACCAGAGTGCTCCCCCAACAGAGGAGCGTGTATATATATATATATATATATATATATATATATATATATATATATATATATATATATATATATATATGGGGTAGGGATAAAAAGTTTAATATCTAAAAATATATTTATAGATAATGCCCTTTTAAGATTTAATAATCTTAATAATAGAGCCCTGTTTTAAATTACAAGATTGTTGTCATCCTGCGATTGAGCAAAGTTCTGCTCGAGCGTTTAACACTATCGACAACATGACGCTTGCCACTGCCCCCAGTCAAGTGTACATTAATTTCAATTACTGTATGTGGTGATTTCTCACGGTCATGTGGGCTTGGGCTTTAGGTTTGTAATTCTAGGCTGAATCTACGAACTGCGTTCGAGTCTATGCGACCGCTTACAGCCGCCACTCTTGCACTGATGAGGGAAGAAACCCCAAAACGACGTCGTTTGTAGGTGTAAAACACTTTAATATTTAAAAAAATATTTATAGATAATGTCTCTTTAAGATTTAATAATAGTAGAGCCCTGTTTGAAATTACAAGATCGTTGTTATCCTGCGATTAAGCAAAGTTCTGCTCCAGCGTTGAACACTATCGATAACATGACACTTGCACCCGCATCCAACGTATATGTACTTTAATTTCAATTACTGCCTGTGGTGATTTTTCGCGGCCGTGTGGGCTTTGGCGTAAGGCTCGTAATTCTAGGCTGATCTACGAAGTGCTTGCAACCGTCACTCTTGAATTTATTAGAGTAGAAAACCCGAAACGACGTCGTCTGTAGGTATAAAACACTTTAATATTAAAAAAAGAATATATATATATATATATATATATATATATATATATATATATATTTATTTATTTATTTTGGTGCAGAAAAGTAACAGTTGAGATTTAAACCGGAAGAAATTTAAAGAGATATAAAAATATATATAACAAAATAAATAAATAAATGAATAAAAATAAAAGAAAAAAAGAAAAGAATTTTAAAAAATAAGAGAATAAAAATTTAAAAAATAAATAAAATAAAAAAGAAAAGAATAAAAAATAAGAGAATAAAAAAAAAAAATTTTAATTAAAAAAAAAATAAAATAAAGAAAGTAAAAAATAATAAAATAAATAAAAAGAATGTTTCTATATATATTTTTAATCACAGATACGTGCTTCGTCGTCTTTACAATATATATATATATATATATATATATATATATATATGTGTGTGTGTGTGTGTGTGTGTGTGTGTGTGTGTGTTAGATTTTTGTTAAGTGCTTCTACTATGTGACCTAGTACTATATGTAGTTTTGTCTGACTATCGACGATTAAACCGATTCTCCAATCATGCTCACCTGGTGACTAAACACCCAGAAGGATTAAACCCAAGACATGATAAAGGGCGGATGAATGTGCACACATTCAAAATAAAGCTGTAGTGTTCGGCGTTGACTTAACTTCCTTACGTGTGCACGCGTGTTTATGTGTGTACATACGTAGCAGAATGTGATGCATAGCCATGGGGATCAGCTCTGAATATAAACCCAGCTTGACAACGTCATTAGCCGTAATGGACGCAATCCGCCTAAGAGCTGAAACCTCTAAACAAAAAACCGGCGGCAATTTTAGTATCCAATGATGGTAATTCTTCTTTTGTAGCTAATGCTGATTTGTTTTAGAAAATGTGTTTCATCAAGTCCGACATCTCATTCATCTAAAATATGTTAACGCACACCGACGTTGTCTCCCTCATCCCGATGACATACTGAGATACAAGTTGACAGCCACCATCTATCTATGCGTGATGAGGTAAAATTACTTGTGTTTGTGTAGCAATATTGGACTGGGTGGAGTAAAAAATATTGTTTGAAGCGATATTTTCCACATTAAGTTAAATTAAGTAGAGGGATGAAAAATTTCACTAGAAGTTAAAAATTAGATTTAGGGCTACGTCATTATCAGTGGTTGCTCACTGACAATAACAAGTGATGTTTCCTGGAATCTGAGTGACAACAAATTTCCCCAGATTTTCAGCACTCTCCGCCTCTTTCGATAACCGTTGCAAATCGCTTTGCATCATCGGAATAGCCATTTATCATTGATTTCTCGTTGGCAACGATCTTTGATCTTCTCGGGAATTTCAGTTGCAATAAGCCACCCCAAGTTTCCAGTGCTCTCTGTACCCTTCCAGATGAGGTCTAATTGGTGTTCTCTCTCTCTCTCTCTCTCTATCTCTCTCTCTCTCTCTCTCTCTCCGGTCTTTCCATACTCCTTGAGAATTCACGACAAGTTAGTGTGGTGCCAACCACGGCTGGTGCCACCAAATGTTTTATTATTCGCTGAATATTTATAGTGCTTCATATTAAAACATTCATCCCTGCATTTCGTGACGAGAACAAAGCGATCTGCGAATATTTATTTATTTATTACTAACGTGTCAACGATCATCAAGGCGCAAAGGCCACTCAAGGACAAGGGTTAATGGTTTGTGTCAGGTGTATGGTGAGACAAACACCTTGAGGATTGCAGACCATGGTTGGATTTGGGTTGAAATTGATTACGTAATAGAACGGCTCAACAAGAATTTGTTAACATTAGACTTGAAAACGAGCAAGGGTTGTGTAATCCTTAACCACACCTCTCCTGAACCAGCATTGCTTGATTCAAGTGGCAAGGAGAAGCAAAGAGTCCTCCCACATACATCACCTGTTATTCCTAAATGGTCACCCATTTTAGTACTGACTGGGATCAATGTCACTTAACTTCGGTGATCTAACAGAAACCAGTATGTGTGCGCGCGAGAGAGAGAGAGAGAGAGAGAGAGACGCACACTAAGGAGGGGATGCTTCAGTTTCGGAGCACCTGCGGATGAGCCGATACTGATGACAACCCTAATTCCTTAATAACAAACATATAAAAAATATTCTATTCAAATAACAACGTATGTAATTTGTTGAAATAAATGTTTTTTCTTATTTAGATTCTAACCTGAATATATATATATATATATATATATATATATATATACATATATATATATATATATATATATATATATATATATATATATATATGATTATTTTTATTTACACAGACATGTACAAAACCTGCGACACTGGCATGTCGATGTTATCGACCAACAGCTATTATAAACTGAGATCTTGTCAGGCAGAGTTAGAATCCGATCTTAACCTTAGATCATATATATATATATATATATATATATGGGGGGATGGTTACTAACGAGTTACCGCTTATCTAGGCGCAAAAGCTACTAAAGGGCAAGGGTTAATTGTTTCTGCCAGGTGTATAGTGAGACAAACACCTTGAGAATTGGAGATTATAGTTGGATCTGGGCTGAATTTGATTACGGCTCAACAAGAATTTGTAAACATTGGACTTGAAGACGACCATGTTGTCGTCAACTGAGAAGCAGCCTCGTGGTATTGTGTTCTACAGACTCTTTGGAAAAAAACTCTGCTCATGGAAATCACGTTTTGTTTTAGGTACACAGGAAGAAAAGAAAAATTATTCACAATGATAGTAGCTAGGCCTGTTTTTGCTGTGAATGTTTTACTGGGGGAACCAGAGATTGGAGCTCAGTCGAGTACCTACCATGAAAATAACGATAGAGTAGAGAAAGACTAGCAATATCTCTTCTGTGGGAAAGCGGATACAGGGAAGAGAAGAGGTCGTCCTTACTAGATTCCGAAGTTGTTTTTGTACCCTGTCAAGGCAGGAGAGAGTGCACCGATGTGGCAACAGTACCCTATCTTAGGTCGTATCGAGGAATGCCGACGAGGCTGCTCAGAGATTTTGTGGGTCAGAGTTCACACACCACTTGTGCACTGACTTTTCAATCTCCACCTTCCGACCTTGTGTCACATCTTCCCGCGGTGGGGGGAATGTAATTGCCTACTTATGACACATTTATCGACAACATCGTCATCGAATATAGATGGTTTGCCATTAGTCCACGTATGGCAGTTCTAAGGAGAAATGACTAGAGAATAAATCTATATCCAATACACAGGTCTTATCGAATGCTGGTTTTGAAGTGTAGTTTTAGGAAGTCAACAAAAAGAAGAGAAAAGAAACGGAAACAAATGCCATAAAAGGTCTGCGTGCCTGTTCGCTCGACTTATCCCCTGTAATTAAAGCGGCGAGATGTGGGCGATGATTGACAGGTGCGGCAAGTGTCGGTCAGTCCCGCAATATTATAGTCTTTCAAGCGGCTGTACGAGTCAACGTCAGGTCGATAATTATACAGCCACATCGGTAATACTAAGTTACTAAAGACTTGACTTTTTTTCCTTTCTTTAAATTGTTTCTGTCTATCTTTCTTTTCGATTTTATTCCTTTCCTTTTTTGCTGGTTTACCCCACATTCGAAATTGAATATGAACATGGGAACATGGACGCGTATTCAAAGATAATTATATGTTAATAGCCCCCCCCCCCCATATATATATATATATATATATATATATATATATATATATAATCCTATTCTCGATACTATCACTGTTACCTAACCAATGAGACGAACTATTCATGTAATAACTATATATATATATATGTATATATATATATATGTATATATATATATGTATATGTATATTTTTATATGAGTGTGAGCATATAATTAAGTTTATATATATATATATATATATATATATATATATATATATATATATATATATATATATATATAATGAGACTTTTGAAGAAAATGGGTCGTGCTAATTGATATTAAATAATTATTCAACAATGGAAAACAACTTTCTCAAAAATAGTTTATACAAATGTCCTTTGCATATATATATATATATATATATATATATATATATATATATATATATATATATATATATATATATATATATATATATGAATGATAATTTTTATCTACATAAACATGTAAAAAATCTGCGACACTGGCATGTCGATGTCATCTATCAACAGCTATTAGACACTGAGATCTCATCAGGAAGAATAAAAATCCGATCCTTACCTCAGATCATATTTGAAAAGAATGAAATGGGTAAGAAAAGAAAAGAAAAGAAAAGAAAAGAAAAAGGAAATTTAAAATTTGGAAAGTCACGTGGTTAGATTTGAGACCGTTGAAAATCAAATATAATATAAAATAAAATAAAACAAAATATAAACTCGTTGAGGATAGAGAAAAGAAAGGAGAGAAGAAACTGGGGAAGAGGTGGAGAACATTTTAATTTTCAATATATATATATATATATATATATATATATATATATATATATATATATAATATATATATACGCTGAGAGGGGTGAGAAAAAGGGTGAAAGGAAAAAGGTAATAAAAAAACTCATGGCTAATGTCTGGATGTGGGTTGGTGACTGGCATCGACGTGCCAATATCGGCTTGATGTTTCGATGGGTAGGAATCTAGGTGGACGGTAGAGTGGGGTCTTAAGTCATTCAGATCTACTCTAATTTCTTTTTATTTGTTTTCGCTTTTTACTGTTTATAATTCTATGGTTTATTTTTTAATTTCATATTATTGTTGTTTATTTATTTATTTAATTAATTTATTTAAGCCAAGGACAGCTAACAATTGGGAAATACATTAATTAAATTTTACTCAAGTTTACTAACATGATATAAAGATTGTTATAGCAGTAACCATGATAAAAATAATAATAATAATACTTACTAACAATAATAGAAATAATAGTAAAATAATAATAATGATAATAATAATATCGATAAAGATAATAATTGTAATCATAGTAATAATAGTTTCATAGTCATAATAAGGGATGGGGAATAAACGAATGAAATAGGGATAATAAAAATAAGATTATAGTGATAATAATTATGTAAATGAGAAGGTAACACAATAAAGTAATAATAATAATAATAATAATAATAATAATAATGATAATAATGATAATAATGATAATAATGATAATAATAACAATGATGCTGATAATAATAGTAATAATAATAGTAATAATGATAATAATAAAGATGATGACGATGAAGATAATAATAATAATGATAATAATAGTAATAATAATAGTAATGATAGTTATAAATATGATAATAAAAATAATTATAGTAATAATAATAATTATTATTATAATAATAGCAATAATAATAATTATAATAATGATGGTTATGGTAATAATAATAATAATAATAATAATAATAATAATAATAATAATAATAATAATAATAATAATAATAATAATAATAATAATAATAATAATTCGCAATTTGTAATAATGTTAATGCTAATAATATTAATAGTATTAATAGCCATATTAAAAATGTATTGTAATTATAATTATAATAATAATAATGGAAAATTAAATATAATAATCATACCGAGAATGGTATAAAATACATAAATGAATACCTATGGTATCTGTTTTTTTGTTTATGGGTAGATAATTTTTTTCCTAATATGGGTCCTAGTGTTGCCATCTTTTATGGCGTAATTGATTCTAGGAGATTTAGTAGATACTATAGAATGATGGGTTTATTTAGTGTTAAAAGGTTTTAGTTTTTTTTGGTGTTTACTCTATTTTTAAATGGTAACATTGGTTCAAGAGATTATATGAAAATTACTAAGAAAGTGTGAACTATTGTGTCTACAGTTAATTGAGGTTTCTTGTTTTTTGTTTAGAAGTTTACCTGTATCACTATATCTAACTATCTCCAGTTTTTCACTTAGGCATAAATAACAGGGTGAATTTAGTGAACTACAGGTACTGGTTTTTCTAATAGTGTTCTAAATCACTGTTGTTGATTGATTATTGCTGGTATATAGAGAGTGAAGTTCTTTTTGGGTAGTCATAATTATTGAATGAGCATTTATGGCCAGTATATCTTTCTTTGAAAGTATTACCAGACATGCCTATATAGTATTTTTTCTGGGTTGGATTTTCTTCGGTTGAAATTGTGGCCTGGTAGACTATTTGGGTTGTTACGCAATTTTGTTGCCGGGGGCATTCTATTTTGTTTATGCAGTTACAAGTCTGAATTTTTGTTGTTTTTTATCACAGTTTAAAATGTTATTATGTTATATTTTCCACCGTTCACCGTTGTTCGTTTCTAATCTTTACATTGCTTACGTGCACACGCTCGTGTTGTTAGTGAAGTTAAAAACGAAACAGACCTTAAATTATCAATTTGAAAGAATAGCAAGAACAAATAAGACGTTTGTTTGGCAACGTCGCCATTTATTTTTAGAAATAAAATAAAAAAGAGAATTTTTTCTCCTGGTGATTGTGCCACGATAAAAACACCGATTTCAGGTAATCCACTCAACCAGTTTAGGGCTAGACTTATTTGTCAGTCAGCCTTGTAAACGCTACTATCACTATTCCGCTCTTGAAGAGCTTACCTTTTGACTAACTGTTTTGAGTCCAGGAGATTGAACGCTGGTAGTGGTGTCTCTTTTAGGCTTGGTTTGTCTGATAACTGACAAATAATAAAGGTAGTTTAGTATCCTTGGTAAAGAGAAAGATGTCATAGATAATGAAGGTAGTTTAGTATCCTTGGTAAAGAGAAAGATGTCATAGATAACAAAGGTAGTTTAGTATCCTTGGTAAAGAGAAAGATGTCATAGATAACAAAGGTAGTTTAGTATCCTTAGTAAAGAGAAAGATGTCATAGTGCTTTTCTGGTCGATACTTTTCCGGGTGAATGTACAGGAGACTGAACTCAGGGGTTGCTCCTTGAGAGGTTACTCCACCAGCATTCGATAAATTTCGGAGTATTTTCAAGTGCCATGTTGCGCATGGATGTGTGTCTGGATCCGTCATTGCAATGCTAATTTTTTGGGTTTGGGTTTGATTATTTTGCCTCTGAATCTATCACCGTCAGTTAAAAACTACCTTGTTTTGAAGTGATTCTACCTTCCTCTCCCTTTTTGTTATTATGCAACTTAATCATCTCTTGTTCTTTTTAGCTCCTTACAGCCTTCAAGCTTTTTTTCGAGCGACGTCGATAAAAAAGGGGTTTAATCCATAACCGCCACCTTCCCTTTCGCTAGAAGATTTTTCGCCGACAAATTCAAATTAAAAGCAGTTGAAAGGCAGTCAGCATTCTGCCTATCTCGTGAAAATGTCACCAAATCAATTTCGTTGTTTGCTGCGATTTTTTGTGTCGTCTTTTTTTCTTTTTAATTTGTATTTTTTGTGTCTATAACTTTGTATCTCAGAGTAATTTTTCTATGCATGAAGCTGTCCTTAAATACGTTACGCAACTTGTACATATGTATATAAATTGATTTTCGTTCCGCCAATTTCCACGGGGGCAAAGTTAGACACAAGGTCGGCTTTTAATGTGGATAATCCTCCAAAACAGCGAACTCTGGATTGGAACCAAAAATAACGCCTACAGTCCAGTTACGGGGGTTATTTTTGGTTCCAATTCAGAATGCCTCCTTTTACAGGATTCTCCACATTAAAAGCCGACATTGAGTCTAACTTTGCCCTCGTAGAAAGGGTCAAAAGCAAAAGCAATTTATAATTGCTCTAGAATAACATAGAATATTTGGATCGAAAAAGTGGAATATCCATTAAGCGCGTGAGTTTAGCTGTACAACGAAAATATTATATATATATATATATATATATATATATATATATATATATATATATATAATAATAATAATAATAATAATAATAATAATAATAATAATAATAATAATCCAGGTAAAAAATCCACAGGGTAGTAATCCAAAGAATTTAAACCGAGTTTATAAAAAGTGCCTAATATCAAATAGAGCTTTTATATATATGATTATTTTTATTTACACAGACATGTACAAAATCTGCGACACTGGCATGTCGATGTTATCGATCAACAGTTATTATAAACTGAGATCTCATCAGGCAGAGTTAGAATTCGATCTTAACATTAGATTATATTTGGAAAGAATGAAATGGGGAGAAAAAGAAGAAAAGAAATTTTAAATTTCAAAATTTGGGAAGTCACGTGGTTGAGACCGTTAAGAATCACAAAGTTAAAATCAGAATCAAAACCCAAATATAAAATATAGAATAAAATAAAAACAAATAAAATAAAATAAAGTGGAAAGAGATATAATAAAAAGGGTAGAAAAAGATAGATAGATAGGTAAATAGAAGGATAGATAGGTAGATAGATAGAAAAATTAAATCATCTGTTGATTCAGACAGAAATAGTGGAAAGGGGGATCGATAACATCGACATGCCAGTGTCGCAGATTTTGTATATGTCTGTGTAAATAAAAATAATCATATATATATATATATATATATATATATATATATATATATATATATATATATATGACCAGGAAAGGGAGAAAATGTTCCGATGCAATAGAAATTTAAAAAGGAAAACCAAATAACATCATTTATGTATTCATCAACGTTTTGTCTTTATTATAAGA
>OY744517.1:34901897-34909397 GCA_963556195.1 Sepiola atlantica
AAAAACTGGATGTTTTTTTATGTGTACATCAACGTTTCGTCTTTATTTATAAGACTTCATCAGGATGATGATATAGGGAAAAGATATCATGCAAGCACGGATACATGTAGGGTAGACATGTTGGGAAGAAAAATAAAATAAAATGAAAAATAATAGCAGCGTCTAAGCTGGACGTCCGTACTTGTTAGAGAATGAAAAATGAGTGGGAGAAAAAAGGGGAAGGGTGGAGGGAGCAAGGACTACTGTGGCTGGCGATGAGAGAAAGAGGTGGGGGATGAGCAGGGGTAAAATGGATGGCAGAGAGAGATTGGGGGAAAAGGGGGAGGGGGTGTCTGACCAGATGGCTGCGGTCGAGAGCGAAGGGGAAGAGTGAGTTGGAACGTTTGTGTGTGTGGGGTGTGTGCAGGGAAATGGGGATGGGCAGAGAGGGAGGGGGGGGGCTGTGATCTCGGTGGATGGGCGAAAGCTTCCCCCCCTCCCTCTCTGCCCATCCCCATTTCCCTGCACACACCCCACACACACAAACGTTCCAACTCACTCTTCCCCTTCGCTCTCGACCGCAGCCATCTGGTCAGACACCCCCTCCCCCTTTTCCCCCAATCTCTCTCTGCCATCCATTTTACCCCTGCTCATCCCCCACCTCTTTCTCTCATCGCCAGCCACAGTAGTCCTTGCTCCCTCCACCCTTCCCCTTTTTTCTCCCACTCATTTTTCATTCTCTAACAAGTACGGACGTCCAGCTTAGACGCTGCTATTATTTTTCATTTTATTTTATTTTTCTTCCCAACATGTCTACCCTACATGTATCCGTGCTTGCATGATATCTTTTCCCTATATCATCATCCTGATGAAGTCTTATAAATAAAGACGAAACGTTGATGTACACATAAAAAAACATCCAGTTTTTTGGTTTTCCCTTTTTCATTTTACCATCACGTCGGATTACCTTCATCCTTCTCTTCCCATATATATATATATATATATATATAGGAAATGAAAAAGAAAATAACCAAGAGATATTTTTTATATATTCATCAACGTTTCGTCTTTATTGTAAGACTTTCTCAGGATGATAATTTTAAGAAAAATGTCATGTAAGTACATAGAAATATTGGGTTGACATGATGGGTTGATGAGGAAAAGTAGTAGCCGTGGCTACTAAAAGCGCTGGACGCTGGAAATATCTCTTGGTTTTTCCTTTTTCATTACCCATTACGTTGAATTACTCTCATCCTTCCTTCTCATATATATATATATATATATATATATATATATATATATATATATATATATATATATATATATATAATTTCTTTAAATAGAACAATTTTGCACCACTTTTATATGTGCCACCGATAAAAAAAGTTTTTTTTATGATTTGGTGAAATGACAGAGATGGCTACAGTCAGACAAATATCTTTAGTTGATCCCCTAAGTTGATGTCTTCGTCTGCGTGTATTTATGTGTATGTCTGTGTGCGCGTGATCCTCTGTATGTGAAGTAGTATTAGGGGTAACAAATTCGAATAATAAAATAATTTAGATTTAAAATAAATAGGCAATCATGTTCATAACAGTGGAGACATATAAATGTAGATCCACATTGGTTCAACTATTTCAATAGAGTCTTCAAATTGTTTTTCTTACGATTATTTCAATGGACTATTTACATTGTTTGTTTTCAAGACTATTTCAATGGACTATTTTTCGGATTCTTTAAATGGACTATTTATTTTGTTTTTCTTCGGATTATTTCAGTGGACTATTAATTATTTTCTTTTTCTTCGGACTATTTTTATGGACTATTTATTTTGTTTTTTCTTCGGACTATTTTAATGGACTATTTATTTTTTTTGTTTTTTCTGACTATTTCAAGGGACTATTCATTTTGTTTTTTCTTCGGACTATTTTAATGGACTATTTATTTTATATTTTCTTCGGACTATTTTAATGGACTATTTATTTTGTTGTTTTGTCTGACTATTTCAAGGGACTATTTATTTTGTTCTTTCTTCGGACTATTTCAATCGACTATTCATTTTGTCTTTTCTTCTGACTATTTCAATCGACTATTTATTTTGTTTCTTCTTCGGACTATTTCAATTGACTATTTATTTTATTTTTTCTTCGGACTATTCTAATGGACTATTTATTTTGTTTTTTCTTCGGATTATTTCAATGGACTATTTTTTTACTATTTAAATGGACTGTTTATTTTGTTTTTTCTTCAGACTATTTTAATGGACTATTTATTTTTTCGGACTATTTTAATGGACTATTTATTTTGTTTTTTCTTCGGACTATTTCAGTGGACTACTTATTTTGTTTTGTTTTTTCGGACTATTTCAATGTACTATTTATTTTGTTTTTTCTAATGACTATTTCAATGGACTATTTATTTTGTTCTTTCTTCGGACTATTTCAGTGGACTATTTATTTTGTTTTTTCTTCAGACTATTCTAATGGAATATTTACATTGTTTTTATTTCGGACTATTTTAATAGTATTGAAATCTTTTTTCTTCATACTATTTTGTTTTTTCTAATGACTATTTCAATAGACTATTCAATTTGTTTTTACTTCAGACTATATGAAAGGACTATTTACATTGGGGAGGGGTTTTCTTCAGAATATTTCAAATGATCATTACTATTAATGATTTACTGTTTACGATCATTAGATTTCAAGTTTTTTGTTATAAAATGAAATCAACTTTTTGATTTGTTTTAAAATTTCTCATTGTCTTTATTGCAATTAGAACTTTTGGTTTATTTTCGAATCATCATCAAATGGAGCAGCGTTTCAAAACAAACTGTTTATCACTGTTTGTCACTGTAGGTCGACGCCAAGGCTAACGTAATTAAAAGACTGGAACATTATTCCGAGCGAATGGATCGAGAATTCAGGCCAAAATTCATTAAAACGAATTGATTTAGCACATAATTTTGTAGTTGGGCCAACAATTGTTGTTCTTCTAATTAAGCTCTCTCTCTCTCTCTCTCTCTCTCTCTCTCTCTCTCTCTCTCTCTCTCTCTCTCTCTGTTTATCTCTCTCACTCTCTCTCTCTCTCTCTTCAAGAAACTGGGCTAGATTAAATCACAGAATCAAATTGATTTTCTATTTCTTAAAACTGAGAGTTGTTGATCTTTATAACCGCTCAGATTTTATATTTTGACTATCTTTTTGTCCCTTAAATGATCAAGACACGTCGGTTGCATGCTGTTTGTCTGTTTAGTCGTCGACTGAATAGGGAGTAAGTAAACAGTCGGACCGTGGGGGTATCGTACCCTAATGGGCCGCTGATTTTTCCTTGATTCTGATTATTGGTTACATTTAAAATCAGCCACATTAGTTAATATCTCATAGAAAAAGAAAAAAAATCGCAGTAATTAATTCTTAGACCACGGTAATTTAGCCTAACATATGTGATATGTCGCGGTATTTTTCGGTTAGGCTAATTTTTTTTCTTTACGACGTGTTGATTTGATGTCGAAAATATGCTTGAATAGAAATTATGCATCAAACAGATGTAACGGTGCAAGTCACTACCGTTTCTTCAAAAATATTCGGTTTCGTTATTAAGTGAGAGTATTAATTTACTCCTCTCCAAGAGTTAGGCACAAGGCCAGTTTTTATCTTACTCCCAAGGTCGGGTCGGGAAAGTGGGGCTTGAAAAGCCAGCGCCCGAGAGGTGAGCACTCTGGCCATTAAAAATTGCCTGGGCAGCCCCGTCAGCATTCCCCGTTAGAGGCGCCTCAGGCAGTAAGCGATAAACTTACTCCACCCCAAAGAGGGGAGGCAAAGCCTGGGAAAGTGGAGATCCTAAAACTGCACAGAACAAACCCACAGACTGACGGAATTAAGATCCGAAGGTCAAGACGATACCGGTCTATTGGGTGTAGTATCCATCGGAATAGATACTACACTTTGATCTTGACCAAAAGGATTGCATTGTCGTTATTTTACTTGCTTCAGTGTCCCTTTCGTTTTTTGGTGCATTCGTAGACCAAAAGCGTTGGTTTTGTAGCGGGCAAAAGCTATTTCCGTCAATCATCGCTTACCTTCTTTGGTGTCTCTGGTTAACGGCATATCAACCCTTTTAGAGTAATTTGATACCGAAACACAACCTAATGTAAACGATTCATTGAATGCAAAATAAAACTGGCTATTTAATCTATAGCTGGATTAGGGTTAGGGTTAGAGTTAGCTGGGGGAGGGGTAATTTTAAATTCGTACAATTTTGTCAATATTGATGCATAAATGAAAACAATAGATCCAGTAGGATAAAACGGCGATTATGCAGTATAGTTAACAAGAAGAAAAAAGGGGTGAAAAAAATTAGAATAAATAACTTTTACCAAACGCAAGAAAATGTAATCTTCTATCGATCTGCGTAGCTTTTTAGTTTTGGAACTTTTTTTAAGTGTTTCGTAAAAATTAATTGTTGTAAATTTTTTTTTCACCCCTTTTTTTCTTGTTAACTTTACTGCACAATTGCCGATTGAACGCATTAAAGCCGATTCCATGGTCTATAATTGTATCCATTAGGCCAAGCACGTGCTTCCAAACCACAAATAATCCGTCTACATCACATTTTGGATGGTACATAGTATAGAGCATCTCAATATAAACTAGACTCCCCTACACAATCATAACCTTTGAAGCAGACAATAATAACAAGAACATTTTGGATTTTCTGAAAGCTGAAATCACATCAATTAAAATGATTCAATATATTTTGTTTTAAAATTAAAACTCCACAAGACGTGATCTAAATGTGCACATTGCGGCGATCGCATGCTTTGAGCCGTCGAGCGAAGTTGTCGATTATCCTGGCACATTCTTCCATTGTTATGCAATTGTTCGTGGATAGTGCCACCGTATGTGTATGTGCGTTTGTTGCCCCCCCTCGTTTTTTTCTATTTACCTATGGCTGATTAGCGTTTGTTAGATATGTGGGTTGGTTTCCGCATTCAAGGATTTTCCTTAATATTAATATTCCAGCTGTTTTCATCATTGCCGTTCGTTGTATGGTGTCAATCTTCCCTTTTGATTCCAATTTCTTATAATCAGGGTTCTTGGTAGATAGTACTGATACACATGCTCCTTCAAAAACATATCCAACGATAGAAATCCGATGGGTTCAAATCCGTATGTGCTGACAATTCTGTAGTGCTAAATCTGCTATCAGTCGATCTACAAAGCAGACGGTCCATCCAATCCATTATGATGTGAGCTGTGTTGGGAGGTTAGGGTTAGAGTTAGAGGGGCGCTATTTCTTGCTGAAACCATATCTCCTCTCGTCGCATACCACAACGGACACCACTATATAACACTCTTTATTAAATATTACTGTGCCCTCAATATCATTCTCAAACCAAAATGGTTCCGTTTTGCCATATTTCTAGATACCGACCCACGAGGTACTCTTCACAGAGTGCAGTGGCCTCTAAGGACTATCTGGTGAAAGCATCTGCAAGACCATCTCCAGAAGATATAATTTTTTTATTGTTGACGTGACCTGATAGAGAGAAGTGGACTTCATCACTGAATCACATCTATTTGAAGGTTAATAACTCCACTAATACTAATGACAATGCCATTTCCTTGGATGATTTTGAAACGTTATTCTATTTTCTATCAACTCTCAAAAGTATAGAATAATATTCATTAATATTGGCAGAGTTATTAAATGGATCGCGTTTATACTCAGACTCCCTGTATTTTTATGCTAATGTGGTAGAGGCTTTTCCCCTTTTCATCTTTAGCATTGTACACTTTTCCATTCAAAATTCCTTTTGAATGCCATTGCTGATATTATTATTATTATTATTATTATTATTATTATTATTATTATTATTATTATTATTATTATTATTATTATTATTTGTACTCACTAGGAGTTCTCACACAGATCATCGTCAGTGATTGCTCATTGACAACAACCAGTGATATTTCCTGGAGTCTGAGTGACATCAAGTCTCCCCAGACTTCCAGTGTTCTTCACCTCTTTTCGATAACGATGCGGTATCGCAACAGTCTCTTACCATTGATTTCTCGCCGGTAAGGACAATTGGTATTCTCTGGGATTTGGGTGGCAACAAGCCTCCCCAAGATCTCAGCACTCTCTGCACTTTTCCAGTGGAGGTCTGGTTTGTGCTGTCCCTCCTCGGTCTTCTCATCCTCCTCGACCCTCTACAAATATGTTGTCTGGTGTCAGCCTAGGCCGGCATCATTTAAAAAAAAAAAAAAAAAAGATTTAATTTTTTAATTTTTTCCCTTCAATTTATTTTTTTTTTTTTCCTTTCCTTTTCTCTTTCCTTATGGTAAAAAAAAGAATTTTTAAAATTCTTTTTAATTTTTGGGGGGTGGGTGGGTGAGGGAGAGGGAGGAGCTTATAGTGTTTCTTGTAATTTCTGTTTCTTGGTTCATTTTTGTGTAGTGATAGCTGAGGCCGGTGTAATTTATTTGGAGTGGGGGAGATTATAAAGTGCTGTTTCTTGCAGTTTCTGTTCCTTGGCTCTTGTTGTGGTGTTCTTCGTGTGGTTTTGTTTTCTCCGTTGTAAATTCCTTGTGACTGGTTAGCCTTTGTAGCTTATGTGTGTTAGTTTCCGCATTCGAGGATTTTCCTTAAGATTGCAGCTGTGTTGATCATTGCCGTCCTTTGTATGGTTTCGATAGTCCCTTTGATTCCAATTTCTCCAAATCTTTTCTCCATGTTTTTGGGGATTGTTCCTAGTGCTCCTACGATTATTGGTATTATTCTAACTTTCTTCATGCTCCATATTCCTTTCAGTTCTCTGGCTAGTTCTGTGTATTTACTTCGTTTTTCCGTGTCTTTGATCTTCACTCTGTGGCTGCTGGAACGGCGAAGTCTACGATTTTACAAGATTTTTCCTTTTTGTCTATTATAATAACATCAGGTCTCCTTGCTTGTATGAGTTTATCTGTTTGTATATCCATATCCCAGAGGATTTTGTGTTTTTCGTTTTCCAGTACTGTTTCTGGTTTATGTTTGTACCATTTGTCTGCATATTCGAAATTCAATTGTTTGCACAGTTCCCTGTGTATTACTTTCCCAACACAATCATGTCTGTTCTTGTATTCTTTTTGAGCAAGTTTGCTACATTCACTTATTATATGATTTACTGTTTCGTCTCTTTGTCCACACAGTCTGCATTTATTGTTTTCCTGGGTGTTATCTATTTTAGCTTTAATGTAGTTTGTCCTAATCGCATTGTTCTGTGCAGCCATCAGTAAAGATTCCGTTTCTCTGCTCAAGTTTCCTTTTCTTAGCCATGTCCAGCTATTTACGTTGGTTTCTTCTCTTGTGAGTCTTATGAAGCGTCCATGTAGTTGTTTTTCTTCCCATTTTTCTTTTCTTGTCTGTTTGTGTCCAGTTTCGATGCTTCCTGCGTTGTTCGTTGGGACGGTATCTCTTGCTGTAGTGATCAGCTTTTCTGTGTTCTGGTTTATGTATTTCTCCAGCTCTTTTTTAGTG
>OY744517.1:34914397-34929397 GCA_963556195.1 Sepiola atlantica
ACTCATGAGTTTTCAAAGATAATTCTTCTCCTCAGAGGACCATTACCGCAGTGACGTTACTGCAGGTGATAAAATTACACTTTGAAAATATATTAAAATATATACAAAAATACATAAAAGTACATAACACATAAAATGTATCAAGCCAAAAACATACGTATTTGTAAAAGTTATAAAATCCTACCAAGTCATACAATTTAAAACATATTCAGGAAAGATATCTACTTTGCCTGAATTTTGAATTCTAATAAAATTTGATTTGCACCTTATTTTATTATTTCATTTTATATTATGCTATATATATATATATATATATATATATATATATATATATATATATATATAAAGAAAGAGGCAAAATGCCTTCAAAGAACCATGTGTTAGATGCAGATATTTTTTTAATCAAAATAAAAAATCCAAACATTTTTTTCTTCGTCTCGATTTTTTTATCTAGTTAAAAAAATCAAGATGAAGAAAAATGATGATTTTTTATTTTGATTTTAATAAAAAAAAAAAAAGTATCTGCATTTAACACATGGTTCTTTGAAGGCATTTTGCCTCTTTCTTTAGGTTTAAAATTCTAAATATGCTTAAAAGTGAACTTTCCCAAATGTATATATATATATATATATATATATATATATATATATATATATATATATATATATATATATATATATATATATATATATATATATATATATATATATATATATATATAACATTTTCAGGCATCCGAGCAAAGTAAGTAGCAGCGGCTATGTAGAAACATGTAAACTTCATGCTTATTAATTAAGATTATGGTGAAATTAATTGCTATAATATAATATTTACAAGCTACTAATAATAAAGTGTCCATTTTGAAAACGATAAGAGGGTTATTATCACCTGCATTCCCCATAACTACGACTGCCTTTTTCAATAGATTCGGTTTCTATTTTCATACATATATTTATTTATTTCACTTTAATTTTTTTTGTTTTTTGTTTCATAACCCAATTCAATTTTAGTTGTTTGCTTCACGTTCATGTATTCCGACTGCATTACTTTTCGAGAAACCTTTTCGTTTCGTTTCGTTCCGTTTCATTTCGTTTCCTCGGGGCACATTCCACTTTATTCATTCGTTACAAATGCATACATTCGCGTCGCGACGCTTAGATTTAGCGAGGTGAGCGTTTGACTGGGAAGGGCGACGCGGTTCAAATAAATAAATCTGTTAATTACCGGGCTTGATATTAATTGGCGGTTTTCCAGTTGCCTAATTGCAAAATGGAATTATTCATTTACCTTGTATTGAAATCGGAATTGTTCGAGTTGACGACGGAGATTTTCAGCGAGCCTCTTATTTTTCTTTTCTTTGTTTCACGAATTTATTCGAAGAAATGTCGAAACAAAAATTTAAATAAACAGTATCGAATATTTTAAAGAGTGTTCGATATTTTAAACAAATCTTTTTTTTTTGTTTTATTTTGATTATTCGGACTATTATTCTCATCTTGATAATTATTTTTTTCTTCAAAACGTTTCGGCCGATGTAACTCTCAACCTTCTGGTATTTTTTTATAGAATAACTCCCGACTTCAGACGGTTACTGTTAGACAAGAGTGATTCTAGCAAATTACCGATATAATTCAGGTGCACTACTCAGCCTTTTGCCTTTTGGCTAAGATCAAAATGTAGTATCTGTTCCGATGGATACTGCACCCCATAGACTGGTATCGTCTTGGCCTTCGGGGCTTGATTCACGCCGGTCTATGGGACGGTCCACCCTCTCAGGCTTCGCCTTTCCTCTTTGGGGAAGGAGTAAGTTTATTGCTTACTGCCTGAGGCGCCCCTACCGGGGAATGCCGACGGGGCTGCCCAGGCAATTTTTAATGGCCAGAGTGCTCACCTCTCGGGCGCTGGCTTTTCAAATCCCACTTTCCCGACCTTGTGTCACATCTTACCTTGTGGGAGGAAGATAAATAACTTTAGGTGCACTTTTTAAACTTTGGAATCTTTCTGTCGAACTCGGGAACCCACACGGAACCTCGAATAGAATTATTTACTTAATCCACGGGGCGGGTGGGAGCAGATTATTCTCGTTCCATCAGCCATGACCGAGCAGAAATGCGTATTAATTATAATGATATTATTGTTATTATCGCCTGTAATAAAGACTGAACTCTCAATCTGTAAAAGACCGTCAACCTGAACTTATTGCTAAGATCATCATCATCATCATATCTTATCATGCCAATAATGGATCCATCGATGGGCATCAAGGTTACAGTCAATATCCCTATATAGTGGAAGGTAGTGGTGCTATACGTATAGAAAAAAGATTTTGTTTTGAGGCGGCCAGAGTTCATGATGGAGTAGTCCATATGAAACCGTGGCGCAGAGGATAAGGTAACGGCGTTAATTGACAATTAGTTTTGAGTGAAGAACGGAGCCTACATCGAGCAAAACATTGCGAATAAAATAACAACGAATATGAGGATAGTAGTCCGAATAATCCAACTAATACAACGTGAGCATCCTCATCTCAAACATTCGAAAATATAAAATTTGTTTTTTTATCTCTTGTAATTAAATACTACGCATTAGTGGAGGAAAATGGTTGTTACGGGGATTAGGGTTAAGGTTAGGGTTAGGGTTAGGGGTTAGGGTTAGGGTTAGGGTTAGGGTTAGGTTAGGGTAAAGGTTAGTGTTACGCTAGGTTAGGGGTTAGGGGTTAGGGTTAGGTTACGTTAGGTTAGGGTTAGGGTTAGGGTTAGGTTAGGTTAGGTTAGGTTAGGTTAGGTTAGAGTTAGGTTAGGTTAGGGTTAGGGTTAGGGTTAGGATTAGTTTGGGGTTATGGGTAGGGGTAAGGGTAGGGTTTAGAGTTAGGGTTGGGTTAGGTTAGGGTTAAGTTGGGTTAGGGTTAAGTTTAGGGTTAGCGGTAGGGTTAGGTGTAGGGGTTAGGGTTAGGGATAAGGGTAGGGGTAGGGTTAGGGTTAGGTTAGGGTTAGAGTTAGGGTTATGGTTAGGTTAGGTTAGGGTTAGGGTAAAGGTTAGTGTTAAGTTAGGATAGGGTTAGGGGTTAGAGTTAGGATTAGGGTTAGGTTAGGTTATGTTAGGGTTAGTTTGGGGTTATGGGTAGGGGTAAGGGTAGGGTTTAGAGTTAGGGTTGGGTTAGGTTAGGGTTAAGTTGGGTTAGGGTTACGTTTAGGGTTAGCGGTAGGGTTAGGGTTAGAGTTAGGGTTAGGGTTAGGGTTATGGTTAGGTTAGGATAGGGTAACGGTTAGTGTTAAGTTAGGTTAGGGTTAGGGGTTAGGGTTAGGATTAGTGTTGTTTAGGTTAGGTTATGTTAGGGTTAGAGTTAGGTTAGGTTAGTGTTAGGGTTAGGGTAAGTTTGGGATTATGGGTAGGGGTAAGGGTAGGGTTTAGAGTTTGGGTTAGGTTAGGGTTAAGTTGGGTTAGGGTTACGTTTAGGGTTAGCGGTAGGGTATGGGGTAGGGGTAGGGGTAGGGGTAGGGGTAGGGGTAGGGTAAGGTTAGGGTTAGAGTTAGGGTTAGGTTAGGGTTAGGGTTAGGGTTATGGCTATGGATACGGTTAGGGTAAGGGTAAGGTAAGGGTTAGGGTATGGTTGTAGTATATTGACTGTCCGTTAAAAGTCGTATAGCAACAAAATGTAAGTTGCCAACAAAGTTCAATAAATTAAATATGTGAGAAACAGAGAAACGTGTCGCGTGAATCACGTTACGTGAACGTTTTCGGTAAAACGGTAACGTTACAGACGGAGAATTCTTTCGACACCAACAGATGTCCAGTCGTCGTCTCGTCGACAGACACAGTTGTAGTCTTGTCGACACATTCTACGTAGTCTGTTCAATGTGTAGTGACGTCTCTCTGTAATCGCCTCTGTTGTAGTTGTCGTAATGATGTTAATATTTTTCCTCTCTTTATAGCTGTTAATAATGAAAGCAATTAAAAAGAACAACAGCAATTCCATTGTTTTCTCTGGGCTGCATATTTTTTTTCTTATTGATGCATTTTGTTTTTACAACAAGTTTGTCTAAAGAATTACATATCTTCGTCCATCCGCCGTAGAGGTGGCGGAAGACCCTCGAATTCCATTCGCTTCGACGTCGAACACCCAAGTGATATGACATATATTGTTTCTTTGCCACGTCAACTTCCTGTCATGACATAACTTTCTGTACACGTCAGCTTAACCTATAACTTAACCTCCAATGAAAATATTCGTTTTTACTTATTCTACCCTTGCGGCAAAGTAATTTATAATACAGAACCAGTAAGAAGTGAGACGAGGGAAAACATGTTGCAGCAGAAATGTATCCCCCGTCACTCTCTGTCTCTGTCTGTCTGTCTCTCTCTCTTTCTCTCTCTCCCTCTCTCTCCCTCTCTCTCTCTCTCTCTCTCTCTCTCTCTCTCTCTACACACACACAAACACACACACACACACACACATATATATATATATATATATATATATATATATATATATATATATATATATATATATATATATATATATATATGTTATACGTACATAAAAGTAATCCATGGACGCGTGTTTCTGGCTCACAGCCGTCATCAGCATGGCTAACTTACACAGAGATTGAACCCTCGATGTTGATGTCTATATATATATATATATATATATATATATATATATATATATATATATATATATATGTGAGCCAGAAACACGTGGCCATGGATTACTTTCATGTAGGTATAAAATTAATATATATATTTAACGAAAAATACGTCCTTGAGTTTTAGGGCGACTAATAATGCAGTTGCTGCATCTTAATCACTTAGGAAGTGAAACAATTGAAATAATAGTAAGCTCAATAACAATGAGCTGAAAATCACTTCTAAAAATAATTACATAGAAATACATTATATATATATATATATTTCACATACACACTCTCTCTCTCTCTCTGTCTAACCCTGACGTCGTTTAAAAGAGTGAAGGAAATAGCTAATTCTCTCTATTATAATTGTCTGTGTTACTTAATTACAATTAACAACAACCGGTGTGTTTGGTTTAGCAAAGCAACCACCAGTCGGTCCAGCCAAGAAAATGTCCGCATTCTTTCACCTTCAATAAGTCTTTTTCATATACTAAAAGTTCAACACTTACGAAGACCAAAAGCTGCCCGAGGATAAGGGTTAGTGAGATTTTAAATCAGATGATGGAACAGTATTATTAAATGATTGAGACCTATAAATAATATAGAGGACGACATGACAGATATTAGTTGACAATGGACTTGAACACGACCATTTTTTAATCTGTAGGAAAACATTTCTGTGGTAATGTGTTCCAACTTGTTAGATAATGTAATAGGAGATTTGTATAGTATATCGAGAGATGAGAAGTACATCTCTCGATATACTATTCATATATATACTATATATTTAAATAAAATGACGGAGAGAGGAAGAAAGATTACAATGGATTTCATTTTTTCTTTACTTTTTGTTTTCATCTTAAATCCACATTTTGATTTTTTTTTCTCGGTTGATTCATAACTGAGAATCTGAACGTCGTCATATTTGTTGCTATGAGATAAAGTATCTTGTTGAAAACCCCGTCGTATGACTTGGGAATCAGAAGAAGTAAAGGAAACACCAGCTCCAAAGAATATCCTTTTGTTCAAATTCAACCAGGGGTTTTTACCCCGCCTAATAAACCGGTATCGTCCGGGCCTTCGGGTCTGGATTTACGCCGGTCTATTGGTGGTTGTCAGTCCTGTGCAGTTCTAGGAGGTACACCCTCCCAGGCTTTGCCTCCCCTCTTTGGAGATGAGTAAGTTTATTGCTTACTGTCTGAGGCGCCCCTACCGGGGAATGCCGACGGGGCTGCCCAGGCAATTTTTAAACAGCCAGAGTGCTCAAATTCTCGAGCGCTGGTTGTTTCACACTTTCCTGACCTTGTGTCACATCTTACCTTGTGAGAGGAAGATAAATAGAAGATATGACTCGATATAGTAATGAGTAACAACTTACCAACGCCAAAAGCCACTCGAGGATAAGGGTTGATGAGATTGTCAGCTGGACGACGATCAGCAGATAAAGATGGATTAAATTGATAAAATCTGACTATTTAAGAAGACCGATTGACAAGCATTTAATGAAATTCGACTTGACGACAACCATATTGTAGTCTGAAGGAAATTAGTTCTGTAGTAATGTGTTCCAGAGTAGAAAGTCCTTGAAAATAAACTCTGTTCATGGAAATTCTTGGAAAGAAACTCTATTCAGGAGAGTTCCGTTTAATTTTAGGTACACAGAAGGAAAAAAAGAAGAGTTCTTTGCAGCGTTGCTTGTCGAATGAGTTCTTGCTGAGAAAGCTTTTCCAAGAGAACCAAAGCTTGAAGCACCTTCAATGTAAATATCGGTAGAATTGGGATATGCTATCAACGTCTCTTCTGTGAGGAAGGTACTGAAGGGAAGATGATAGATCATCTCTTAGTAGACGGCGATAGAGTACGATATAATCATCTTCGTTATCAAAAGACGAACCTTGCTTAAAGATGCAGTGCCGTTACGTAACAATGTTACATCATGGTGCGTTTCAATTAGTGTCACATTTTCACTTATCGATGCGTACATAAACTATTGTGCACCCGTGTCGTCGTTTAGAACCCAGGTGATTGTTCGTCTGTAGATTCAATCGCTCGGACGCCGATGTTTAGTTTTTAATAAAGGCTTATTACAAAGAGAAGACAAGTCACAGAAAACATCAGAGTGACAGGCTTCTTTCGTACGCGAGGGAGAGAGAAATAAATACGGACAGATAGATAGACGGATATCTCGTCATGCTACACATAGTTTCATGTCTTTTCTAGCTTGAAGTCTCGCCAGCCAAGAGACAGAAAATCGCCGTCCGGAAGTCACGTGGGTCACCTCTGAACCTTAAGGTGTCACTGGTAAAATAGAAATTATCCACATAGACGCCATATCTGAAATCGTAAATTGCGAACTAGTGTTAATCAAAGGAATCCCCCATTATTTTAGGCTGCATAGTTTTGGGCGAATTTTTTATTTTTATAATTCATAAAAAGCGGTTTAGATTCATTTATTATTTGTAATAATTGGTTGTTACTTTGTTAATATAATTTTATATCGTTAATAATTAATAATTAAACTATTTAAAAAATATTTTCAAAATAAAAAATATATTCCAGTTATAAAAATAGTTGACTTGATTATTTGTTAAAAACTAATTTCAAAATTTAAAAAATAAGTTTCATTTTCTAATTATGTAAACAGTTTAATTTTATTATTTGTTAATAATTAAACAAATTGTTGAAAGCAAATTATTATTTGGCAAAAAAAATCCGGTCTAAAATATAATTGGGGATTTTTTTTATTAAGAGCGATTCGCAATTTCAGATATGACGGTAATGATGAAGTGGATGAGTCGGTTGGATCATGTCCGATGACTTGAAAAGACCAGCCAGAAAAAAAGAGTTTCATTCTGAACTTTCGCCTATGCATAGTACGGGTTTTCGTAAGTACCGCATTCCTCTAATATTGGTAAGAATAATTCAAGGGAGATAACTCGTGTAACAGTCCAAGGGGGGTCAACGAGATAATTCTATGGCAACAAAGGTATTTGTAAATATATTCATGAGTTTGGTTTGTAATCTTAACTGAAATCTTTAGATAAAAGATAGAATTATTGGTTTTATATATATATTAAATCAATCTGTTTGTAAATATACTCATGGCTTTAACGTTACTCCAAAATAAAAAGGGCGATTGCGAAGAGCTTAATTAGTTGTATTCAACGGTGACTTATAATAAAACTAAATCCATCCGCTTTTACGGTTAAGGGTGTGACGTCATGAACAGGAAGTCCGAAGTTAGACGTGGCGAAGAAGAGAGAAAAGTCTTATTTTTCTTTGGAAAATGAGCTGATTGGGTCCGGACGTCTTTATCGTAGACTTGATTTTGTTCGTCCACCCTTCGAGAAGCGAACGTGCATAATCTTAAATAAGGTGTAATATTGAAATAATGTGTTTGAGTGCTTCGTGTCTGTTTAAGTTTAAATTCTTCAGTTTGATAAGTCTCGCTTTCAGTTTTTTTTTTTTTTTCTTTAATTTTCAAAATATAAAATACGATTTCAGTAGTTTATTTTTGTATTGTGCTTAGATAGGCGTAGAAAGAATTTTTTTTCTCTTCATTGAAAGACACTGAGAACGTTAATGAAATTCAGGAATGATTTATGAGTGTCGCTATGAATTGCTGTTAAAAGAGATTAAATGCGATAAAATATCGCCATTGAATCCTTGTTTCACATTTGTTTACGTCTATTGTCGGATCGCTTTTTTTTCTTCCTTTTCTTCGGTATTTTAAAAGAATGTTTATTGAATAAAAAAAGCGGACGTCAAAATCATTAAAATCTGTACGGTTTAACCTCTTTCCTGATTATCCCGATTATTCAAAGAATAAGCATTCTGAACATTTTTTACAATCCCGAATACTTGCGTTCTATCAACTAAAACTAAATATACTAGCCCTATACGCGTCGTTCGCCGTTAATTTTCACGTTTTGTGCGAGTCTCGAGTACTCATTCAGCGTTTTAGTTAATATTGCTTAACGGTTTTTATTATTTGATTCTATTTTCTAAAATATAAAAGAATACTTTTTCGCTAGTTTTTTTCTTCTCAGTATTGTGTTACAAATTCGAAATTAAAACGGATACTGAAATATAAGTTAACTTTTTTTTAATGGATGCAAATGATTTCATTTGAAAAATAAATTTTACTTTATAAAACTAATGTTGTGAAAAATGTAAAATTACGCAATTTTGGCAATATTACGTATAAAACGAAAAAACTCAGATTTTATTTTGTCCTTCAAATATATATATATATATATATATATATATATATATATATATATATATATATATATATGCATCGTTCCTTTCATTAAGTTGGACGCTTTTATGACGTCAAGCCGCCGAAATAAGTGTTAATATTATCACTGTTTATCTGGCTATTCAGCGATGGCCGTCTGATTCTAGAGGTCGGGATTTGAGTTGTAAAATACTCGAAGCCCGGGTTTTCGAATCGCGCGACCAGTAGTGAATAGTTATATCTCTATGCTGACGAGTCCCGATTAAATAGGACGTAATGTATACGTACATAGATAATGAACAAAACAAATATTATATATATATATATATATAACTGGACTCTAGTTTCTTTTTAGATACGTTCAGTAGTACGTCAGCTGTGCGATGGTCTTTTTTAGACTTTCTTGAAGAACTCTTTGACGCTTGGGTTTTGCATCTACAGCCGATGACCGAGTTGACTTTATTCTGCTAGTCTTCCAGCTAGTCGACGCTTGATTCGCGAAACCCGAGTACTGTACGATATAATTATAATTGTATAGTATGTAAATAATTTATATATATATATATATATATATATATATATATAGCATCATTTTTTATTTATACAAACATTATTGGTTACATATGTGCATACATGTTTCGGTTGTACACTTCACAGAGAGTCAACGTCTTCAGACCAAAGAAGACAATAAGAATGTATACTAAATAACAGCTCTACTTGTTATTGAGCACTTTTTTATAAACACTGGAGTTTCAACGGATTTACATCTACAGAAACTAATACAATACGTGTACCATATATATATATATAGAGAGAGAGAGAGAGAGAGAAGGAGAAGGAAAAAGAGAGAAAGATTTTGAATGAATTAATTAATTTATAAACCAATCTTTTGTTTACAGATTTTTATAATTAATTTACAAATTAATTTTTTTGCGTACACATAAGTTAGACATGGACGCGCGTTTCTGGCTCTAAGCCGTCACCGGGCAGGGATCGAACCTTTCAATGTTAATATTCGTAGACTAGCGTTCTAACCACTAGTCCAGAATGACCTACCACATTTTGTGTACGACTTCTTATCGCCTATAATGCTACATAGATTATTTGTTATTGTTTTTGTTTTTGGCGATAGCGGCCGGTGTTTTTACGGTACAATAACAAATAATCTACGTATATATATATATATATATATATATATATATATATATATATATATATATATATATATATATATATACAGAGAGAGAGAGAGAGAGGGGGGAGGAGTATTAGAAGCCTATCACAATGCAAGAAATGGAAATATGTCGGCGTTGAGAAGTAAGACAAAAACAAGTGATTTTAATTATATATTTTTTCAAAAACCTTTTTTAATAATTTTTTTCCTATATAGCAAATCTTACTTGATTAGGCAAAACTTCAACACTGATCAAATCTGTGTGACCGTGTTCCATAATATATTTCGAGGAAGACCTCTTTGTTGAATGGTAGGTGTTTCAAATCTCAAAAAAACGTGTGGGTGGCAATATTGCTTATAACGCAGTAAATATTAATATCCGCAGCAAATGTCCGTCGTAAAAAAAGAAATTAAACTAAATTTAAATTTTTTTTAAATCGTTAGTGAATTAAACTATGAATTTTAATAACAGATGTAGGATAATTTTTCTCAATAATTCAGAATAACTGTTTGGGTATGTTGGTGAGACTGTTTAAGCCATAAGGTGGGTTGAACCAAGTTGAATTTCTGCGTCTGCTTTATTTCCTAGTATTATCCACTTCCGTTGGTGACGGTATTGTTCCTTTATTGTTTGGTGTGGTATCCCGTTTATTATTTGTAGTTCTTCTATTCTTGTATAGTCTAGGATTTCCCATAGCTATGTTATATGATATTATGTGGGATGTTTTCCTATTGCTACTAGAGTCCGCATTTTGTTCCTCCGTTCTCTCTTTCACGTAACTTATCTTTTTACCATATCCAGACCTAGCTAATGCTTCATTGTAATATCTTATTTTTATTGAATAATGACTCATTGGATGGCAGTTTTGATACTCTCTTAGAGATACTGGAGATAATAGCTTTCTTAACAGAACCCAGGTGGTTAGAATTATAGTCAACATAATAACGCATATGGTTGGCTTTATGGCACGGTTCATACATTTTATTGTTAAGGTGTTAAATTTTAAGTGATGACTAAAATGTTAACAATCTTATGGTGTATATCTATAGTTACCTTGGGGTCCAGATGTATTAAAAATGTATGTATATCTTTGAGGGTTTTCTCTTAGTTTCTATTGCCAGAGTTAACGAAGAATAGTGCATAATCCCTGTATAATTCCCCTCATACGTGGTACCTCTCTATAGAGCTCATTGAAAATGTGAAGGCCAATCAAGTCAGTTACTTACGCAGAGTCTGCTAACCCATAGTAATATCAAAATTATTTTCCCTATCTTTCCTCGTCCATAATTTGTTATCATATAGAATTAATGTTATTCTACCTAATTTTTTTAATGTCTATTTCTAGTCGAGTTTTATTTGTTTTCGCGAATGCCATATTAAGCAGTGCTGGGGAAATTGAGAGGTAATATGAGCATAATGAACTTTCCATTAGCGTCTTGGTACAATTCCTTAAACCAATTGATAACTTAATCCCAAGATAGCCATAAGTTATAGGTTACCTCAGATTTAATGGTAAGCATGATTCTGTCCAAAATTCTCTTGCTAATTATTCCTACATCCGATATACAAGGGAAGATTAATTTAATACTATGGTTATTATTGAAAACCTCTTTATGATCCTTTAACGTAAATATGGGGCATTTAGAAGTATACATCTCTATGTTATTATCAATATTGATTTTTGAGCATATTTCTAGAGCTGATGAGTTGCTATAATTGAGGTCGTTTACATTAGCTATTTTGTAGTTCTTACGTAGTTCTTTCAAAATAACATCATTATAAGTTTCAAAACTTATGCTATAAAAGTTCATTGTTTGGTCGGCTAGTACTATTAAATTAGAATCACTTTTTATTTTGTTAAAGTTTGATTTATCTTACTTATTGTGGGATCAGAGTATTGATATTTCTTTTTAATATTCAGATTACTAATCATATTAAACATGTCCTGCTCAAAATTTTACAGAATAGTCAAAGCAGTTGAGGATTTTCGCATTTCTATGTAGTAAAATTTACTGTATTTTTCCCAGATCGCCTATATATATATATATATATATATATATATATATATATATATATATATATATATATATATATATATATATATATAATAAAGTCATATCGCTGCAGTGTGGCATCTCTGTGCTTGTTTTGCAAGTACTTTAATGGAATGTGCTCCAATAAATTTGCTGCAGTGGTGCACGTTCTCTACGTAAATACCCTAGATCAATCTGTCAGTCAGCAAGATCCCACCCCATCACAGTTGAGATCCCCAAATACCGGAAAGCTTTCTACTCTTATAGCTTTTTTCTTCTTACTGTTAGCTTTTGGAATTCCCTTTCTGCTTCCTGTTTTCCTGACCATACTAACATACACATTTCAATGTAATGTGAACAAGCGTCTTGCTGCTGCAAAACTCCACATATAGGATCCCCTTAATTCAGAGTAGCCCCTACGTCTGAGTGGCATTGTGCCTTGTTTGAGGTGAACTTTAGTAAAAATGAATATAGATATATAATATAAGATACATGCTCCTAATATAGCTGCTATATATCTTCCTAATATACATATACATATAGCTTTTATATATACATATATATATATATATATATATATATATATATATATATATATATATATATATATATATATATATATATATATCTGATATACTGCACATAATTAAATAGTATATAGCAATTCAAATTAATTAAGTAGTTAATCAATTAATGAATTAATGTATGAATTAATTAATTAATTAATTAAAACAACGTATTAATTAACGCACCTTCATACTGGAGGTTCGCTGATTTAAAGGATCGTATTTATTTTTACAAATCTTTTGTTGAAGAAGCGCTCCTTTATTTTGAAGGAAATGAGCGGCTGTTTCTTCAGTCTGGAAAAAATACCAAATATTCAATCTATATTTCTGAATTATTTTCTCTTCTTCTCCTTCTTCTTTTTTCTTTTTCTTCTTCTTCTTCTCCTTCTTCTCCTTCTTCTTCTTCTTTTTTCTTCTTCTTCTTCTTCTCCTCCTCCTTCTTCTTCTTCTTCTTCTTCTTCTCTTTCTTTTCATTCTTTTTCTACTTCTTCTTGTCTTCGTCCTCCTGCTTCTACTTCTATTCGTCTTTCTTCTTCTTCTACTTCTTTTTTTCAACTTTTTTCCAATTCTCCTTCTTCTCTTTCTCCTCCTCATCCTTCATCCTCTTTGTCTTCTTCTTCTCTTCATCCCCCTCCTCCTATTTCCTCTTTTTCTTTTTCTTATTCTTCTTCTCCTTCTTTTCCTTCTTTTTCTTCTTCTACTTTACATTTAATTTTTCTCCGATTCAATTTTCTGTGGGTTTTTTAAATTTAATTTTCTTTATTTTCTTCATTTTCCCTTCATGTTTTTATTCTCTGATATCTACTCTGTTTTCTTTCCAATTCATATATATATATATATATATATATATATATATATATATATATATATATATATATATATATATATATATATATATATATATAAAAGGAAAAGAAAATTGCTAAAATTTTCCTTAAGGCCTTATCGTCTGACCCTCTGAGATGAAACGTCAGAATGATGAATTAAAAACTAAGAAAATCGTTATGGTGGATTTGAATCATTAAAGATCTCCAATTGATGCTTCAAAATTTTTTGCCTACACAGGCTAGGTCAAGAATTGTTAATAACTAACGCCTCAATAATATTGAGATCGTAGTTCGACCTGGCACTGTGTAAAACAGAAAACCACCCATCGGAATACTTGTCAGAACAACTATTTGTACTAACCAGGTGATTTCCGATGGCTGATTCCTGTGCCTGAAAGTTCCCGGATGATCTCGAAACCTTGTTTGAACGAATATCACGTGGTATGTGTTGGGATATTCTAAAAATCTACCACACCGCACAATAGAGTGATTCAACGGGTCACAGGTTTCTAGTATATATATACATATATATATATATATATATATATATATATATAGTGATTCAACGGGTCACAGTTGTCTAATATATATATATATATATATATATATATATATAGTGATTCAACGGGTCACAGTTTTCTAGTCTAGCCGCACTTATGAGCTGTGAAACAGCGAGACAGTCTGTATGTGGATGACTATATATATATATATATATATATATATACTAGAAAACTGTGACCCGTTGAATCACTATATATATATATATATATATATACTAGAAAACTGTGACCCGTTGAATCACTCTTTGGTGCGATGTGGTAGGTGACGGTGGTTAAGTGGTTAACGACACGGACTGACAACCTTGGTGTGCCAAGTTCAAATCCAGTTCGTTCCACAGAAACACTTTCACTTCGGATGGTAGCAACCTTTACGTTGTCCATCCTGTAAGTACCCGATATCTTTCTAGAAATAATTCTAACTTGAAATATATCGGGAAAACCAATGCCAACAATATAATCATCTGATTCATACGAAATGAATGAATAAACTCATTGGTATTTTCGGTAGCACCCATGTCGAACTTTTTGTTATTGTTAGTGTTGTTACGTGTGGTGGCTTTATTTACAACCAAGTACACCTACCATATGATGATCGTGAAAAATAAATTTCTCAATTCTGGACTAAGATTTGAATTTCAACGATTTACTTATAAAATTATTTGCTGAGCATCTGCTTAAGAAAATTTAAAGAAGTAAACGCAACAAATAAATGTTCATACTATGAACTTGTTCAGCCGCGGCTATTCTAGTTTATATTTATTAAGTTATGGGACAACTTAACACTTGTGTGTGTGTGTGTGTGTGTGTGTGTGTGTGTGTGTGTGTGTGTGTGTGTGTGTGTGTGTGTGTGTGTGTGTGTGTGTGTGTGTGTGTGTGTGTTTCACGTCGGCGCAACTTTGACAATTGCACACTGATTGTTTTTTTATTCGTTATTAATTGAATATTTGAATAGCATACAATAAAACTCA
>OY744517.1:34934397-35001897 GCA_963556195.1 Sepiola atlantica
CCGTCTATGTAAGTACCTCATTCTAGAAAGAATCGAGGAATCAAGACCAACAATAGAACTAAACCAGTAAAAGGGTCCCCATTTACTTGACTCTCTACGGGAGCAGAGTTAGACACGGGGGCCAGGCGCAGTATCAAAAGTAACTTGTATTTTTTTTTTTTACATAAAACATTGTTTTACAATTTTACATAAACAGAATGAAACAAGATTAGATGCAGGTGTGTAAAAATAAGGCTAAAAATGAGATTTTCTTCATCAGACTCTTTACATCAAGTGGCTTCATACCTTGTCTGGAGCGACTTCAATAAAAAAAATTTTTTAAAAATGCAAATAGATGATAGATCGTTTCCTGCAGAAACCTATTTCTGGCTATGTCTTCATTTACCCCCCCCCTTCTTCTCAAATCCATCCTTATCACTCCCTCCAATGTTTTGCTACCTCAAAGAAGAATGGAGAAAATTCCTATAGAAGTTAAAGAGTAAAATTAGAGCTTCGTGTTCAGGGTTTTACGTCACAGACAGAAAGTCGCCGGTGACACGTAGCGGATAAGCTGACACAGAAAGAACGCATTAAAACGGAAAGCGGTGACTCCATAGCAGAGAAAAGTGTTCAAGGCCCCGCTTATAGTCGTACTATTCGAAAGAAACTATTAAAAAAGCACTATGTTTATCAAAATCAATAAAATATAAAGACAAAGAATAATTTATCTCTGATAATCTGAGTGTTCTTAACCTGATGTTTGGCGCTCGGTAAAATTCAAGGAACATTCAGTAGAGAATTGCTAAACCAAATTTGTCATAAGCTACCAATCTTATATATCTTGAGCTGGTTACAAATTTGGAAGATTAAAAACACTCGAGTAGAACTGCTTATTTATGCCGTCGCACACGGTGAATAAATACACATTGGGGTTTATTATAGAGTGGGATATATATATATATATATATATATATATATATATATATATATATATATATATATATATATATATATATATATATATACATATATATATATATATATATATATATATATATATATATATATATATATATATATATATATAGTGTGTTATAATGAAATACATTCTAGGAGGAAATCCGGGTATGAGAGCTCAATATAATAAACAGAGCAAGAATAAAATAAAATATAGTAACACGAAATTACGTAATCATCGAGGCAATAATTTATTTCAACCTTGTAGTATTGTCAAGCATCCAAGTGAGATTTCTCATTTTCAAAAATGTAATCATCTCACTTGGATGCTTGACAATACCACATGGTTGAAATAAATTATTGCATCGATGATTATGTAATTTCGTGTTACTATATATATATATATATATATATATATATATATATATATATATATATATATATATATAGATTATAAACAATATATATATATATATATATATATATATATATATATATATATATATATATATATAGTAAATTCCTTTAATTCATAGCAAGTTGGGTAGTAACGGAATAGTGTATACATCACCAAAGCTCAAAATATAATATAAAAATCTAGTAAATTTTCCGAATTTGTGCTTAAAAATCATTTTAAATCAAACAATTGTTTCTGCCCATTCCAAAACATGCATTCTCTTGATAATAAAAGTGACGATATTTTCACAAAGGCGTCATAAGTTAATATGTTTTAACCCACACTCAAACCATAAAAACAAAACGAACACGACATCAACATATCAAAATTGTTCATTTAGTTTATTACCCCCTCTTCTTTTCAGACCAATTGAAATTCTTTTTAATTATATCCTTCTGCAGGCAAAAGTCAAAACTGGTATTTTAAGAGAATTAAAAATCCAGACAGGTCTATTAAGACAATTCTAAATCTTATTTTGGTTGAAAATGTCCGCCATTAATATTTTATTAAATAGAATAATGCATACTAATATATATATATATATATATATATATATATATATATATATATATATATATATATATATATATATATATATATATATATTGTTATTGTTTATAATCTATGTACGTATACGTTTCGTCCCTTTTCAATCGAGACTCATCAGCATAGAGATATGACCCTAGATTACAAGTATTTTTCAACTTAAATCCAACGTCGCTAACCGCGCGGCCAATATTTGAATAGCCGATAAATAATGATAATTTAACACATTTAAAAGCGGCTTGATGTCCAGGCATTCAACTTCTATTAAAGAAATGATGCATATAAAGCAAGTGACGTCATGCTGTGTTTGTACTATCATTAGAGTGCTCTACTTATTTTACGAGGAGCGACAAATATATATATATATATATATATATATATATATATAAAGGAAAAAAATTAGGGGACACCTACTATAATCTGTCACTTAATCCTTAGTCCTTTATTGTTTTCTTTTTCTTCTTACTTTTTTATCTTTTTCTTAATTTTTCCCATTTTTTTGCAAACTGTTACGAAGCCTTTTTAATTATCAATTCACTTCCGGTATAAATCTCCTATTACACGACTTCCAATTTTGATATAAAATTACGCATGTATTTTTTTAATTTACTTTCTTTTTATTTTTTTTTATTATTATTCTTATTTATAATAATAATTAATTACGTTTATTATTATAATAACTATTCTCACTATAATTTAAACTTAAAAAGAAGTGTTGGCTGGTGCATTAATCTTTTCAACTTCCGGTTAATTAGATTCCTTTTTTTATTTATAATTCTCGTTTTTATCATTATTGTTGTTGTTGGTGGTGGTGGTGGTGGTGGTGTCATCATAATAAGAATTATTATTATTATTTCAATTAAAAATTTCAGCACCAACCCTTCATTTAATAAACCTCTGGTTTTAATATAAATCACCTCGGTATTATTTTAATTCTTATACTTCATTCTTCTTCTTCTTCTTCTTCTTCTTCTTTATTATTATTATTATTATTATTATTATTATTATTATTATTATTATTATTATTATTATTATTATTATTATTTTTATTATTATTATTGCTGCTGCTGCTGTTGCTGTTGTTTACTCAATAAAAGTTCTCACACAGGTTATCATCAGTGATTACTAACTGATAATAACCGGTGGTGTTCTCTAGAACTTGAGTGACAACAAGTCTCCTGAGACTTCCAGTACTCTCCACTTCTTTCGATAACTATTGCAAATAACATTGCGTTAGCGCAAAAGCCGCTTACCATTGATTTCTATCTGGCAACGGCTATTGGTCTTTAGCATTTTGGATGGCATTGACCTCTCCAAGGTCCTAGGACTCCGCACTCTTCCAGTGGATGTCTGGTTAGTTCTGTAGCAGTTACCTCCTCCTTTCAAAACATAACTACACCGGTTTGCCGGTAGGTGTCGCATTTTCACCGACAGGTGGCGCTGTAAAGCGACACCAGAGTTATCTGCCCTTCGGACTATAAAACCAGGTGCAAACGGAAATTCTCTCTCTTCTTCACCAACCAGCCTCGGCAGAACAACGCTGGCACCAGCGCTCCGTTTCACTCGCTTTTTCCTACTCAATTGGCCTCAACAGAACGACGCTAATACACTAGCGTTTCGTCTCACGCTTTTCTCTTCAATTGGTCTCGGCATAACAACTACCAACAAACGTTTCTTCTGTCAACACGTGGTCAAACAACGGTAAGAGTTCTCAACTCATTTTCTTTGTGTACGGCTTTCAAAGACTTTCTTCACGCCGGATTCATTTCTTCTTATACCTTTTTCAAGAACTGTTTTTCCATCGACACACATGCATACATCACACACTTCATCATTCCACGTACACACACGTTCAATAAACGTTATTTGAACTACCTTATCTTGTTTGTTAATTATTACTCTGTCTTTGCATGCAACATCGCTTGATTATATGAACACGTTTATAATCGGGGGACACGACTCTCGATCCTAACAGTTCTCTCACTCTCTCTCTCTCTCTCTCTCTCTCTCTCTCTCTCTCTCTCTCTCTCCTTCTCTCTCCTTCTCTCTCTTCTCTCCTTCTCTCTCTCTCCTCTCTCTCTCTCTCTGTCTCTCTCTCCTCGGTCTTTCCATCTTCCTTGACATTCACAACTATTTGTGTGGTATCAGCCGAGAGTGGTACCATCACATTGTTGTTGTTGTTTTGTTTTGTTTTTGTTTTTTTGAGGGGGGCAGTTTATGAAATGTCTTGCAGTTCTAGTTTCTTTAGGTTCATGTGGTGGTGTGTTTTTCTATGTCTTTTCTATCTTTCAAAATTCCGTACAGATTCTTGAGTTCGATATACAGTTTCCCGTGTTCGACAAAACGCACCAGAGGTTACATCGACCGAAACGTTGTGAGAATAACAACCAAGATGGGAATAGTGGTCCGAATAATCCAAATAATACACACACTGTGTATATCTTATCATATGCGATGGGTGGAAAGCCACCTACGTATACACAGACTTAGATTTCGCCAAAGTTACTTTCTGAGATGATTCCATAAGCAGCATGAATTCCAACAATGTAATGAAAAAAAGGCCATCAACTTACCAACTCACTTTCTGTCGCCTTCTGGGCGTATTGGCTCAAATCCACGTGGAGCGGGTGGGTCATGTGCTCTCTTCTTAACCCACGCATATCGGGCGGGGAATCGGGGGGAGCAGCGTGTGCTCTGGGAAGGGGAGTAAAGCGACGGGACCTGAGGGAATGGTTTTTAAAAGTTACACGCCGAAGCTTCCTCTCCCTCTCTCTCTCTCTCTCTCTCTCTCTCTCTCTCTCTCTCTCTCTCTCCCTCTCTCTCTCTCACACACACACACACACTTAAGTGCTGGCAAAAGAAGATCATCTTATTGGCCGGAGCAAACTAGCCGCTTCCTGAACTCTGAGGCCGGACCGCCTTTGATCGGTGTCCAACCAGGGACAAAACAGGAGCGGCGAGAATTTTCCCAGAGAATTAAGCACAATCAACGCTGATGAATTATTGCGAGCAAAAAGTCAAAAAGGCTTTTCTTCCATGGCCAAATTCTTTGACGGGCGAAAATATCAGAGAAAATAGTTAAAAAAAAAAAAAAATAGAGGACAAAAAAACAAGATCGCATTTTTTCTTTCTTCTTTAAAGATGAGTCCATCAAATCTGCGTTCTTAACGATTAAAATTCTGTTTCAAACTTGAACGGGACAGACCGACCAACTAACGGACAGACAGACAGAGCATCTAATAAGCGAACACGTCAAATAATGCTATTTCAAACTTAAGTATCATTGACCGATGAAAATGCTATTTGAAGCATAAATTAACTACTTTTTTTTCATTACATTGTTGGAATTTATTAGGGGTAGAATTTTTTACTCAGACAGCCTTATAACTCCTTACTTTCCTCGGCTCTTGATGGGCTTACCTATTGGCTAGCCTGTTTGAAGTCTTGAGGGTTTGACGTTTATGTTGGAGTCTCTTTTATGTTTGGTGTGTCTGATAACTGACAGGTAATGAAGGTAGTTAAGTATCCTTGGTAGAGGGCGCGGTCATAGTGCTTTTAGAGTCAGCCCTTGAGCTATTTCTGGCATCGATGACTGTCACTGCCATGCTAATGTTTCGGCTTTATGTTCGACTAGCGGGGCTACCCGGCGTTGCTCGGGGTCATAAAAACATAAAATAGAAGAAAAATGGCGTGTGTAACATCTTTATATTAAAACTTCTATTTCTCTCCCTCTCTCTATAGCGGTCTCTTTATCTTTCTACTTTTCTCTTCCCTGGTCGCCCCATTTCACCGCTACTTTCTCATTTTGCCTTTTGCGAAAGCTGTTTCTTCCCCACCATTCCTCTTCCGTTGCCCAGGGAAAAAGTATGACATATTTCTATAAAATGTCTGCGCCTTCTATATAGATACTTATACGTACTTATCGCCGCCCCGGTGCGCATACTATATACGTACTTATCGCCGCCCCAGTGCGCATACTATACACGTACCTATCGCCGCCCCAGTGCGCATACTATATACGTACTTATCGCCGCCCCGGTGCGCATACTATATACGTACTTATCGCCGCCCCAGTGCGCATACTATACACATACCTATCGCCGCCCCAGTGCGCATACTATATACGTACTTATCGCCGCCCCGGTGCGCATACTATATACGTACTTATCGCCGCCCCAGTGCGCATACTATATACGTACCTATCGCCGCCCCGGTGCGCATACTATATAGTACCTATCGCCGCCCCGGTGCGCATACTACATACGTACCTATCGCCGATATGTTCGATTATTTTGACTCTGAATTTATTTATCAGTTTCTAAAAAACTTGTTCTGAACTAATTCTATCTTCCTCTCCCTTTCTGTTATTATGCAATGTAATCATCTTTCGTTCTTTTTAGCTCCTTACATTAAGTGGCTTCATGCCTTGTCTAGGATGACTTTTTCTTTTCTTTTTTTTTACTAAAGAGTCATCATTTATCAAGGCCCAAAGGCAACTCGAGGATAAGGGTTAATGAGTATCAGGTGGCCGGTGAGACAACACCGTAATTATTGGTAATGATGGCGGAAATTGTGCAGCATTTGATTATTTAAGAGAACGGCTCAACAAGAACTTGTTTACATTTTACATTGGACTTGAAAACAACCATGTTGTAGTAGCCGGGAAGTAGCCCCGCGGTGTTGTGTTCACCAGACGGGTAGTTCTAGGAAATAAACTTTGCTCAAAGAAGTTTTGTTTATTTTTAGACAGAGAGAGAGCGGGGATTATTGGCAGTGGTTGTAGCTAGACGAGTTTTTGTTGTGAATGTTTTACAGTGGGGGGGTCATTAAAAAACGTGGCAGGCCGACCAACAGACAGAGTGTCTTATAAATATGTTTAGACGCATCTAAAATAAAAACACACCAAAAATCAGAGAAGTATCCGATCTTAATGAAATTTTCATTATTTATCAATTACTTAAAGGGCAATTGTCTGTTTGTGGTGGTGGTGGGGGGGTCTCTGTGTGTTTTTCCATTTAAAAGTCAGAAGCTACACCAGACACACCCACAAATCTTATATATTCTTTTTCAGCACTGCCTTGGACAGAATATGGACGCATGTTTCGTAATATTCATTCTTTTTTTGGGGGTCACCAGAATCACAATTAGTCAGGGGGGTTGACATTTACAGCAATTTTTTTTCTATCGACCTTAAGTGTGAAATTTTTACTAAAATACACTTTATCGGCTTTCGGACTAAAATCAAAGTGTAATATCTGTTTTGTCCTCGGTTGGGGAAGGATGGATCCTTCTAGACTTGGGAAAAGAAGAGGAGGGGAAAGGTAGAAGAATATAGGAGAGGGAGAGAGTGGGAAGGAAGATAATGCGGGAATATGGAAGAGGAAAGGGAGAAGGAGGAGAAGGAGGAGGGGGGGGGGAGATAAATAGAAATGGGGATAGAGGTAGAGAGAGAGAGAGAAGTTTTAAAAGAAAGATGTTACACGTACTTTTTAACTCTTCTATTTTGTTGTTCATGCACCCGGGCAACACCGAGTAGCCATGCTAGTTAATTAATAAATGAATGTTAATGTAAAATATTTATTTCATCTAAAAGACAAAACTCATAGATTACTTCACAACCTCACTCCTTCATTTCAAGGACGAAATACGTTTTATTGTACCCATAGTCGAAACACGGTGACCACCTTTACAAAAAGATAACACCCTAAAGTACAAATGAAAAAATGTTAAAGGTAGCTAGTATTTAAAAGTCTCAAGCCATTTTTAAAATGTTTACATTTAAATTTAATTTTTTTTAGTATCATTTTCTACAGAGAGTTTCATTTGAATCTTCTTTTCATTTTCACCTTTAGAGTGTTATCTTTACCCCACGCAATAGGCCTTCGGGTCTTGACTTATGCCGGTCTATCGGTTGTCCGTCCTGTGCAGTTCTAGGAGGTGCACCCTCCCAGACTTTGCCTTCTCACCCTTATTGCTAATCGCCTGATGCCGACGGGGCTGGCCAGGTAATTTTTAAATGACCAGAGCGCTAAAATTCTCGAGCGCTGGTTTTTCAAATCCCACTTTCCCGACCTTGTGTCACATCTTACCTTGTGGGAGGAAGATAAATTTCTTATTGTAAAGGTAGTCACCATCACCATCAGGGGTTTAATCACTCTTGGAGGAAGAATCCTTCCGTGGTTTCCAACCACCTTATTGGCGATTGTCATTCAGGGTTTTTTTGCCATAATCACCACGCTAGACACATAGCTATGTGTTCACATACAGCGCCTGCTATTCCTAAATGGTCACCCATCTGGTACTGACCAGGCTCAACGTCGCTTAACTTCGGTGATCTAACGGGAACCGGTGTGTCAACGTGATTGTACCGTATTTATGAATGCTGATACATGCGCTGTTACTGGTGTCTGCAACATTTTCATTTTAAAATCTTACAACGATACGTACGTAATTTAATCAGTTATTTCGCAAACTGGTAGACAAAGACAAAAGACAAAAAGTAGAATATTTAGATGCGTCCATTCTACATGATTATATATATATATATATATATATATATATATATATATATATATATATATATATATACAGGGTGAGCCAATTGTGCGAAAATGTTTGTCGATGCGTAAGAAGCAGACTTCAAAGCTGTGTTAATCAAGAAGGAAAACAGTTTGAACACTTGCGTTGATGAATAACATTTAATTTTCATTAATATACTTGTTTTATTACATGTAATTGTACGTATAAGTGATCTCTAAATAAATGTTTTTTTACTGTCCACCTACTTTTGGCTCACCCTGTATATATCTATTCATGGCCTCTGTTTAGGCTTGACAAGTGATACGCCCTGTAAGGGGGGGGGGGGCTACGCGTGTAGCTGCGAAGCAAGGGTTGCGCAATCCTAACCACGCCTTTCCTGAATAACCATCGCGTGATTCCGGTGGCAAGGTCAAATCTAGAACGACTGGAGACAATGTGGAGATGAGCAGAGAGCACATACAGCACCTGCTATTCCTAAATAGTTACCCATTTAAGTACACGCAAGGCTCAACGTCGCTTAACTTCGGTTATCGAACGGGGACCGGTGTTTCAACGTGATTATGCCGTATGGGTATAAGAATTATTTCGTCCTTGAAATGATGAAGGGGAGGGGACAAATTAATTTAAGTGACCTAAAATGTCTATATAATTTTTTTATATAAAACGAATACTTTATATTAATATTCATTTATTAATTAATAAATACTTCATATTAACATTTATTTATTAATTAATAAATACTTCATATTAACATTTATTTATTAATTAATTAATACTTCATATTAACATTCATTTATTAATTAATAAACACTTTGTATTAACATTCATTTATTAATTAATAAATACTTTATATTAACATTCATTTATTAATTAATAAATACTTCATATTAACATTCATTTATTAATTAATAAACACTTTGTATTAACATTCATTTATTAATTAATAAATACTTTATATTAACATTTATTAATTAATTAATAAATACTTTATATTAACATTCATTTATTAATTAATAAATACTTCATATTAACATTAATTAATTAATTAATACTTTATATTAACATTTATTTATTAATTAATAAACACTTCATATTAACATTCATTTATTAATTAATAAATACTTTATATTTACATTTATTTATTAATTAATAAATACTTCATATTAACATTCATTTATTAATTAATAAACACTTTATATTAACATTCATTTATTAATTAGTAAATACTTTATATTTACATTTATTTATTAATTAATAAATACTGAAAAGTTCATTAAAATCGAATAAGCCTTTGATTTTCTGGTGATTTTTTTTCTATCAGAGGTATCCATTTTTGTAAAAAAATCACTTTCACTTTTATTGAATAAAAAACACTTTTTTATTCTTAGTTATGTATCAAGGCCACGTTTTTGTCCATTTCTTCCAGAATACCCCTTTTTGATATTTTTTATTGTTCTGTCCCTAAAATATTAGTTTAATGTGTAGCATTACCTAACCATTTCTACACACTTAAACATACATTCACCAGGAGGCGTTTCAGATCCGAATTATCTACCCTTTCGCGATAGTAGAGGGCGGTAAAATCGGTGATATAAAAAGAGACGCACATGAAAATTCAAACTGTTTCTTCCGGTCTCGCCTCTCATGAAGACATTCAACAGCACACGTGTACTTCGGACACGCATTTCACGATATGTAAGACATTCCATCAATGTTCACACACGCACATCCGTACACATCTTTTGTAGACTTTATGGTACACATTTCTATGTTTCCGTATTGTTTCTTTGTTTTATTTGTAAATGCTTGTATTAGAACTTGTATAAAGGAGAGACTCCCTCAAGTAAAACTGCTTGTATGCAATCAGTTTTGGGGATTTTTTACGGAAATTGTTACTGTTTATAATAGTTTATGGAAATGTAAACCGTTCGCTATTTTGGGGTGGTGGTGGTGGTGGTTGTGGTGGTGGTGGTGGTGGTGGTTGTTGTTGTTGTTGTTGTTGTTGTTGTTGTTGTTGTTGTTGTTGTTTTGATATACATAAACTGAATTGAATTTCAACTGGGATCTTATGTTATTCGCTCTTATTTTTGTGGGGTTTTTTTTTCTTTTTTTCTTCAAACTATCTTTTATCTGTTACCGTAAAGTCGGCTTTTGCAAACGCCGGCCAAATTCTGAGAATACATACCAAAAGAACGACCAATTTACGGACAGAGCCTCTTATAGGAATGCCTGGACGGATCAAAATAGAAAAAAAAGAAAAGGAAAAGCCAATGTGTTTTTGTTGTTGTTGTTTTTTGTTTTTTTTTCGTGTCTGTAAAAGTGGGAATGGTCGATGTAAACAATCTCTGTGTTGGGAAGGGGGCCAGACATTTAGGACGGTAGAAGGCGCACTTTGGAACGACGGACACGCATTTGGAAGACGTGTGTAATATTTAGGAGATTTACGTGGTGTGGGATGATGCTGTTTTGGGCCAGAGAGCGATTTTAAAACGAGGTTAAATGCATGATATTAAGAGATACTTCAAGGGTCGCATGATCTTCTTCTTCTTCTTCTTCTTCTTCTTCTTTTGATTGAACCAGCTCAGTAGATTGTGGCCTCTCTTTCATTTCCTGGCGAAATATAGGTCAACGTAAAATGGTGAGTCTATAGAAAAAACATTGATACAAAGAATAGATAGATAGATAGATAGATAGATAGATAGATAGATAGATAGATAGATATATTGATTACAGGATGGAGTCGAGAGAGTGAGAGAGAACCCTTTTACGAGGTGCTCTTCCAATATGTGAGTTACCGAATTCTTTTGATCTATCGAGTAGTTCATGTTGTTTACATTCAAATATGTGATCTACCTATCAAACCTAACTCTAACCCTAATCCTATCTAACCTTCCCACCCTAACAACTCGGTAGATCACATATTGGATTAGAAAGCATTCAGTATATCACATATTGGATTAGAAACCATTCGGTATATCACATATTGGATTAGAAACCATTCGGTAGATCATATATTGGATTAGAAACCATTCGGTATATCACATATTGGATTAGAAACCATTCTGTAGATCACATATTGGATTAGCAACCATTCGGTAGATCACATATTGGATTAGAAACCATTCGGTAGATCACATATTGGATTATAAACCATTCGGTAGATCATATATTGGATTATAAACCATTCAGTAGATCATATATTGGATTAGAAACCATTCGGTAGATCACATATTGGATTAAAAACCGTTCGGTAGATCATATATTGGATTAGAAACCATTCGGTATATCACATATTGGATTAGAAACCATTCGGTATATCATATATTGGATTAGAAGCCATTCGGTAGATCACATATTGGATTAGAAACCATTCTGTAGATCATATATTGGATTAGAAACCATTCGGTATATCACATATTGGATTAGAAACCATTCGGTAGATCACATATTGGATTAGAAACCATTCTGTAGATCATATATTGGATTAGAAACCATTCGGTAGATCAAATATTTGATTAGAAACCATTCGGTAGACCACATATTGGATTAGAAAGCATTCGGTATATCACATATTTGATTAGAAACCATTCGGTAGATCACATATTGGATTAGAAACCATTCGGTAGATCACATATTGGATTAGAAACCATTCGGTAGATCAAATATTGGGTTAGAAACCATTCGGTAGATCACATATTGGATTAGAAACCATTCTGTACATCACATATTGGATTAGAAACCATTGGGTAGATCACATTTTGGATTAGAAACCATTCGGCAGGTCATATATTGGATTAGAAACCATTCGATAGATCATATATTGGATTAGAAACCATTCGATAGATCAAATATTTGATTAGAAACCATTCAGTAGATTACATATTAGAACGAGAACCTTTTACTTGCTGTTAAGCTACATATGTTACGGGACCGAGAGGGTCGTGTTCCCCCGATTATAAACGTGTTCAGTAAATCAAGCAATTGTTGCATGCAAAGACAGAGTAATAATTAATAAACAAAAATGAAGTAGTTCAAAAAACGTTTATTGAACGTGTGTGTACGTGGAATGATGAAGTGTGTGATGTATGCATGTGTGTCGATGGAAAAACAGTTCTTGAAAAAGGTATGAGAAGAAATGAATCCGGCGTAGGAAAAGTTTTTGAAAGCCGCACACAAAGAAAACGAGTTGAGAACTCTTACCGTTGTTTGCCCACGTGTGTTGGTAGTTGTTATGCCAATGACTAGTTGAAGAGAAAAGCGTGAGACGAAACGCTAGTGTATTAGCGTCGTTCTACCAAGGCCAATTGACCAGAAGAAAAAGGTGAAACGGAACGCTAGTGTCAGCGTCGTCCTGTCGAGGCCAAAAGGCGAGTGAAACGGAGCGCTGGTGCCAGCGTTGTTTTCCGATGCTGGTCGGTGAAAAAGGCGCCACCTAACGGCCAACCGGTGTAGTTATGTTTTGAAAGGAGGAGGTAACTGCTACAAGGACTCCCCCCCAGATTGAAAAATATTGAAAATATTATTCAATATGTACAGTTGTAGATGAGAAGCATTCTTTGTGGGTATGTCGGTTTTGCTGTTGAAGATTAGAAAAAGTAGTGTGCACGCTACTTATTTCTGTTTCTGCATCTGTATTGAATGATTGATCGCAAGTGCGTCTGCGGAATTGAGTGTTTGTAATGCATGTGGATCTGCGTGTTGTTTGCATGCAATTGGGTCTGCATCAAGTTTGAGCGCAAGTGAATTTGCACTTGTTGGTGGCGTTGTTCATGTTGATTAGTCTGCGTGATGCGGAGCTGATGAACGAACGTTGAATTGTCAGTGTTGTCCGGGAATGTTTGGTGCTTGGGTCTGCACGGTTGTTGATGAGTGAGCACAAGTGGGTCTGTGCGGTGTTGATGAGCCAGCACAAGTGGGTCTGTGCGGTGTTGATGAGCGAGCACAAGTGACTCTGTGCAGTGTTGATGAGTGAGCACAAGTGAATCTGTGCAGTTGTTGATGAGTGAGCACAAGTGAGTCTGTGCAGTTGTTGATGAGTGAGCACAAGTGAATCTGTGCAGTTGTTGATGAGTGAGCACAAGTGAGTCTGTGCGGTGTTGATGAATGAGCACAAGTGAGTCTGTGCAGGTGTTGATGAATGAGCACAAGTGAGTCTGTGCGGTGTTGATGAATGAGCACAAGTGAGTCTGTGCGGTGTTGATGAATGAGCACAAGTGAGTCTGTGCAGGTGTTGATGAATGAGCACAAGTGAGTCTGTGCGGTGTTGATGAATGAGCACAAGTGAGTCTGTGCGGTGTTGATGAATGAGCACAAGTGAGTCTGTGCGATGTTGATGAATGAGCACAAGTGAGTCTGTGCAGGTGTTGATGAATAAGCACAAGTGGGTCTGTGCAATTGATTGATGAATGAGCACAAGTGAGTCTGTGCAGTTGATGAATGAGCACAAGTGAATCTGTGCAGTTGTTGATGAGTGAGCACAAGTGAGTCTGTGCAGTTGTTGATGAGTGAGCACAAGTGAGTCTGTGCAGTTGTTGATGTTGTTCATGTTAATTAGTCTGTGTTGTGGAACTGATGAACAAACATCTAGTTGTTGAGATTGGTGGTACACTATGGTCAAAATCAGATGCACAAATGTCTGCAAGTGAGTTAGCAGGTCCAGGTACAAGTGGGTCTGTACTGGTGTTGGTGCGCGTCGTTCGAGTTGATGTGTCCCCAGTTGATCAACGAACGTCCAGTTGTTGAGTATTTAGTCGTGCTTGTGCAGTTGTACTCATTTTGAACTGGTGTGATTTCTTCCATAGTGTCGTCAGTGATGTCCGGAAATGTTTGGTGCTTGATGAATGTCCCGGAAAAGTTGGTTGTTCAAGTTGTGTTGAAGATTGTTGGTAGGCCTTGAAGGGTGATGTTGTTCGTGTTTGTCTGTTTTGTAGTTTTCTTTTCCTTTATATATATATTTCCAACACGTGGGTAGAAGGGAAAAGAAAAAAAATGGAGTCGTAATTTGTTTCACACATGGAATTTGTTTCACACGAGGAATGACGTTTTTTGTTTTCGTTTTAGTTTGCTTGAATGTTAGTTTCCACGTAGGGAAAGAATGGCGGCTTCTCTTTTTCTTTGTTGTTGAAAAGAAAGGAAAAAAAAATTCGTATTTTCTTTTTTTCTTTTTTGTTTGAATTTTCATTTCTACGTGGTCAGAGAGATAAAAAATGGCGTTTTTTTTTTTGTTTTTTTTTTGAATTTTTTATCAACACGTGGTCATGGCAAGGGGTGGCGGCATTTTTTGAATTTTTTTTTTTTTCTCAACACGTGGTCACGAAAAAGATGGGCAGCGTGAGCGTTTGTTTTCTTTTGTTTTCTTTTTATCTCCACGTGTTCAAAACAAAAGAAAATGGCGTCTTGTAAGGTCCTTTTGTTCGTCGAAAAAGAAGAAAAAAAAGTTTGTCTTTTTCTTTGTATATATTTTTCCGACACGTGGGTGGAGAAAGAGAAGAAGAAAAAATGAAATTGTAATTTGTTTTATACTCGGGGAAAGCCGAGAAATGTTTTTGTTTTGTTTGGGTATTTCCGCGTGGCCAGGAAAAATGGAGACGGTGGCTTCTTTTTTTTTTGTTTGTTTGTATATTTCTACCACGTGGGTAGAAAAAAAAGGAAAAAGATGGATGCGTAATTCGTTTCACCACGGAAGAAAAAACGAGAAATGATATTTTTTTTGTTCTAGTATGAAATTAATTACTCCGTCAGATACAACAAAGCTATCACGTCGGGGTCACCAATTGTTACGGGACCGAGAGGGTCGTGTTCCCCCGATTATAAACGTGTTCAGTAAATCAAGCAATTGTTGCATGCAAAGACAGAGTAATAATTAATAAACAAAAATGAAGTAGTTCAAAAAACGTTTATTGAACGTGTGTGTACGTGGAATGATGAAGTGTGTGATGTATGCATGTGTGTCGATGGAAAAACAGTTCTTGAAAAAGGTATGAGAAGAAATGAATCCGGCGTAGGAAAAGTTTTTGAAAGCCGCACACAAAGAAAACGAGTTGAGAACTCTTACCGTTGTTTGCCCACGTGTGTTGGTAGTTGTTATGCCAATGACTAGTTGAAGAGAAAAGCGTGAGACGAAACGCTAGTGTATTAGCGTCGTTCTACCAAGGCCAATTGACCAGAAGAAAAAGGTGAAACGGAACGCTAGTGTCAGCGTCGTCCTGTCGAGGCCAAAAGGCGAGTGAAACGGAGCGCTGGTGCCAGCGTTGTTTTCCGATGCTGGTCGGTGAAAAAGGCGCCACCTAACGGCCAACCGGTGTAGTTATGTTTTGAAAGGAGGAGGTAACTGCTACACATATGATTATATGAATATTAGATTTAAATGTAAACGTTCATGTAAACATTTACTTCATTGCTGTAAGATTTTAAATAAGCATTTTTAACTGGCCAATTGAAAATGTATGTGTAGATATATTCGGGATATCAGGTTTCGCACGCTGGGGACAAGTACCACAGCGTTCCATCTAATGATGGGGATATAGAGAAGCGCTCGTAGAGCCAAGTCAATTCGCAATGGTCTCGGTGTGGCGTGTCGCTAATAGACCTAGTCAGTTGAAATAATAAACGTCTTCCAGGGTCAAAACAAAATGACTGTCTTCTTTCGTCAAAATAATTTTCACTGTCAGCTGCCTGTTATTTGAATAAAACGAAATTTTTTTATCTAGAATTTTAGCAGTTTAATTCTTTTTGAAACAATAAATATTATTTGTCTTCATACCATAAAAATAATCGTCAGCTAAATATTGTTCAAATTAATAAAACGAAGGTCATTTTTTTAATGTATTCATTTAAAATTGTACTGTTTTAATCGACGCTACGATTTGATTTGGGGACAATTCATTTTAAAATTGTCAAACTCGGAATTTTTTACCTTAACGATATCAGAGTAATCACCAATCATCATCTTTGCTGATCGGACGATCTCATTTTTTTAATGTAAAAGGTTATAACGTAGGTACGAACATGAATTCTTAGCGTATTATATAGATATTTAAACTAAAAGGCTGGTGATACCAGATCAGGCTGCCCTGTGGCTCCCTGAGACGAAATTCACCTACATTGACGTTTTTTGTTTTTCTTCTTTTTTTTTTTTTTTTTTTGTAAAACTTAATTATGTTCTACAAAACCAAAAACAAAAACAACAGCCCCTCTCCCTTTCCCCCACCCCTTTTTTATTTTATTTTTAGAACTTGAAGCATAAATCTTTTACTATAATGACCAGATTCGGCATTAAATAACCCAAAAAGGGTTGATATGCCGTAAAACAAAACTACCAAACCAAACCAAACTAAAAGGATAGGTTGAGAATGGATAAGATAATCTGTGTCCCTTGAATGTTTTAACGTCACATCTTGTCTGGTTGGGGATCCTGTTTAAAAGGCCCCCATTCGGCTTGTAGTTCGTTAGAAGAGAAGAAAGCATGAATATTAGAAATATGTATTTGTTTGTTCAGAGTTCCATTTTGTGTGTGTGTCTTTACTTTTTTGTTGGGCTGTAATTGTAGAGAGAGGGGAAGTAGTAGTTAATGGATGTTCAGTGTAGCATCTCGTGTCTCATTGGATGAGTCGTCTCTCTTTGTTGGGCGCTTGTAGTTACTGCTTCACGAAGTACCGGCGCGTGTGGATGTATGCGAGAAGAGCTTGTTGCTATTGTTAGAAAGCAGCTGTTTATATTGGAATCAGTTCGTTCACAGAGGCTCGAAGAGAACCCGTTTCAAACGAGCCGTTATCCCTCTCATTGGTTGAAGATTCACAAGGTTCACAAGGTTCACACATACATGTGAATTAAATGTTTATATATATATATATATATATATATATATATATATATATATATATATATATATATATATATATATATATATATATATATATATATATATGGGGTAAGGTACACGATAATTCATGCAGAAGAAATGTTGTGGTGGACAAAATGTGTAAAAAAATGACAAACGGAAAACAAGTTAAAGTGCAGGAGAAAAACAAAGACAAGAGATTTTGACCGGTTTCGTTCTGTTGGAGAACGTCTTCAGAAATGAAGATAATAAAATTGTTTTATTTTGAAGGCACATACATGGGATGAGGGGAGGATGATCGGATTGGACCATGTGAGAAGACATATATATATATGTGTGTGGGTGTGTGGGTGGGTGTGCATGTGTTTGTTACTTGAAAATGATTCGATAAAGAATCGAAAGTACTAGTAATACTTATAGAACATTCATATTTTTTTGCTTTTGACACAAAAATATTATTAGAAAAATGTAAAAAGTAAAAAGGTATAATAAAGCAGAATAATTGCGTTTTGTTTAACAATGTTTGCTTAAATGAAAAAATGCATCTTAAATACACACAATGTATATGTGTGTGTGTGTGTTATGTATTTATGTGTGTGTACAGATTGTAACATGTGCGTGTGCTTGTGTGTATGTCTGTCTTTTGAAATTGAAAAAAAAATGCATAGAGTGCTTTTAGATGTATCAGACGCTTTTAAAATATACGTAGAAAACTCGTCAAGCCAAACATGGAAGCGGGGAGCATAAAAAAAACAATTGAATGATAAAAAAAAGAACAGAAACCGTTGGTGACATATTTGATATCGTGATAGGTTTTCAGAAGAAGAAAAAAGGTCGTTATTTTAATAACTTGACTTTTCTATCTCCGTCGCAGACGAAAGACTTCAAGAGAAAGAAACGCGATTTAAAAAAACGCAGACTCTACGAATTGACTTTTTTTTTATTATTTTAAGATTAAAGACAATTTTGTTTAAATAGTTGTGTGCTTACAAACAAAAATGATAAGAAATGGCGCCAATAATATCGGAAGGAAGGGTGGGTGATCGATCTAATGGATATCGTCGCGTTTTTGTCGAGTTCAAATTCAATTCTCCAGGGGGTTAGACACAAGGTCAGCTGTGGTTTTGAAAAACAAAACAGCGTACTAGGATACGCGTACTCTAGTCTACAAAAATGCCTGAGCATCCCCGTCTGCATTTCCCGGTAGGGGCGTTTCAGACGATTAGCAATAAACTAACACATTCTCAGAGAGAAGGTAAAGCCTGGGAGGGTGGACCTTCGTCGGAATAATTGTCGAGGACGTATCCCCGATGATACGAACACCTACTCAGCTGTGCCATGTATGGTAGGTATTGTGGTTGTGTACGAACTGAAGAATTAGAATATGTCATATTCTATTAAAACGGTTTTGTAGCAACCACGTGTTTGCGTCTCATTCCAAACAGGCGGTCGTCATTATGTGTACTATGGTTTCTTCAGTACACACAAGTTCGGAATAAACAAAGGATCCTTCACTTTATAATAAAGATCAATGTGTACTTGTATCTATGTGTATATGCTTCCATCCCGTCACGCAAAAGTTAGCGAGTAAAACATATCCATTCTAGCCCTCGAACGAAACAATTTCAAGTGAAAGCACAGAGTAAGCCAGACAACCACCTCAGGCGAATTCGAAAAGAAATCCTTCATAAAAGATCAATAGTGGGTGTTTGCTTTTCTTTAGGTCATCAGAAATGATAATAATGATTCATATATGAAGAATGAAATTACCTACGTTATTCTATGATTTTATATGAATATTTTAGTAATATATCTAGATAAATAAATAAATAGATACACAACGAGGTTGAACACTGCCAAAGCATACATTTTGAAGGAAGGTGTACACTAATATATATATATATATATATATATATATATATATATATATATTTATTTATTTAAAGAAGTGAGGCTACAAACATTTGTAAAAAAAACTTTTTTCAACAATTGTTTGTTATTTTATTTTATCATTTTATAATTTTGTGAGCTTTCGTGTTTGCTCTCTTCAGATATATTCTCCATTTAAAAAATGTTTTATTCTTAACAGTTTGATGTTTGTGCGCGCGTATGCGTGCGTGCGTGCGTGCGTGCGTGCGTGCGTGCGTGCGTGTATGTGTTTTCATAGTTTTTGCTTCTCTGGGTCAAAGTTATTTGTTTTTTTAAGTATGTGTGATGTTGACTTTATCTTTCCGGTCATCTTCGTGTGCGGTGGTTGAGTACACTTTGTTCAGAATGCTTAAAGTTGGTCTTCACATTTTATGACTTTGTCGGCATTTTGTCTGCCTGCGTGTGTGCGTGTGTGTGTGACTTGATATGGTTTTAAGAAAACAATGAAACGTGCTATTCCCCTCTTTGTCGCAAACAAAGGAAGAACTCGACAGACTAAAAAGAACCGGGATCTTCACCACAAACAATGTGAAAAAGAAGTCAAATGAGATCCAGGTCTGTACTGACTTCTTGACGGAGCTTAATGCTACATTCAAAGGCTATTACTATCGGAAGAAATTTTCACAGAACTAAAAAAAATCGACGCCAGTGACGTATATCTTCAAATACCGGTTGAGGAAGAATGTTCTAAATTGCTGTAATAAGTAATGGACGGTTGCATATTTGCACGACATATTAATAAACAGCCAAAATGCAGAACAACACAAGGAACGTGTTCATAAAGTATTCCCAATAATTAAGGAGCACGGTTTCAAAGAGAAAGAATCCAAATGCGTCTTCTTTTTGGGGCACATTATCGACAAAGATTGCAGAAGTTCAGACCCAGAAGGGGCTATATAACGATTAAGGACTTGCCAGACCACGAAAACTTCTCTTCCTTACAAAGTTTCTTAGGACTGGCAAACTACTACGAAGTGTTAATACATAATATGCACAACTTGCGGGCTCGTTTAAACGAACTTCTGAAGAAATACAAGGACTGAGAGTGAACATCTGAATGCCAGGAAACATCTGTCAAAATAAAAGAAGTTTTGACGCCGGACTTGTTTCTCAACGACTACAACTTAGACCTGGACATTATTGTCGCCAGCGACGCCAACTTGTGTAACATCGGATGCCAGATGAATATCAAAAACCAGTTGCTCACGCGTCGAGAACACTTCTTCCTGCAGAAAAGAACTACTCCTACTAGAGGAGTTGTTAAGGATTATTTTCGCAATAATGAAGCTTTATCGGTACATTCATGGTAGACATTTTACATTGCAGACGGACTATAAGATATTACTTACCATCTTTGATTCTAAAAAAAAAGGTCTGACTGTGCATACAGTAAAGAGACTGGGAACATGGGAACAATCCTTTTTAATTACAACTTTCAAATGGAGTTACTACAGTCTAAAACAAAGTATGTCATGTCGACGGACTGTCAAGATGAATCTCGAAACACATAAAACCTGTTGAATATACTGTGACTGTTTCGCTTTGAACAGAAGAATTTAAAATCACAGTATGCAACACAGTAAGGGAACTCCCTATAACTCTCGATCCAATCAAATGTGAATCTCTAAGCGATGAGTTTATCAAGCAAACCAAGACCAAAATTTGTGAAAAAGATAATGGAAATGACGGACTTTATCGCCGTTAACCGAAAGAGGAAAGGTATTGCGACTCTTGTGGAGTTAATACTTAGGACGGGCGTTATGGGGATTCAGCCATCCACGCATGAACTCTCCTAGCTATAAATAGCAACAGGTACTGCTCTTGAGGGGAAGTTAATATTCCAGCAGACAGCCCCGACAGTCCGACCGAACAGTCACGCTGGTAAACCTCTCATTTGTATATATTTTGTACTAATATTCTTTGTTAATGTATTTGTATACTTTTGTGCCTTTATTTCTGACTTCTAATAAGGCCACAACAGTATCTTTGAGATAACCCCACAGATAAAGAATCTTCGGCTTAAGATCCACTGAGTGTAAAGCCCGTTCAAAATCACACCAAAGTGTCCCCACATATCAGTGAACGGCGATAAAACAAAGACTGTTGGACATTCATAACTGAAACTTGGTGAGCAAGTCAGGCATAGACTGAAGTTTATTTATACCAAATATAATTGGATTGCAGAAAGGGTTGTGGATTTTATTAATGATTCCATATTTGTATTGGGGGAAGGGGTCACCCTGTATTTTGTATAACATTTTATCATTGTACATGGGTGTTCTGTTCTTATCTTTTCCAACCGTACATTGATATACTAATTCTACAATTGAACTCTGGGGAATTGAGGATAATATTTCCTCCCCCTCGTCCAACGCCAATGATAAATCCAAAAGAATAGTTATGTTTTCTGTTTCAAAATATTTTGATAATCGAACCTGGTATTTTGCATGTTCAAGTCCAAACGTCTTATTCGAATTTATAGCAAACTCGTTAATCTGTCAGCGGTCGTCTCCCTTGTACTGTTAAGGGTCCTGTAGATTGGACAATAAGTAACACAATCAGTGCCTCATAATGGGTTCACGTGGACACATCTATATGAATCCAAACGTATACTATTCAGCCTCTTTTCTGATAATACCCTCTTAATACGCTGACATCGGTTGATTGCTTAGTTACAAAAGACCCAGAAGGAAGTTGCAAACAGCGAAACAACTCCTCAATTTCCACATTTCCCTACCATCTTTGACCAGGTTTGACAGAAGGTAGTCGAAGGCAGCCGTTCCTCTCTTTCCAGTTTCCCCACTTTGGTTGACATTGGCCTGACATACACTCACTGAAGACAGTTCGCATCGCAGGCAAAATCCATTTTTTTCTGCGGCGAAAAAGAGCCGGACCTGACAGACGCAATCGTGCATGTGTATAGGTAAATGAGTTATCTACTCCAGTGTTGAGATAGTAAAGGGAATTATCTGCCCATTGCACAGGAATTACCATGAGTTATCTGCCTATGGTACAAGCAGTACCATGAGTTATCTACCATTTATTACTATATAAGAAACTGTGGGGGCAGCCATTTGCAATTCAGTAGTGAACAGTGACAGACGTTGGAAGGGACATTTTCCATACTTTACAACATGCAGTTACCCGAATAAACTTTCACAGATAATTTCGCACGAATACCCGTATTCGTAAAAAAAAACTCATTCTGTACATTCACCATTCTTTATTACTTGCCCAAGTAAAATTGTTAAATTAATATACACTGTTTTTGTTTCCTTCTCTTCAAAAGCTGTCGCTCCCAATTCAAATTCCAGCGTTTATCTTGAGGATTATTCCCACTTTCTCACGTGCGAGAATTGAACTTTCTTTTGGGTATAAAAAATCCGCAGTTTAACCCCGAGGCTATGAAACGAATTCCCCCCCCCCCCGTTTTTGTAACATAAAAACATCATTTATTTTTATATTTGTCTTTCATTAATCTATATAAACTTAAGCTCTGATAACGAAGATAAGTTTTTAATGTCAAATTCCCGGAGGCCATTTATTTTCTTTTTTTATGTTTGCAACTACATAAAACAATAAAAAACAAAACAAATATCGACTTCAATAATAATAGGCGTCGTTTGTTTTTAGTTATTTATTTATTTTTATCAATTTGCTTAGCAAGTCGAATAAATATCATTATTCATTTATCTAATAAAGGAGAATAAAAGAGAGGTGAAGTGTGGGAGGAGAGGGTGGAAGAAGGGGGAATAATTATTCTTATATTTCGAAGTGCGAAACTTATGTCGGTTTTGTCTTTTGAATTCATAATAAATGAACATCTTCGACGAAAGAGGAAGAGTCAAGGGAGAGAACTCGGGAATGACAGATTAAGAATTTAGCAAAAAAAACTACTTCAGTGGGCAATATTGCGTCTACGATTTCGATGTTAACGTGTTTAAGACGATTGACAGCTGTCCGGATAGGAGACTCATCCGGAAAGATCCACTCCGATTTCCTTTTCCTAAGATATTTTTCGGAGAATGACAAAAAGAACATGAAATGAATGAGAGACAGCATTTAGCGAGAGCCATTGTTCTCTCTCTCTCTCTCTCTCTCTCTCTCTCAATCTCTCTCTCTCTCTCTCTTTCTTCGTCTCTCTCTATCTTTCTACCTCTCTCTCTCTACCTCTTTCTCCCCGTTTCCCTCTCTAACCTTCCCTCTCTCTCTCTCTCTCTCTCTCTCTCTCGCTCTCTCTCCCTCGCTCTGTGTGTCTCTCACTCTCTTTCTCCCTCTCTCTCTCTCTCTCTGCATCTCTCTTTTTTCGTCTCCCTCTCTCTATCTACCTCTCCCTCTACCTCTTTCTCCTCTTTTCCCTCTTTAACCTTCTCTCTCGTCCCCTCTCTCCCTCCCTCTGTCTCTCTCTCTCGCTTTTTCTCCCCCTCTCCTCTCTCTCTCTCTCTGCATCTCTCTTTCTTCGTCTCTCTATCTTTCTACCTCTCTCTCTCTCTCTAGCTCTTTCTCCCCTTTTTCCCCACTCTCTCTCTCTTTCTACATTTCTCCTTACCCCCCTCCCTCTCTCTCTCTCTTTCTACCTCTCTCTCTCTCTCTCTAGCTCTTTCTCCCCTTTTTCCTCTCTCTCTCTCTCTTTCTACATTTCTCCTTACCCCCCCCCCTCTCTCTCTCTCTCTTTCTACCTCTCTCTGATATATTTGTACACAAAAGAAAAGCCGAGACAATAAACCCGAAACACTTATTAAACAAACTCCACCATCGCCGATTTCCAACAAAAACGGAACGGCAATAATACTTTTGAAGTGAACGCATGCGTACGTACGACTTTTCAACTCGAAACCCCCACACATCTTCATCCCCTGACATCCACCGCTCAACGTAGATAAATTTCTTCATCTTGGTCTCGAGGAGAACAGTGTAAATAAAATATGAGAAAATGTCGCGTTCTCTCTTTTCTTCCTTCCTTCCTTCCTTCATTCCTTTCCATTCCCGACACCAGGAAGTCCCCACCCTTTCTCCCTACAACCACCCAGCCACCATGTTAAAGAACAGTCGAAACAAAGGTTCCTACCGACAATTCCAGAATATACCTATTTAATATTCGTCACAAATCAATGATGATGATGTTGATGGTGATGATGGTGATGTTTGGGAGGTAATGACGAATGTTGACAACCCTTCCCCCTTCCTCTCCTCTTCCTTAACGATTACTTTACATTTTTTTATAACTCAGTGGATATTTCTTTTTTTGTTAAATATAAAGTCTATTCCTTCAAGACCTGCCTTATTTTCGTCTAGCAAATCTGATGTGTTGCCACTTGAGATGGTGTTAGGGGAACCTACTAAAATTCTTTGTTTTAATTTTTATTCGTATATGTTATTTCCAGTTATATAATAAAACCAACAGAATACCCGTCCCAGTTCGGTTATTGTGCTAGTCAATAATAACAGTAATTCATCACAGAGAACGGTGTTGCACAAATTTTATGTCCCCTTGCGAAGATTAAAATCAAGATATATATGCCATTAAATCATTGTAGAGACCAGAGTTATCTACCTTTGGGGAGAAATTGTTTTTACTCTTAGCCTTGCTAAAAAAAAGGCTTGGTAAAAAAAAGTAGATCTTGTTGGGATTTTTCCCGTTAAAATGAACGACGAAGACTGTAGTCCGCTGGAAGAAAAGCTGGTGGCATATAAACGTGACTAGACAAGAACAGAGATAACAAACAACTTGGGTAGATAAAGAAAGGGTATTTATATAGATGAAAAAGATAAGAAAGAAAGAGCATGTTGCTTGCAAAAGAAGTGCCTTTGCGAACTCACTGAAAATGACAGTTGTCTTGTAACAGGATGATGTGAAGAATAGTTGAGAACATCAAGAGGGATTCGTGCGTATTATATACGCTAAAAAAAGCATGTGTCCGCTCGCACCTGCCACAGCAGAGAAGGAACAATGTTGACGGCAGCGAGGCTGGAGAGAAGAGGTCGATATTTTTTTTAATAGGCGCTCTCCTGGGTTTTCTGCAGAGATTGAAGCAGTGGTCGGTGATTGGCTGATTTTCATTCAATCACAGGACACTTAGAATTCACTGCGCTTAATAATAATTCCAATAATCTTCAAATCTCATGAACACGACGTATTGGTTGGGAAATCTTGCTCTATACATGATATAGAAATAAGACAAGATTTTTACTCGGTCGTCAGATTTTTTATTTTCTAGCCAAAAATGTTGGTTGGTAATCCCCATAGGTTAAACCGCTGCAATAAATCAATGCCAAATAAATTGTTGGTATTTTTTAGTAGTTCTGTTTAAAGTAATGTCGGGAATAATTTTACTCTCAAATTTCTGGCTATTTTGTTGGTTTTCCCAGCCTTCTCCATGTATGCATGTTGATAATCGACACGTCTCAACCAGAATCCAATTGTAATTTTACATTTTTAACCAGGATTTTATCTGTATATAATTTCTTATAATTCTGCCGTCCTGTTCATTCGTTTTTTTGTAGATTTAACCAGAGTTTTATTTCCTCTATTAGTTTTGCAATGTGTCCGACTTTATTGCAAGTTTAACAGGTGTTATAACGTTATTGGCAAGCTGTTACCCAATGGAGGGCTCCACAACGGAAACAGGGGCTCGGCGGTAATTTTCTGTTTTTTTTATTGGGCTGGCTTTTTTGTAGGAGCGTGAAAATAATCCTTTTTTTGTTGTTTTTAATTGTTTTTGAAAGAGTGTCTTACGTACCTTTCTTATATGCGCAATGCCTGACTTTTCAATGCTTTTAGAATCTTGTTTAACACTAATAAATCTCTGGAAGTCTTCGGCTAGTTTCTGTAATGTTAAATTTGGTTCACTTTCTAACCTCTTATTTCTGCGGGTTTTTTTTCTGATACAAAAGTTATCCGCGTTAAATTCAGCTAATTTGAAATCTTCACAGTGTTTATTAACGATTGATGCGAACGTTGCGTAGTCTTTGCCATCTTTTTTGACTAAATTCAAACACTTCCACTGGTTGTGGAACATAGAAGTTTTTGGCCTGCATAATTCGGTTAAAAGTTTAATCGCTTCAGAAAAAGTCAAATCGCTAGTGTTTTGGGGTAAAATATAGTCTACGAATTTGGTATGTTCGGTGGTGTCTAATTTTCGGAGCAGTATGCGAACTTTTTTAGAATCTGACCAATTTTCCCAATTTTATTTATATAGATCCTCATACCTCCTGAAATATCAAGCAAAGGTATTATCCTCGTCTAGGGAATAACTGAAATTATCAATTGAACCCCAAACGGCATTCTGAGAAATAGCAATTTGGTTTTCGTTACTTTTACCCCTATGCGATATTGCTTGCATTAATACTTCAATCTTTTGATCAGCTTCTTTTTTTAGTTCCACAAGTCTTTCTTCGGCTTCTTTCTTTTGTTCCAGTCGTTTTTGATTTTGTTCTAGTAGAAGCTTTTGAAATCTTTCGTCATTTTTTAGTTGTCTTTCGTCGACTTCTTTTTTGTTCCAGAAGTCTTTCTTCTGTTTTTTTTAGCCTCTCGTCGGCTTCTTTTCTTTGTTCTCGATGTTGTTGCATTTGGAATTTTACTAGTTTTCCCATAGTTTATTTAAAATCTTCCATGTTTAAGATATGTGTTTATAAAATACGGCTTTTAGAATTTCTTTCTTTTATATTACGCTGCTAAACATAATATTAGTTGTAAAAATAGAAAGAGAGTATAAAACCTTTGTTTGTTTCGACCAAAAAAAATCAGGTTTCTGTAGTACGCTTTTCACGTAACCGTAGAACTTGTAGCGTCCATTTTAAGGTTCTCAAGAATCCCTTACTGTACCTTGTCGCCAGTTGTTGTTGGGTGTAAGTTCGAAATCTCACATCGCCAGTTGTTGTGGGTCTATAAAGTTCAGAGAAAACAAGTATATTGAAAAAAGTATAATACAACAGAGAACAAGAGTGTGTGTACATCAGTTTTAACTGCCAGCATAGACTGGTGTGGATCCAGGTATTTAATTCCTTCCCACCGCAAGAATATGGGGCACAAGGCCTGAAGGTGAGGGAGAGTCAAGCCAGCGCCCCTAAAGAAGGAGCACTCTGCCCTATCACAAATTGACTGGGCATCCCCGTCGGCGTTCTCAGGTCAGAGCGCCTCGGGCAGTAAGCAATGAACTTACTCCACCCCAAAGAGGGGAGACAAAGCCTGGGAGGGTGAACCTCCTAGGACTACCCAGGACATACCTCAGCCCGACAGATTAAAAGGCCATCGAAATGGCCCAGTTCCTGTCAGACTGATTGTCGAGAACGAATCCTCGACTGGTATTACCCCATCCCGACGTCCTCTATCAACCGAAGTTAATGAGAGACTGAACAGGATGGGGCGACCCCAACACTGAGAAACAGGTACTCCCAGTATTTATGGCTAGTGGAAGAGTCCATGTAATTTGTATAGGTAAGGTGCCATAAACAATATTCATAATGGAAACTTGATGATTAAGTCAGGCATAGACTGAAGTTTATTTGTATGTTTCGGAATTTTTTAGATGAGGATTGATAATTTGTATGATTTGATTATTCGGACTACTGTTCTCATCTTGGATAATTTAGTACTTATATACGTTTCGCCATGGGTCCTTGCAGTTAATTTGCATCAAATACGGTTGGATCGCAGAAATGATTGTGTATTTTATTAACGATTCCATGGGTGGCAGTTTATTTTGTTTGTTAAGGGCGAGGAGGGATTTCTGTAATAGGTCATTGAAATATTGGAGTAAAATTTATACTGTTTCAATTATTTGTTTTTATTTTTGGTATATGCATGTTTTGTGCGTCAGTCTGTACATTTGGAAGAAAGAACTCAGAAAATGTTTGTTTTGTTTTTTCATTCTTAGTAAAGTTAACAATTTCAAAACCAATAATCATTTGTAACAAGATTTTATTTTGTTATTTACATTTATTTACACCAAAATACCAGGGGCAGCTGGTCAGACCAACCAAACCAGTCAAAAATGTTCACAAAATTATTTACAAAAAAAAACAAGAAAATTTTTCCCATAGCCTGCATAAAATAAGGTTTGTTATGGACCTTTTTCCACCAAAGGTGATATTATTTCATTTTTTTTAATAATTACGTACACTTTTATTTTCTTCCAAATAGTAAACAACAATAAAGTTTTATTAATAGGTGACGCGGTGTTGTCAGGGAGAAGCTATTAAAGATCAGCAAACTTGTACATATGTTTTTTTAATTTTCTTTATTTTTTTATTTTGTTGAATGAAATCCAAATTTACATTGAGTACAGAGTGCGGACGATATTTGTTCACAATTTTCAGACTTCCTCAGCGTCAGAAGAAGGATGGTAGAAAAGGTCAAACATCAGAGAAAAATACACATGATCGACAATTTGATAGGGTCAGAAAGCTGGTGTTTGTCACTGAACTTCATGAGATAAAGATGATGATTTTCAACTGCTAATTTCATGCATATTTTTTATTACTTTCATTGTCAATAAAACGGTGACCATATTTTCATTCTTTTCTTGCAGAATAATTAATCATGGGTAATTTTTACCCCAACCAACCAACCCATTTATGGACGAAAAACAAAGTTTTCCTTGGAATCCATGCCGGAAGGACAAATAAGGAAATCTCAGACTTCCTCAGTGTCAGCAGGAGGATGGTAGAGAAAGTCAGAAAGGAATTGAAAAATTTAGGATTCGACTACGAAGTGACATTAGAGAGAAAAATGCATGATTGCCGATCTGACGTTGTCAGAACGCCGAGATTCATCACTGAAAGTGACGTCATGCCACCCCAGTTCTTATCCGAGGGCCTCAGGTTGAACACCAATGGCTACATCCGTGTTCTTAACGCTACCGGTGGGAAGTACATGCGGAAGCAAGACTCAGCACCCTGCCATACCAACTGGACACACGGACCTCCCTGTCAGAGAAATATGCCAACCACACTTCAGCTTAAATCTCGCCTCCCAGATCACCTTACTGCAACCCCCACAACCTGTTTGATCCAGATTCAACACAAAGGACGAGCTAACGGCCAGGATCACCAAAGCCTTTGAGGGCCGATTAGGGAGAGAATAACAAAGGCCTGAAGACAAACTGATCCAAGTTTGATGAATTAATCTCAAACAATGAAACTACTGTTATTTTTTCTCCCTAGAAAGTAACTTGCAAACAAATATCGTCCATAGAATGTATAGCAGAAAATGTCAACATTTTTCTCCACAGTTTCATTCTGTCCAATATAAAATGTTACATTAAACATAATAATTTAAAGAGAATGGTAGTTTGCTTGAAGCATTGCTAGGAATTGTAGAAAATATATTAAGAAGGCTGGGGGCAATGTAGAGTGCCGGATTGGTGAGAAGCTGGAAAGAACAAAAATAATAAATCGAAGGGGAGGACTTACTATTTATGTTTGTTTAAAATCTTACAGAACAGCAAGTGTGGTGTCGGCTGTGTGTGTCCGGATAATGATTAAGAATCATTTGATATTTCGGGAAAATCTTCCCTTTGTCAAAAATAGACACAAAAGAAAAGTCCGTCTGTGTGGAGAATTCGCCAAAATCATCATCCGGACAACACACACAACTGACACCACACTTGCTGTTATGTAAGATTGTAAAGAAAAATAAATAGTAAGTTCTCCCCTTCGATTTATTATTTTTGTTCATTCCAGCTTCTCATCAATCCGGCACTCTGCATTGTCCCCAGCCTTTTTAATATATTTACTATAATAGTTTAAATGAGGCACATGAAATGTTATGATCGTCAAAGATCTGAAAACATAAGTGAACACACTGAGGTTTTGTATTGTAATTATAAAAAATCTGAATCATTCAATATTAATAACATTTTCACAACTTATTTATTAATGAACACACAATATAATGTACACTTTATTTTATTAGAAAACTTTATTTAACATTTTTTGAGGGAGTAAGTTACCCCCTACTAAATTTGTATAATTATAGTAAAAAAGAAAAATTCAAAGACTCTGAAGATGGCATCAATAGGAAATATATTTTAATACATTGCTCAAAGACTATAAATAAAAAGATTCCATGAAACTCAAAAAGTATTTCTTTTAGCAAGTTAGCACAACCATAAGTTAATAAAAATACTGATATTTATTGATGAAAAATTTGCTTGTAACTTTACTGTACAATTTATGTTTTGCTCAATGGCGAAAAAAAAACACCCACACATGTTAGTAAATAAATATATGTTTGATGAATAAAAAAAAGTTTAATAAAATTAATGAGTGAATTTAGCTTTCATAAGCATTTTAATTTTCGCAACATTTAACAAATGCTTTCATTTTAAATATATGGAAGATTTCACGATAAATTTGAATAAAAAACCCTTTTAATTCAAGTTATCATTTTATCATGTTGCTTATACAATGGGACTCCCTAAAAAATGCCACTGATGGCATCGTTAATAAAATTTACAACCCTTTCTGCAATCCAACCATATTTGGTGTAAATAAACTTCAGTGGATGCCTTCAGTCATGAATGTCTAACAGTCTTTGTTTTTTTGTGGTTTATGATATGCAGGGTCACTTTGGTGATTGTCTCATCAGTAAGAGGTGTGATCCTGCATGGGCTTCACATTCACTGGAACTTAACCCTTCTCTACATTTTTATTTATGGAGTTCTCTCAGAGATAATGTCTAACTATAACAATCCCCAAACTATTTCCGAACTGAAGAGGGCCATCACAGCCCAAATCAAGACAGTGCTAAGAGAAAAGGGCGTCAGAGTTATTGACAATTTTTAATATTGAATCCAGGTATGCTTATCAGTAAACGGTGATAAAACAAAGACTGTTGGGTATTCATGACTGAAACTTGGTGGACAAGTCAGTCATAAACTGAAATTTATTTGTACCCGATATGGTTTGAATCTTGCAAGGATTGTGAATTTTATTAACGATTTTATGAGTGACATTTTTGGAAGGGGGTCAGTCTGACAATGAAAATAAATCAGAAATATTGCCAAATACTTTTAATCAATTATCATTAAAATGCCAATCAAAAGAAAAGAAAAAAAGAAACAAAATTTTTTTTCAGGAAAATTATTAAAAAAATCTTTGAAATAAAAAGCAAAAATTATGGTCTCAAACAAATAAAATAATATTTCCAGGAAAATAAGGTGGGTAAAAGGTCAGTAAATATTGAGCTTATTTAAGAATGTTGTGACCAGCATGCTGACTGGAAAGAGATCTGCTCAATTTGACGAGTACAGTGATTGACGCCGGTTGTTATAAATTTTCATAAACGATGTCCATCTCTATTTATAAAGCTGGGCCATTTATTGCACTGACAGTGAGATTAAAATGCCAAATTCAATATGGATGAAAAATACCTTTCTAATATACTGATCATGTGTATGCGAGTGACGTACTAAACTAAACTAATTTGTATATTGCTTTGCAAAAGGACATCTCATTAATTCACTATTCATTCTTATTGTTTTCTAATTCAAAGATTTTTTTCATTTTATTATTACTCATAGTTTTATTCATGCACATTTTTTACATCGCAGCAAGAAACGCAGCATTTTGTGTGCAAAGCATCTTTCAAGTCTTTTCAAGTCAATTTACTTCAAAGACACCTCCACCACCACCTCCAAATACACGCACACACAATACAGTCAAGTAAACATGTCAGTATCACCCCAACACACAAAAATGTCATTACAAATTTATATTCCACCATAATGCATTTTGGTTCATTCGTACACAAGTCAGCCATTTTATTCTTTTGTTAAACTGTCAGTTAAAACCAAAACCCTTCTCTTCCAAACACACACATTCAGATTGTATGGCAATGCTTAAAAGCTCGTTATGTGTGTATCTCCATTAATAAAATTATGAAACAACTTCACGTGTGTGTTGTGTGTTATTTTATGCTTCAATGTAGCTTTTGATAATTACACATTGAATCATTATTTGTCTTATTTACTACTAGCTGGCTTTGTCCGCTCACCATCACTTCACAATTTCATTCCTAGTCACTACTCTAAATCATTGAAACGAAACTAATCGATAAGAAAAAGAAGACAAAACTAATCGATAAGAAAAAGACTAAACTAATCGATAAGACAAAATTAATCGATAAGAAAAAGAAGACAAAATTGAAAATAACAACATCTTGCTTGCTTGACTTTTCGTTGAACGAAAAAAAAACTTTCAAATTTAAAAAATTTAATTTGATGATTTCTTTTTTAATTAAAAAGAAATCATCAAATTAAATTTTTTAAATTTGAAAGGTTTTTTTTCTGTTCAACGAAAAGTCAGCCAAGCAAGCAAGATGTTGTTATTTTCTTCTCTTTCCAACCCTGTAAATATGTTTGAAATGTTTTTAAAATAAAGGAAATTTCTAATGCATTGTTTACAATCAGCAAACTTCAAATATATTATTTAGCCATTTCGAAGCGGGATTTAAACATTTTTGCAACTTTTAAAAAGGTAAATAAAATATTAATTTATTTGCTAAATAAAATATTCTCACTTGCTCTCTCCCGCTCCCCGAACACGCATAACTTGAGGACAGTAACTCTATATTGATGAATACAGAATTACTTCCCTTTTTTTCTTAAGACGGCGTCATTTTGTAAATTATTCTGGTCAGATAAAATAATTTCTAAAACGAATCAAATGACATTTTTTTCTTGATCAGAACATGTACCAACGTTGCACAAAATCAATAACTAAAATCAAACAGTCATTTTGTAGGATGACAACTATTAATGACCAAAAATCGACAAACAGACAGACTCTATTCCATTCTACAGATCGAGTCAATAAATTGTATCTAGGACATGTGTTTTTGATTGCTGTATTACTTGTTCCTCCATTGTTGTTACTTTTTGATATACTATTTGAATAAATAAATCTTAAAATAAGTAGACAAACGCATGCTTACATTTTATAACAAGACTGTTCTGTATTATGACTATACGCATTCTAATTCCCCTTAGACAGCTCAATATAATCCTAAACCACAATTTGAATCTTTAAATTTGTTTGTTTTGTTTTGTTTTACGGCATATCAACCTTTTTCAGGTTATTTAATGCCGAATCAATTGTATTTTTTTAAAGGTTTTTTTGAAGAAAGAAAATAAAATTAAATAAATATTTTGAAAAAGAATTCAATAAACTTCTTTTTTTTTTAAACATATCATTTTTCCCAATTAATTTAACACCAAGTCAAGCTTGATTTATATGTCTTTAGACAATTATATTTTTTATACAGATCGACAGCTTTCAAAAAGCTCATTATTGTCTCTACTTTATTCTTCTGAAACAGTTCCTTCGTTGTACCTGCTTTGTAGAAAGTTTCCCTTATAGGGGCCAGATCAATGCATTCAGTAAGAATATGCTTGATTGTGTACGCAGTCTGTCATGCATAGCATATTGGTTGCTGTTCGTCTTCAAGTAAGTAGGAATGCGTAATCCTTGTGTGACCTATGCGAAGTCTGGATTACACTACTTCCTCCTTTCGGCTTTTTCGTGAGCTTTTTTGCTATTCTCCTAATGTAGTTTTGATCGCTAGGAGTTTGTTATGTGTATTGCTACTCCAACGTTGTTGTCTTTGTTGTTGGATGTATTTGTCGATCTTGTTTTAAAATCTGTATAGGGAATCTTAAAGAATGTTCTGTTACATTAGGTAACTATATTTGGCTCGCAATGAAAGAAAGCGACAAATCAATTATATCAGAATTAATAATGTCTGTATTTACCACAAAGCACAAGATTTATGATATTAACCTCAGCCAAAAAATCTAACCTGTCACATATCAAACGTTTCTAAAATAAAATAAAACAAAAGAGAAACACTATTTCGCAGTTTATATTTTTAATCAGTGTTTATCGAAATAAATAATTCACTCAAAATCGCATGCGACTTGTCACATCAGTCAGCAAGTCGAACAATCGAGATTGCCAAGATAAGCTCGACCCAACGAAATCATTAATCTCACTCGGAGAGAGAATGAAAATTTTTGCTCATAGGCAAAAATCAAAATGAAGAATATTGAGTCGAAAAATAATAAGAACGAATATTATTAATGCGTGTCCGTTTAATCTCCACGTTTAGCAATGAAAATGATATTCCAAATGTATGCGTGACAGACTGACCGACGGAACCTCTTACAGAGATGCGTTGCTGCATCTTATCTTATATATAAAGTCAAGTCCCCATTTTTTTTTTTGCTTTTTTAGTAAATTCCCATAAACTGAGCTTCTTCACAAGGGCTTCTCATCTGTGGAACACATTACCACAGGACTGCTTCCCTGCCGATTACAACATGGTCGTCTTCAAATCCAATGTCAATAAATTCCTCTCATTAACCACCCCCCCCCCACACACACACACCACACACATACAAAACTCAATCTATTCAATCAATCATTCTCAGTCCTCTCATACGGTTCTACATCTCTCAACTGACCCTAATCCTTAAGTGGCTTTTGGCCTTGATAAGTAATGACCCTTCTAATAAAAAACAAAAAAACAATCCTATTTGAGTCATCCAAATTAGCTCGAGCGAAATATTGTCGCTTTTTTTTTAGTTTCAACCGCCTCTTCTTCCTCCTCCTCCTCCTCCTCCACAATGAGTTTATTCAATTGGTGCATTTAATCATAAAAATGCTATTTCAAAGTTGAACGTAAGAGAAAGACAGACAGACAGACAGACAGATCGACAAAATATTTCAAACTAATGCGTGACAGACAAAGCCTCCTACAGAAATGTGTGGAAATATTCAATACAAAAATAAAGCATGTTTAGTAATGTAAACACGTTTTCAAACAGACAGACAGACAGACAGACAGAGTCTTTTATAGAGGCATAAATGCAAGTGAGTCACCACAGGTTAAAGAAGAAAACATTTGAGGATAAGAATTAATGAGATGGATAGATTGACAGTCAAATGAGGATGAATAATATGAGTGAATTCTAGACATAAAGTTTAGTATCATTATACATATATCTATATATATATATATATATATCTATATATACAGGGTGAGCCAAAAGTAGGTGGACAGCAGTTGTGCGAAAATTTGTCGAAGCGTAAGATACAGACTTCAAAGCTGTGTAAATCAAGAAGGGAAGCAGTTTGAACACTTGTGTTGATAATAACATTTAATTTTCATTAATATAATTGTTTTATTACATGTAATTTTACGTATAAGTGATCTCTAAATAAATGTTTTTTTTACTGTCCACCTACTTTTGGCTCACCCTGTATATCGCTTACTCAAAACAACAGCCAACCTAAAAACAGCAATTCTTTCCCCTTTGTCAGAAACATCGTTCATAGAATATGAAAACTTAAAGACAAAATAGGGGTAAAGCGTGAGTTGCAGGGCTGCTGAAAGTAAACCCAAGTTTCATTTTCTACTTTCAGTTCAAATACACTGGACAGGATGCAGAAAGGAGTTGCTCCTCTTATAAGGCTGCAATACATGGCAAATGAGGGTGGCTGATCGGTGGAAGCTGGAAGTCTCTTAACTAACCATAACTGTCTCTGTCGCATCTAGCATTGCCGGTGAGCTGACCATGTCTCAACTGCTGTTCTCTGCCAGCATTTCAATCTTAAGTCTCTGCCATCTGTCCTGTTGCAGTGATGTCTTCGATGGTTTGGACATGCGGATCACCACCCGATGGGAAAGTTAATTCACAATGTAATCCTCCTTAACTCTTTGCCTTGGTGACGCAAGTGGGTCGGAGTACAGCTGAGGACCTGGACAACAACTATGAAGGAAGACTTGGCTTAACTCTCAGGTTCACAGGTGGTCGGTCTTTGACAGTGGAATCGCAATTGGCTAGCCATCTCGTGTGACCTCGCTTAGAACCACCGTGCACGAGCTGCTGTGATTCAGGAAGTAGTGCAGACCAGGGAAGAACTCGACAAGGGTGAACACTGTTGCAACAACAACAAAACTTTCTACTCTCCCTATTTACTTATGTTCACTTTCTTTTTCAGTCTACATATTTAGTAATAAAATTCAAATTCACGTTCGACCGATCAACCGACAGAGCCTCTCACCGAGCTGCATGGATGCATCTAAAGAGAAGTTTATTCGTCAAGCCATACAGTAAGACAGAAAGGAACATTTTGCAGAATGATACAATTTAATAATCAAAGACGAGACAGCTAAAATGTTTATGTAAGATTATGACATCCAGTCAGGGTTAAGACTACAATCTATTTTATGGCAACCTACCAAACGGCAGCAAAGACAAAATACGAGAACCATAATTTTTAATCAAAAATTTGAATCACAAAGCTAACTGCCATCTTCTTGAGGTGATCCCCCGAAAAAAATTAAACCTATAAAATCGTTAATAAAATTCACAATGCTTTCTGTAATCCAACCAACCATAAAAAATAACTTCAGTCTATGCCAGACTTGTCCACTAAGTCAAGGCTTTTATCAAGAATGTTTTAATAATTTGTATTTCAATGGAATGTGCTCCAATGAACTTGCTGCACTGGTGCCCTCTCGACGTAAATACCCCTGACTAAGCCGACAATAAGCAAAATCCCACCCTTTCACTGTAGAGATCCCCAGATGCTGGAAACTTTCTACTCTAATAGCTTTTTTTTTCTCAAACTGCTAATGTATTGAATTTCCTACCTGCTCTCTGTTTCCCTGACTGTACTAATATGCAAAAATGTAATGTGAACAAACATCTCGCTGCACAACTTCCCACTTAGGATGCCCCTATAGATATAGCCCCTAAATCACAATAGCCCCTTATGTCTCAATGGCAATGTGCCTTGTTTGGGATGAATATAAGTATAAAAAAATAAATAAATAAAATAATCATCCCTCACTTGTGCAGTGGAGGATGCGTGGGGGGGGCGCATTTCTTGCATAAAACATCATCAATCAGTGTTTAAATATACCTTTCGAGAAGTTTTTCACCGCAGCGCCAAGTCATGGTCCTCATGGGATCCAGCAAATGATGTACCATCGCCACTTTCGTCTCATTATGAGAAAGGCAGCATTAACTGTCCGTGTTTCTGCGTCGTGGAACAGCCTACCAGAGGCAGTGATGATGTCTATCATATCCAGGATTAAAGTCGCCTTGGTCAAAACATTTTGACGGTATATAGATGTACACTGTTAATTGAGATTAATGTTGTCTTTAGAAACAGCAATGAATTTGAAGAACGACAGGAAGAACTGACATTTTATTCTTATGATTCTGGTGGACATTGATGGGCCAGAAATGTTAGTCATTAAACAAGGAAAGACTGACAATTTTGGTAGCAGAGCGTAGTTAACTTTCAAGAACTTCCTGACATCATCATGGCTTTAAAAATGTCTACTCCACCTACACTGGATCCAGAAAAATATGATTCTTGGAGAAAAAGAAATGAGGTTCTGGGAGATGGCCACTAGTTTTGAAAAGGCGAAAAAGGCCCCGACAGTGTTTTTGTCTTTAACTGGAAAGACACGGAAGCAATTTTGGACATGGATCCAGAAACATTTAATTGTGAAGATAGGATGACAGCTCTATATGAAAAGTTGAACACTTTCTTCAAAGTTGATACTTACTTTGGCTACCTTGGTGGCATATGCGTCCTTTGAAACATATATGAGACCAAACGATACCTCAATCAACAATTATCTGATTAAATTGGATAATCTGGTTGCCAAGTTGAGGGAATATGAGATAAGCCTACCAGAACCAGTTTTGGCATACTGAGCCCTAAAAAGTGCCAAACTCTCTGATGACAATGAGAGGCTAGTGAAAGTTACGGTAGAGGATTTGACAATGGATGCCATGTAAAAACAACTGCGAAAAATAATGAGACACTTTGGATGTGTTTCTGGTGATTCCCATATTATGTCCGATCAGGTGAAAAAAGAGTCAGATGTTACAATAAATTTGAAGAACGGCAAGAAGAGGAGACATTTTATTCCTATGATTCTGGTGGACATCGACGGGACAATAATGTTAATTATTAAACAATCTGACAAAGTAAAGACTGTCTTTTTACATGGCTTGTTGCACTTTGCTATATTTTGCCGATAAATCTTATTTGAGTAATAAACTTGATGAAGTCCTGACTTAGCATGAAATATTGACTCAAATCATGACCCTGTGTTAATTTCTTTTCATTCATATGAGTTTGTCTTTTTTGCTTTTTCCCTTATTTCCATGTTTCTTACCTATACATTCTGTCAGATTATCATCCTCTAAATATGCCTATCACATGCCTATAGATAACCGTTGTATGTGTTGCACATATGTTCACATTATCATCTTGATAATTCATGCAACTATATCTATATTTATAAAAAGTTAGGTATGTATATGTTTATATATTTGTATGTACAGGATTCACTTCTAAACTAATTGACCAATCATTATAAATTTTGGAACACAACTGCTAGGCGTAAGAGTGGGTAATGTGGACTATATTTAGTTTAATTTAGGTTTATGTAAAGGGGTAAAAAAGGGGTGGAAGCCCTTTGTGAAAATTCAGATATCTCTGATTTTTGTGAAATTTTAACAATAGGTATTGGACATCAATTAATGAATATTTTCCAAAGTTAAGTTTCTTTGGAGTATTTTAAAGGAAATTTAGGGTCATAATATTTTAAAGGGATTTTAGGGTCATAATATTTTAAAGGGATTTTAGGGTCATAATATTTTAAAGGAATTTTAGGGGCATAATATTTTAAAGGAATTTTAGGGTCATAATATTTTAAAGGAATTTTAGGGTCATAATATTTTAAAGGAATTTTAGGGTCATAATATTTTAAACGAATTTTAGGGTCATAATATTTTAAAGGGATTTTAGGGTCATAATATTTTAAAGGAATTTTAGGGTCATAATATTTTTAAGGGATAATAATATAGGTACAGCCTCCTATTTGAAAATTCAAATATTTCAAATTTGCATTGAATTTCATACATAGTCATTAAACTCTAATTAAGCAAGATTCTCTAAATTTCAATTATTTCTTAAGACCCCTTAAGCTTAAGGGTTAAGTTTTGGACATTTTCTAGAATCAAAACCATGTAATGGAGTTTGATCAAAATTAGAATAAGAATTCTAGACATAAAGTTTAGTATCATTATAGTTTAATCTTCGTAAGGAGACATAAAAGTGGTAGAAAACTGTTCTGTTCGGGGAATTAATTTTACCCGTCCCGAGACGGGTATTCTTCTAGTGTATATATAAATGTTTTATTTTTTTAAAGATTATTTACATATATCCAATGGTGTCAAGTACTTCAAAACAGGATGCATCACCAAATATTGTATGAAATAAACACGGTGTATTATTAATGCATGTATTATAGTAAAAACAGGACATGTGAAAGAAAAACTCGGTGTGGTCGAAGAAAAATGCTTAAAAATTTGAATTATTACATGCAATGCTTCAAGCAAACTTTTACATTTTTTTTAGCTATAAGGCTAGCCAAGCCATGTTCAAAGAATTGTTACAACAATTAGAAAAATGGGGGAAAAAATTCAACTTTCTTAAAAGCTGAATTATTATCACGCAGTCAGACTACCACAATAAATTCAGAAAAAAAAGAAAGGAAGAATTATCATCATCATCATCATCATCATCTTTTTCTTCTTCTTCTTCTTCTTCTTCTTCTGCTTCTTCATCAGTTTAACATCTGTTTTAGATGTTGGCAAACAAATTGACTTCAAAGCTAACCTAATCTCTGGCCAGGTCTTTATTTATCCCTGTTTCATTCAAATCCATCCTTATCATTTCCTCCAATGTTTTCTTTAACCTTCCCCTGCCAACTGACCCTGATACTTCAACTGGACTACATCTACTAACCCAAGCACTCTCGTCCATTCTTTCAATGTGACCAAACCAAGTCTCCTGTTTTGCACACATTTCTTTATACTGTCCAGATTGAATCATCCTTAGATCTTAGCCTATCTTTAAGACACACATTACACATCCTCATATCATTCTCATATTATTTCTCTCCATGCAACACATACACTCAAACTTCATTGGCAAGATTCCACTATCACACATCATCACACTGTGCACACATGCCTGATAGACTCTTCTCTTGGTCAACAGTGGTAGCGCTCTGCTGGTTAGTAATGGCAGAAGTTCCCTGAACTTACTCCATCCACTCATAACTCTTGCTATCACATCAGCACCAGCTCCTCCTTGTGCTCCAATGGTATCACCAAAGCAACAAAACTTCTCAACCTCAATAGCCTTGGTATCAAAAACAAAAAAGGAAAACAAACAAAAAAGGGATTGTATAACTGTTACATCGGCCGTTCTAACAGAAGAGGAACTACACCGGTTCTCACTATAAATAGTGCGAGTAGACAATCACCAGAGAGAAAAAGGACAGTATTGTAACTGTCTAGCCGAGTGCCAGTCAGTTTCCTTACCTTTGTACCTTTTATGTTAATACACTTGTTATCTTAACCCAACCTCGACTTGACTTCTTCTTTTTACTGTTGGGACTATTTCACAACATTAACAATTCTTAATTCTCCTTTGATGAAGAGATTTTTCTTGAAATATTGAAAAAAAAATATTAATAACTATAAAAATCGGAGTTATATTTTTTAATTGGTTTGCTAAAGCTTTCAATAATATATAATTTAAAAACGTTTATACACCAGTGTGTAATTCCATGGAAGGTGCTCGACTGAACTTCAATCACTGGTTCCTCCTTATAAGATATTCACAGCAAGAACTAGTCTTTCTACCACAACTGCAAAGAACTTTCCCTTTTTCCTCTGTGTACCTAACCATTTCCATGAACAGAATTTCTTTTCAAGAACTTCACGTCTGTGAAGCATGTTGCCAGAAGATTGCTTCCCTGAGAGCTACAACATGGTCATCTTCAAATCCAATGTCAACAAATACTTGTCATAGACTGTACTCATAAGTGATTGAATTTTGTTCATTTCATTTATCATTTTTAATCCTCTCATAATATTCTTCATCATTCAACTTACCATCTATCCATTTCATTAACCCTTATCTTTGAGTGGCTTTTAGCCTTTATAAGAGGTGAGTCATTAGTATTCTATTTTAAATGGGTGAAGGTACAGAATAGTTAATAAAGACCCCGCCCTCCTCATGTTAAAAATGGGTTTCTAAATAATAATTTTATTATTTAGAAACCCATTCTTAACATGAGGGTAGGGGTTTTTGTTAACTATTATGTTCCTACACCAAAAACTGTAATCTGACCAAAAGTTTCTAAATATAAGAAGACCTTTTTACCCACATGACATCCTGGAACCTGTTATCTAGAAACTCCTAAGTCATCAAAATAAAATTTGAAAAGGGGTTTTTACCGACAAAAAGCGGAAAACCTCAAAGAGCAGGAAGTTTGTGAAATCAAGACAAAGAAAAAGGATTTAAATGAAATTGATATTGTCACAAAATTACGAGCAATTAAGTCTTATTGCTGTTACTACTGCCACCACCAATGTTCGAGAACCACATTGCACCAACACTGCCAAGCTTATCATAAAATGAACCCCCAGACACGTTGTGCACTGTCGGCTTTGGTAGCACAGCTGCTGCTGCTTCTGCCAGTGACGAGGATGCAATTTCAGTCTGAAAAATAAAAAATAAAAAGTACAGTTAAGATTAAAACTGATTCTTTTTAAATAGGATCTAATGTATTTTAAGCACCCCAATTATCTCATTATAGCAATATTGGATGGATGTGGGTGTGTAAAAATAATGTTCAAAACAGAATTAAAAAAGTGGAAAATTCTATTAGGAGTTAAAGATTAGAATTTGATCTACGTGTCAGAACATGACGTCATGGGCAGGAAGTCTATCTTGCAAAGAAGTGAGATAAATCCTGTCTCCTGAGTGTTTAACGTCGAAGTGAACGGACGTCTTTTTTAGGTTCTTACATCACCCCTACAATGCAATCATCTAGATGAACTTGCTGTATAAAACTAATTAAAACAAGAAAATACTATGCAGCCCAGAGCAAATAATGGAGTCGTTGTTCTTTCTAAATAGCTCCCATCATTACAGCAACAAAGATTAAATAAAAAACAAAGATCAACATTTCTATGTCGACTACTACTGCTACTAATTGATTCAACTGATTTCCACATGTCAACAAGATTCCAGTCGTTTTCTGTCAACGAGACGACAGGCATTCGGTTGGGATCAATAGGATTCCCCATCTAACATTACCAATGGTTTATTAGTGCCGTAACGTAACACTAGCAGTTGAAAAGAACAGGTTTTAGCTTGACACTGCACTCAACATCTTTTTCAAGGACACATTTTTCCAAATGTAAACAAAACAGAATTAAAAAGAAAATCCAGAAAATGTTTCAGAATAACAAATAATCTTTCCTGCTACTACTACTACTACTGCTACTACTACTACTACTACTACATCATCATCACCATCATCCGTTTTACATGCTGGCATAAAAATAAATAAATAAAAAGACAATTTGAAAATATACATTTTGTTTACATTTGGAAAAGTATGGTGTTTGAGTGATGTCAGATATGGTGTAAGGTAAAATCTGTTCCCTTCAGATTCGAATATAATTTGGGTGCTGAAAATACACTTGACCCCAAAATAATGATTCTATTAAAATCATAAATATATACATTAGGACCCGCTCTAACCCTAACTCCCACTTTGACCCTAATCCTAACGACAGGGTCAAAGTTAGCTCGGGTCCTTATGTAACAAAGCACCCAAAATACTAGTCAGGTTTTTAAATGAATAACATTTTTTTTAATCAAATGTTTTTAACTTTGTGACTTCTATAGCACAGGGTGACCCCCCCCCCCCCTAAAAAAAAAAAATTCCATCCATAAAATTGTTAGTAAAATTCACAATCCTTTCTGCAATCCGGCCATATTTAATTCCAGTCTATGTCTGATTTGTCCACCAAGTTTCAATCATAAATATCCAACAGTCTTTGTTTTATCGTCATTCAATGAGAAGCACACCTGGACACAAGGTGCAAAACTGCCAATAACTCTGATACCCTCCTCTTTTGGCAATGTTATAATTTTGGCGGTGATGGCCATTTTCTTCAGTTCAAGAATAGTCTGGGAATTGTTTTGGTAGACATTATCTTTAAGATAGCCTCATAGATAAAAATTATGGGGAGGGGGTTGGGCTCCGGTGAGTGTAAATCCCATTCAGGATCACACCTACTGATGAGACTATGTTTTGGAGATTTTGAGATGAGGATTGATAATTTGTATTATTTCGATTAGTCGCACAACTATTCTCATCTTGGATGTTATTCTCCCAACGTTTCAGCCGATGTAATCTTCAACCTTCTTCAGGTGTGTCTTGTTGAACTTGGGAATCTTCATGTCGAACTCGGGAATCTGTATGACATTCTGAACGGAACCCTTTATTTAATCCACAGAGTAGCTTGCTTTCGTTGTGTCAGCCATGACCGAAGCAAGAGCAAAATACGCCCAAATAATCCAAATAATCCAAATAATCTAAATAATCTAAATAATCTAAATAATCAAAATAATCTAAATAATGTAAATAAGCCAAATAATCCAAATAATCTAAATAAGCCAAATAATCTAAATAATCCAAATAATCTAAATAATCCAAATAATCTAAATAAGCCAAATAATCTAAATAATCTGAATAAGCCAAATAAGCCAAATAATCTAAATAATCCAAATAATTCAAATAATCTAAATAATCTGAATAAGCCAAATAATCCAAATGATCTAAATAATCCAAATAATCAAAATAATAGTGAATTTTCAAAAAAAAACTGTTTAGGACGGCGATCTCATCATTTACCGCCTTCACAGCATTAGAATTGTTTCCATGTTTCTGTATTGCTAATAAAATCTTGAATTTTTATTAAATACGTTTTTATATTTTAGTATCATTTTTCATAACAAATATAAGAAATGAAAAGGTCTAAAAGAAGGTAGAACATTTTTGTTTATACTTGCAACTTGCTGTACCCATCGGTGTTGCCCGGGAGTGTATTCATTTGCAATTTGTTTTGCGTTTTTATTTTGAAACTTTGCCAGTTTTTTTCCCAAAAAAATTTATGTTTGTTCCAACAAAAGGGAAGTTAGTTTTAATGGGCGAAAACAGAGTTACATGACTTCTTTTTTTCTTTTTTCTTTTTAAATATTATTTTTCTCTTCAAAACAAAAGAAAATAACAGTTACATGACTTCTTTTTTTTTTTTTTTTTAAATATTATTTTTCTCTTCAAAACAAAAGAAAATAAGTCGATATTGAATGAATACAGACTTTCTCTTTTTTAAAAATGGTGCTGATACGAAAATAAATCCAATTGGATAGATTATTCTCTGGAAGTAATTAACTTGAATTAGATTTTTTTTTAACATAGACCAATGTTGAACAAAATAAAATGGCTATTCAAAATGAAATATTGATTTTATAGGATTGAAGCTATCGATGACAAAAGTCAAAATCTAACTGACTTTATTTTATATATTAAAATTAAATTTTACTTTTCTTAACAACATGGACTAACGTTTAACAAAATGGCTATTCAGAATGAAATATTGATTTTATAGGACTGAAGCTATCGATGACAAAATTCAAAATCTGACTGACTTTATTTTATATATTAGAATTACATTTTATTCTTTTTAACAACATAGACTAACATTTAACAAAATGGCTATTCAGAATGAAATATCCATTTTGTAGGATGGAAACTATCGATGAAAAAAAGTAAAAATCCGACTGGCTTTATTTTATATATTAGATGATTTGTAAATAAAAAAGTGAGAAAGAATAACGAGAATAAAACTTGATTTTGAACAACATTTGCAACAAGCATTGGATTTCCAGTTAAAGCTTTATGAAAATAACTCGTTTATTTACCCTGGGTAGCGCTTGTAGAACCGGTTGCGGTGCCACTGCTCTGTTGGGGTAACTCGTACTCAGTGGCAGCAACGCAAAACGGTTGGTGCAGTTGCTTAACGGCAGGACGTTATGCTGCTCTTGATGATGGCTTCCTGCCGTATAATGCCGGTTACCAAAGATTACGTTCTGTTTAGAAGCTGACGTCAGACTACCAAACAAAATCTGAAAAGATAATGGTCAAGTTGGAAATTTAGAGAAAGTGAAAATTGTATTCCTGTTAAATCGAGTTTGCTTCAAGCTGTTTATCGCAAGTACTTTTCTTGCTACCACAGCCAAGGAAGTGATAATATGGTTATGATGAATGAATGAAGAAGAAGAACAACAACAACAACAAGAACAAGCCGCGCATGCGTGGTCCCCCTCTGTATGTGACTCGATGTGGCGAGTGTAAAATGCAATAAATTTGGCCAATTTGGGGCATTTTTGACCCCCCTTTGACCCCCTGGGGGCGCGAACCAGAATTTTTCCAAGGTCAGCAATACTTATTTTCTATTAGGAAGAATTGCCTCCACATTTTCGCCAAGTTTCAAGGAAATTGAATGGATGGATAAAAAGTTATGGGGCAAAAAATGTCATTTTTTGCCATTTCGGGGCCTTTTGACCCCCTGGGGGACTAACCAGATTTTTTTTCAAAAATCGGAGAATGTCACTTTCTAACCTGACCAAAGTTACAACTTCATGCAAAATTTCAGAGAAATTCAATGGATGGTTGCGGAGAAAAATCGGGACGGACGGACGGACATGCCTCAAAACATAAGTCCCCCGATTTTATAATAATAATAATGATAATGATAATAATAATAATAATAATGAAATTTTTTTTTTTTTTTAAATTCTGCCGGCCTAGGCTGACACCAGACAAAATATTTGTAGAGGGTCAAGGAGGATGAGAAAACCGAGGAGGGACAGCACAAACCAGACCTCCACTGGAAAAGTGCAGAGAATGCTGGGACCTTGGTGAGGCTTATTACCACCCAAATCTCAGAGAAGACCAATTGTCCTTACCAGCAAGAAATCAATGGTAAGAGACTGTTGCGATACTGCATCGTTATCGAAAAAAGGTGAAGAATACTGGAAATCTGGGGAGACTTGTTGTCACTCAGACTCCAGGAAATACCACTGGTTGCTGTCGGTGAGCAATCACTGACGATGATCTGTGTGAGAACTCCTAGTGAGTACAAATAATAATAATAATACACTAAGGCAATTTTATGTCTGTACATATGTTATCACCCTCCATCTATTTTTTTTTTAAATGGGATCACCCGATCGCTAAAGATGCAATGAAAAAAAAAGTAATTATTTTGTAAAATTTCATCTGATGTCGCTGTTGTGTTGAATGTGAAATTCGAACAAAAATACACTTTCTTAGCCTTCGGGCTAGGATCAATGTGGAGTATACAAAAGATGAAGCATGCAAATGTGGAATTTCCACGGGTCCCGCTAGTGAAGAATAACTCTTTAGGCTCTGCATTCATCTAAAAGTGATAATTCTATCTGCATCCGGCAGAAAAATCTGGAGAAATGATTATACGAAAATACGTTTAGAATTTTAACATGCAGCCATGATTCTGCAAAAACTGGCACACACAAAAATAAACAACATTTTAAATAATAAACAGTTACAACCCATGTAAACATGTTCTCAAAACATCTTTAGAATTGGGAACAGACTTAAATATTTCATTTTCTGGTGATGTCGAGTTGGAGGGAGGGGGGTAGTAAAATGAATAGGAATTTAATGTAGAAAAAACAGTATTCAATTTTGACAGAAAACCAGAATCTTTTTTTTTTCCAAAAAGTGACTAACGGTTGAAAAAGGCTCCCATTTTCATGTACAAACAAATATCTTTTCTTCAGAAACATTGATATAAATATGTAAACAAATGTTGAAATAAACGGACTGTTGCATCTTTCAGGGATTTAACAGCTTTTTCTCGATGCTTGAGATAAAGAATAAGGGAAATATGAATTCGTTATCATCCGAGCTTTCGAATTATGTAAGTCATCATCAGATGTTCAATTATTTAGACGTTCAAATCGTTCAGGTCTTCCCATGAGATATACTCTATTCGCTGGTGATGACTTATGTATGTTAAAAGATCAAGTAATAATAAATGGAGAGATAGCAAAGTAAAAAAGGGAAAGAGAGAAATCTGGAAAACAGAAAGAGAATGACTAAGAAAACAGAGAGAGACCAAAAGAACAAAGAGAGAGAGGCCAAGAAACAGGAAGATAGATAGACCAACAAAACAGGGAGATAGACCAACAAAACAGGGCGAGAGAGTGACAAAGAAAGAGAGAGAGAGACCAAGAGAAACAGAGAAAGAGAGAGAACAAGGGAATAAGAGAGAGGCCAAGAAACACTGAGAAAGAGAGAGAGACCAAGAGAAAGAGAGACGAAGAAAACAAGGTGAGAGAGACTAAGAGACCGAGAGAGAGAGCCCCAGACAGAGGGAGATAGATAGACCAACAAAACAGGGCAAGAGAGAGACAAAGAAAGAGAGAGAGAGACAAAGAAACAGGGAGAAAGATAAAACAACGAAACAGAGAGACCAACAAAATAAGGTGAGGGGGGGAGAGAGAGAGAAGGAGATAGAGAGAGACCAACAAAATGGGAAGATAGAGAGGCAAACAAAACAATTAAGGAGAGAGACCAAGAATGAAGGAGAGAGAAGCCAAAAACATAAAGAGAGAGAGAGAGAGGGAGATAGACCAAGAAAGAGAGAGAGAAAAAAAGAAAGAGATACAAAAAAAATGGAGAGAGAGAAACAGGCATAGAAACAGGAAGATATGTAAAACATTAAACTAATTAACATAAAACGGCATCCTCTTATTTTTAAGCTGTCATGAAAGAAAAAGGAAGTTTTTTCTTTTGTTTGTTCCTTGCAAAAATCTTCAAAAAATGTTATACTCACATTGCATCTTTGACTGCATTTTGTCAGGTGAGAGAGCATATACGGTGAAAAGACATCCAAGTCAAAAGGATCTACAAATTCCTCCAATTGGTCAAAGATCCGTTTAGTTCGCTGCTGGTAGGAATCCTCATTCTGCAACAGAAGACACACTTTTATTTATCATTTGATAGATTTAATTTTTTTCCGACGGCAGCAAGAAATGGCACATGGCTGGAAGATGAGGAAAACCAGCTCGCTCAAGGAGGGATCTGGTTGGGTGCAAGAATAGCCGAGAATGGCTCCTTTGGAATTCCCCAATAGGGGCACCTCAGGCGATCGACAATAAACGAACCTCACTAAAAGGAGGAGGTAATGCTTCGGAGGGTGAATACCTCATTCCAACAAAAAGAAAAACCTGCTCACGAGAGAGGCAGTTGCCAGAAAGATGCCAAAGACGTATCCTCCTCGGCTATATATTTATGATTTATTTAAAAATAGATAAATATATAAATACATAAATAAATAACAGATTAAATTACACTATAGTCTAGATATTAACAACAGTCTTCATTTAACACCAGGAGAAATTAGCTATCATCGGCGTTATAGCTCGATAATGAAAAAAAAACAATGTCTATAATTCATTGATAAAAGCCTGTGTTGGCTGAAATATTTGATTTATTGTTTCCATTTATTGAAAAAAATAAATAAATAAATCTCTTAACATCGAATTTGGGTTTTAAAATGATTTCTTATATTTTTCATTCTACGGTGCTTTCCGATGTAGAACTATTGGATCTATAACATGCACATATGACCAGCGTATTCTCTAGACAAATCTAGACATTATCAACAGTCTCTATTTAACACCAGGAGAAATCGGCTATCATCGGCGTTTGTCGTTATAGCTCGATAATGAAGAAAAAAAAGGAACAAAAAAACAATGTATATAATTCATTGATAAAAGCCTGTGTTGGCTGAAATATTTGATTTATTGTTTCATTTATTGAAAAAAAATCTCTTAGCATCAAATTTGGTTTTAAAAATGATAACACAAAGTTATCTTGTGGGAGTTTCAAAGTCAGGTCCAAATAGCAATCTCTCTGACATATCGATACTTGATTCTGACTGGCCTAATTTGTTTTTTTCATTCCACTATATTATTGCCATGAATATATTTTATTTCGCTTCAGACACACATTAAAGGGAGGTTATTGTGTGCAATTATACTGAGTTCTCTCCTTGAGTTCTGCAACAGTAAGTATACATATTAATTAAATTATGCACCTTCAAGTGTTTGTGTTGTTTCTACATTAATTACATTAGTATTTCTTCTTTACTATTATTTAATTAGCGTCAAGTGTGGCACAATGCGTGACCTTTTGGGGAGCTAAGTTCTCCCTGTTATATTCATAATCCTTATGCCAGACTTATTTCAAAAGTAGTAATTCTCTGCATTTTGAGATCACTGAGTGCAGTCATACTTTATAGGACTGAAGGTCGGTGTCAAACCAATTCAATGGCAGATGCATGTGATGGGTTCAGGCATCAGACTGTCGTCATTCGAGAAAATCAGTTATCAAACTCAAAACAAAACGTTTGACAAGGCGTACAATGATGACGGCTGTATTCTCTCTCTCTCTCTCTCTCTCTCTCTCTAGTAAAGAGATTGAACATGGAGAGACTGGTTTGAATTTTGAAAGAGATGCACGTGTCTTGTCACGTTCTCTGCAAAGTTATAAAAATGTGCTTCGGAAGTAAATAAATATATATTTTTATATTAAAAAGTAAAATGGTTTATTCCATTATTACATAATGTTTGTTTGCAGTACGATGGTCCCCAGCCAGCCAGTCCCGGAAGCAGACGACAGTGACTATCATCAAACTATGATTGCTCACAGGCCATAACAAGACAAGACATTGCACATACGTGCACATGTTGTCACACATCGTCCCGTCGTCACAAAAGTCTGGCAAAGATCGCCTAGCCGTCCAAAGCAAACGATGTTGCCACATTGGTTCCGTGACCAAGATATACCTCTTCGGCCAAAGCAAGTAACTTTGCCACACAAGTACTAAATGAAATTTTCAAAAATTCTTTGATTACAAAATTAAAGTCACCAAATTAGTTTCTGTTTCTTCTTGAGATTCTCATGGATGTCTCTGCTCTTGAGGAGAAATCGACTCTGAAACTCCTTGGTCTTTCTCTTTCATCAAATCTTTTTTGGAGTTCATACATTAGATCCATTCCTCTTTCTGCTTCTCGTAAAGTTGGTTTTCTCTATCACTCCAAACATTTTCTCACACCTGAGGCTATTCTCTATCTCTACAAATCCCCAATCAGACGATGTATGGAGTACTGTTGTCATATTTGGGTTGGTGAATCTCTGTCCCATTTGAGGGTTCTTGATAAGGTGCAGAAACGTATCTGTAATTTGATTGGCCCTACCGTTTCTTCTTCTTTGCATCATCTCTCTCACAGACGTGATGTTGCTAGTCTCAGTCTTTTCTATAAATACTATTTATGGCATGTGTTCTTAAAAATTATGTGATCGATTCCCTACTTTTTTTGTTCCAACTCGTTTGACTCGTTGGTCTAGTGGTCTTCATCAATTCTCTGTTTTGATACATTATTCGGTTCTTGTTGCTTAAAAGTACGAAAAAAATATTTTTTTGTCTTTTCCTGAGAAAGAGTTAATTAAGGAGCAGTAACTCTATTCAACTGTTGTTATTACATCGAAAGCAATTAACTGGAAATTAATTATTAATAAATGAACGTAAAAGAATACAGTAATGGAAAATTTAAGAATTCATTTTGTTTAAATTTGAATTTTGTAGTGAATGAAATCACTGAACGAAATTCAGCAAGTTACGTCTAATCGACGTTATACTTGCACAGTAACCACTCGTGCAACGCCAAAGAAATCCATCAGTTTTCACTGTTGATGGCACAAGTCACATGTTATGCCCACAACTGCAGGTTTCTTTGCCAGAAATAAGCCCATGGGCTTGCAAGAAATCGATCTGTTTAGCTTTTTCGGAAGTAAAATAAAGTACGTCTTCAAACTGGAACAAGTTCAGATCCATGATCGCAATTTAATACAAAATCAAAGTTGTTAGATATTAAAGACAAAATCTGGCTCAAAATTACAATTCACAGTTACTGCCCCTTAATTAACTCTCTCTTAGGAAAAGACAAAAAAATTTTTTTTCGTACTTTTAAGCAACAAGAACCCATTATTCTAATACAGCTTCCTATTCCAGTAGCTTCTTTCCAAGAACCGCAGGCTTGTGGAACTCTCTTCCTGCTGACTGTCTTCCTCCTACTTATAACCTTGGTCTTTTTAAGACTAAGGCTAATAGACATTTCCTGTCTTTGTGATAACCATATTTGTTCTTGTTAGCTCCTTACATCAAGTGGCTTCATGCCTTGTCTGGATCGATTTCCATTAAAAAAAAAATTTTAATCAGTAATCTGTTCTGTTACTCCCGGGCAATGCCGGGTAGGCACAGCTAGTATATATAGATATATAGGAAAAAATATAATCTGTTATCTTTAAGAAAAAGTCTCAATTGCTACAAATGCTAAAAGCAAAAACCGCTTTCCAGTGAGAAAAGTAACTAAATTAACCATCTGAATCGTTCACTAAATTCCTGGAGTATTTTTGTTATTGATTTCCCAGGGGATTTAATTGGATTAAGCACATAAATAGAGAAACTAATCATGCCTAAGAGTTTATTAGAGACAAATTAGTCAGTGACTCAAGAATCAGGTTTTGGGGGTTTTTTGGGGGTTTTTTTTACTAAACAATTTTTGGCCTAAAAATGGCTGCTTAAATTTATAAATAAAAAAAAAATCTCTGATGAGTATTTTTGCTAATTTTATGAAGGTCAATTAGTGCTTATGAAAGTCTCTTGAATTAAAAAAGAGACTTAAAAAGAGACTTCTTTTTTTTCAATAGATTCTTCCAGCATAAATAAATATGATGATTCACAAGTATCCATTTTTAAAACTTAACTCATTACATTTTTTTTTTTCAAGAAACATATCCCATTACAAATGTGAACATCATCAGATTGCTTTTTTGCTTGTGTGAGATTTCATTTTCTTCTTTCTTCTTTTTTTTTTGACAGCTAATCAAAACGATTTTATAAAATGTCAACTTTGTATTCGTTTATCGTTTATATGGCGCTTTTTGGTGATTTATTTGTTCTTTATGTGAGTGCGTTTTTAGATGTGGCATTGCATCATTATTAGAGGCTTTGTCCATCCATCAAACCTTTCCATTTGAAATAACATATTCATCGCTAAACGTGTAAATTGAATGGACGCACCTTATTTTAGATACGTCCAAACATCTTCATAAGAAGATCAGTCCGTCATTCCGTTTGTCACGCTTAAATTTGAAATAGCATTTTCGTTAGTCTGTCCTGATTTTTTAAATAATATTTTCAGCACTAAACAGGCAGATTGAATATCTTTAAGTTGCATTGTTCATTGGTCAGTCAAACAAGCTTAAGTTTGAAATAGTGTTTTCGTTAGTCTGTCATGATTTAAGAGCATTCGAAATAACATGAATAGATTGAATCTCTGTTCATGGCTTTTAAATTGGTCTGTCACACTTCAGTTTGAAATAACCTTTTCGTTGATCTGTCATGATTTAAAATAATATTTTCATCACTAAATATATGGATTGAATATCTATGACTTTATTCGTCAGTAAGTCGATCATGCTTAAGTTTGAAATAACATTTTCGTGTGTTTGTCTGTCTGTCATGCTCATGTCTGAAATAATATTTTAATTAGTCAATCATGCTTAAGTTTAAAATAAAATACCATTTTCTTAGGTCTGTCATGCTTGAGTTTAAAATATCATTTTCGTAGGTCTGTCACAATTAAATTTATGATAGCATTTGAGTGGGTTTGTCACAATTAAATTTATGATAGCATTTGAGTGGGTTTGTCACAATTAAATTTATGATAGCATTTGAGTGGGTTTGTCACAATTAAGTTTATAATAGCATTTTCGTGGGTTTGTCACAATTAAATTTATGATAGCATTTGAGTGGGTTTGTCACAATTAAGTTTATGATAGCATTTACATGGGTTTGTCACAATTAAATTTATGATAGCATTTGAGTGGGTTTGTCACAATTAAGTTTATAATAGCATTTTCGTGGGTTTGTCACAATTAAATTTATGATAGCATTTGAGTGGGTTTGTCACAATTAAGTTTATAATAGCATTTTTCGTGGGTTTGTCACAATTAAACTTATGATAGCATTTGAGTGGGTTTGTCAAAATTAAGTTTATAATAGCATTTGCATGTGTTTGTCACATTTAAGTTTATAATAGCATTTTCGTGGGTTTGTCACAATTAAATTTATAATAGCATTTTCGTCACCAAATCTGCCGATTGAATGGACATATGTCTTATTTCAGATGCATCTAAGCATCTCTCTAAGAAACTATGTCCATAGGTCTGTCTGTCACGCTTTAATAGCATTTTCATTAAGTTTGTACAGAGGTGACAGTGGCTAAGTTGTTAATAACATGACTGACGACTCAGGTGTGCCAAGTTCGAATCCAGTTCATTCCACAAAAACACTTTCATTTAAGATATTGGCAACGTTCATGTAGTCCATCCTGTAAGTACCTGATTTCTTTCTTATAACTAAAAAATATTGGGGAAACCAATGCCAACAATAGAATCATCTGATTTATATGAATGAATGAATTAAGTTTGAAAATAACATTTTCTTTAGATTGTCATGCTAATGTTTTAATTTTTTTCCATTTGCCATGCTTAAGTTTGAAATAGCATTTTAATTGGTCCATCACACTTAAGTTTGAAAATAACATTTTCTTTAGACTGTCATGCTAATGTTTTAATTTTTTTCCATTTGCCATGCTTAAGTTTGAAATAGCATTTTAATTGGTCCATCACACTTAAGTTTGAAAATAACATTTTCTTTAGACTGTCATGCTAATGTTTGAATATTGTCTTTTTTCAATTTGCCATGCTTAAGTTTTAAATAGCATTTTGATCGACAAACGTGCAGATTGAAAAGGACGCATGTAAAGAACCTTCCATCTCGTTTGTGTGCAAATTAATTTAAAAATGAAGTCCAATTGACAGTTTTTTAATCCAAAATATTTTTTTTTACACAATTTCTTTAAATGAGCTTCAGATAAAATGAAAAAGATAAAATGTAGTTCTTTATTTTTAAGAAGAAAAACTACATAAATATATATATACATATACAAGAATTAAGAATATTTCTATTTGGTCATTAAGGCAAAAATATCATAGTGAAATAATTTTTTTTTTCAACAACAACAACAAAAGATTTCTATTTCTTTTTTTTTAAGAAATATTGATTTTTACCTCATTTGCAATGTTTTAAGAAATTAAAATATTTTTTTCATTTTTTCTTTTTAAATATTAAAAACGTTTCAGCAAAACTATGAAAATTGATTTCTACAAAACAAACCCTTAAAATATTTTACTTCGACATAAGTAATGAAGTGATAAAAAGTATGAAGAGCCAAAAATTGAGGAACAAACATTGGAAAGGTTTGCTTGCAAGAAAACAAGAAAATGGAAATATATATATATATATATACTTGGTATGCTAAGGGTTAACTATATTGAACACCATGTTTTTAAAAAGTTGTGGGACCTGTAAGCATTGGGTACACAAGAAATACAGTGGAATTTCAAATAGGTTGAGAAATGCTAACCAGTTTGTGTACAAGAACTCTAAGATATTGGACACAGATAAGAACTCAAATGTGGAGAAATATATTTGGATGGTTAGGGTTAGGGTTAGGTTTATATTTGGATGGTGAAGCTGGTGAGGTTGTCAAGAAGTTTTGCTACCCTGGTGATATCATTGGAGCACAGGAAGGAGCTGGTGCTAGTGTAATTGCAAGAGTTAGGAACGGATGGAATAAGTTCAGAGAACTTCTGTCATAACTAACGGCTGTCGACCAAGGGAAGAGTCGATCAAGCATGTGGACAGTGTGATGATGTATAGAAGTAAACTCTGGCCAATGAGGGTTGTGGATATGTGTTGCATGGAGAGAAATGATATGACAATGATGCAATGGATGTGTAATGTAATATAATGAATGTGTAATGTGAATGTTAATGACAGGCTTAGATCTGATGACCTCAGAGGAAGATAAACTCTGAATAGTATAAGGAGATATGTGCAGAACAAGAGACTCCGTCGGTATGGTCACGTTGAAAGAATGGATGAGAGTTCTTGTGTTAGTAGATATAGAACAGATCAGGCAGCAGGGTCAGTTGGCAGGGAAAGGTCAAGGTAAACATGGAGGAAGTGATAAGAATGGACTTGAGAGAAAGAAGGATAAATAAAGACCTGGTCAGAGATAGGCCAGTTTGCAAGTCAATTTCTAAAAGCCATCCAACACATGCCAGCATGTAGAACAGACGTAAACCGAATATGATGATTATAACAGATAAGAGAATAAAATAGAGTTAAAGTTTAATTTATCATCATCATCATCATCATCACCTCCTCTTTCATGAATATACCTATCTCCCAAGAAAAAGTGTTGATTAAGAATATTCAAGTGTTATCTGTAGGGTGATGGAAGCCTCTAAAACCACATCTGATCACTTCGATGCCTAATTTCCTAGAGGCAGAAACTCTCTAGATTTTCCACCACTGAAATGGAATGTGGATGAATTGAATGTAGAATCTGTAGAAACACTCATTAGTGCTTAAAGTAATTGGAGTACAGAATAGATTAGCATATGAAGTGGTCGGTTATTTTCCTATAATGTCTGAAGTTGCACGGGAAAAAACGACTTAATTTTATTATAGATATATATATTCCATGATAAATGCCAGTATACTGAAATCATATGCCCTTAATAGGGTTAAGATGAAAATTCATATACACTAAATGTACAAAAGCAAGGAAATTCCCAAATTTTTACACTTTTATTTTCATTAAGGGTATGACTACATATCAACCAAACCATTTCATTATCACATCACTACAGTATAAATCTCTATGCATGAGTGGATGAAGTGTGTGAGGTGCGCTGAAGAAAAATTCCTACCAGTAAAATACATAGCCCTGTTGTGCTCGCATACCCTTAATGACAATAAAAGTGTCAAAATTTGGGAATTTCCTTGCTTTTGTACATTTAGTGTATATGAATTTTCATCTTAACCCTATTAAGGGCATATGATTTCAGTATACTGGCATTTATCATGGAATGTTACTACTTTTGTAAAGGCTATGCCTCAATACAATGGTCATTTTTAAGGTTTTTTGGAATTTTCTGGAAAACTACAGTATATGGTAAACTGAAATTAAAATGCCATCAACTAGACCCTAGAACCTCTATCTCTGCCAAAAATCAGCTGAATCCATCAAATAGTTGATGAGATACAGAGTGGCACATACGTACATACATACACACGGATAACACAAAATCATGCCTGACCTTTCTGGATCTCTGGGTTGCCTTGACTAATGATGCTGAAATTCTACACACTTATAGAACCTATCAAATAAAAATTTTGTGCAAAGTTTTAACTAATTTGGTTTATTGGTTTTTGAGTTATGATTGATCAAAGATATGAGATTTCTAGCATAGGCCGTTTTTGAAGTCTATTAAGGGATAGAGCGCTCTTGCACCTCCCTTGATTAAATCCCTATTTTAAATTTTTATTAACCATTGTTTTTTGATTGGATCTTACTGTGTATATCTACTCCATCATTTTCTCTATATATGACAGACCAGGAAGTTATGGTTTGCAACATTCCTACTATCATTTCCTAAGAACCCTTAATTGGACATTATAATATTCAACACCGAGTGAATCTTCTGAACTTTTTGTATGATTTTGCTTTTTCTATGGTTTTGTTATTAATTTACATACACCTTGAATACACTCTTCATTGTCATCCACTGCATCGATAGCAAGCAAATTTCCCGCCTTGGTAACTTTTTCGTTTTTTGGATTACCATTCACCACCTGGATTGTTTTTTAATCGACTTCTTTGACATTTTTCTTGAAATTGTTTTAAACTTTATGACTTGGATAAACTGTATAAGTTTAACAAAACGGTGTGTTTTTGGCCGATATATTTGATGTTTTATATATTTTCACAGCTTAATTTTTATTACCCGCAGTAGTGTCATTGCCGTAATGGTCCTCTGAGGAGAAGATTTTCTTTGAAAACTCATGAGTTAAGGACGCAATATCACTCCTTGTTTTTGAACTTTAATAAAATCTGATTAATTTCTCATTTTATTATGTCAGTCAATCCAATAATATTATTGCTCTATACACTATATTGAGCTTTGTTTTTATCCTGATAGTCTACTAGTTAAAGATATTATTTATATCTTTAAAGTATCATCTTACTCTCTATATATATATATATATATATATGTATTATTATTATTATTATTATTATTATTATTATTATTATTATTATTATTATTATTATTATTATTATTATTATTATTATTATTATTATTATTATAATAATAATAATAATAATAATAATAATAATAATAATAATAATAATAATAATAATAATAATAATAATAATAATAATAATAATAATAATAATAATAATAATAATAATAATAATAATAATAATAATAATAATAATAATAATAATAATAATAATAATAATAATAATAATAATAATAATAATAATAATAATAATAATAATAATAATAATAATAATAATAATAATAATAATAATAATAATAATAATAATAATAATAATAATAATAATAATAATAATAATAATAATAATAATAATAATAATAATAATAATAATAATAATAATAATAATAATAATAATAATAATAATAATAATAATAATAATAATAATAATAATAATAATAATAATAATAATAATAATAATAATAATAATAATAATAATAATAATAATAATAATAATAATAATAATAATAATAATAATAATAATAATAATAATAATAATAATAATAATAATAATAATAATAATAATAATAATAATAATAATAATAATAATAATAATAATAATAATAATAATAATAATAATAATAATAATAATAATAATAATAATAATAATAATAATAATAATAATAATAATAATAATAATAATAATAATAATAATAATAATAATAATAATAATAATAATAATAATAATAATAATAATAATAATAATAATAATAATAATAATAATAATAATAATAATAATAATAATAATAATAATAATAATAATAATAATAATAATAATAATAATAATAATAATAATAATAATAATAATAATAATAATAATAATAATAATAATAATAATAATAATAATAATAATAATAATAATAATAATAATAATAATAATAATAATAATAATAATAATAATAATAATAATAATAATAATAATAATAATAATAATAATAATAATAATAATAATAATAATAATAATAATAATAATAATAATAATAATAATAATAATAATAATAATAATAATAATAATAATAATAATAATAATAATAATAATAATAATAATAATAATAATAATAATAATAATAATAATAATAATAATAATAATAATAATAATAATAATAATAATAATAATAATAATAATAATAATAATAATAATAATAATAATAATAATAATAATAATAATAATAATCCAGGTAAAACATCCACAGGGTAGTAATCTAAAGAATTTCAACCGGGTTTATAAAAAGTGCTCAATATCAAATAGAGCTTTTATATATGATTATTTTTATTTACACAGACATGTACAAAATCTGCGACACTAGCAAGTCGATGTTATCGATCAACAGCTATTATAAACTGAGATCTGATCAGGCAGAGTTAGAATCTGATCTTAACCATAGATCATATTTGGAAAGAATGAAATGGAGAAAAAAGAAAAGAAATTTTAAATTCTGTCTCGATCGTAAATGACCTCATTTTATCTCTATCTTTTTATTCTACCCTTTTTATTATATCTCTCTCTTTTCACTTTATTTTACTTTATTTTATTTTATATTTTATATATTATCTTTTATATCAATATTTTTATTTTTTGATTTTGATTTTGATTTTTTGATTTTGATTCTTAACGGTCCCAACCACGTGACTTTCCAAATTTTAAAATTTTAAATTTCTTTTCTTTTTTTCTCCATTTCATTCATTCCAAATATGATCTAAGGTTAAGATCGGATTCTAACTCTGCCTGATGAGATCTCAGTTTATAATAGCTGTTGATCGATAACATCGACATGCCAGTGTCGCAGATTTTGTACATGTCTGTGTAAATAAAAATAATCATATATATATATATATATATATATATATCTTCTGCCTTGCCCCAAGACAATTAATGGGGGGAAAAAACCCAGAAAGAAGTAAACCATTCTCTCTGAAGAGATTCCAGTCGAAAATAAACATGTTATGTTTAGAAGACAATAAAGCCGTGTCTTGGAGAGAAGAGTCTGAGTGTATTACCTCATCAATATCTTGGGCTGGGATGACAGATGTGATGAATTTGATGTCAAACAAGTGCTGCAGTGCTCTCTGCTGGGTCATGTGAATGCATCCCGGCTCGGGAGAAGGAGACGGTTCCAATTGGCTCTTCTGCAGGAGCAGCTCATAGCATTCAATAATGCCATCTGATATTTCGGCCACCATTTCAAGTAGAACTTGTCTGCGGGGAGAAAAAAAAAAGAATAAAAAAATAATGTACATAAGAAAAAACATATCTCACTTTAAACTCGTGATGGATCGAAAATTTCACAGAAGTCATTCGGTTTAAGATATGAAATCAGCTACAGAAAACTAAAGAAGAATCCATCGAAGCTAGCAGATGAATATTTATCGTGAATTTGGAAAGAAAACAGTTTTCAGGATCATCAATCTTTGTCGACAAATGCTGAGAAGTTTAACAAAAAAATGGAAGCGATTTCAAGTGAACATCGATCTAGACATTTCATGCATTCTTCTGTTTGCCACAAAAAAAACAACACACACAACCGCATTATTCGAATTGCTGAAAGCCTAGAATCCCATCAAAACAAACCCGACAATCAGCAAAATCACACCCTTTCACTATAGAGGTTCCCAGATATCGGAAAGCTTTTTTCCTCAAACTGCTTGGCCCTTGAATTTCCTTCCCTGTTTCTCCAACTGTACCAACATGCAGAAATTTAAATGTAATGTGAAGTAACATCTTTCTGCACAACTCCCCACTTAGGATGCCCCCATTAATCTGGCCCCTAATTCACAGTAGCACCTTACGTCCTAGTGGCAGTGTGCCTTATTTTGGGTGAATATAAGTAAAAAAAAATAAAAAACAAACCGCGCGTGCGTGGTCCCCCTCTGTATGTGACTCGATGTGGCGAGTGTAAAATGCAATAATAAATTTGGCCAATTTGGGGCATTTTTGACCCCCTGGGGGCGCGAACCAGAATTTTTCTGAGGTCAAGGATGCTCATTTTATATCCAGAACAATTGCCTCTACATTTTGGCCAAGTTTTAAAAATATTGAATGGATGGATCAAACGTTATGGGAGAAAAGGGTCATTTTTTGCTATTTTGGGGGCTTTTGACCCCCTGGGGGCGCGAACCAGATTTTTTCCAAGGTCAACGATACTTATTTTCTATTAGGAACAATTGCCTCCACATTTTGGCCAAGTTTCAGAGAAATTGAATGGATGGATGAAAAGTTATGTGGCAAAAAATGTCATTTTTTGCCATTTCGGGGCCTTTTGACCCCCTGGGGGCTAACCAGATTTTTTTTCAAAAATCGGAGAATGTCACTTTCTAACCTGACCAAAGTTACAACTTCATGCAAAATTTCAGAGAAATTCAATGGATGGTTGCGGAGAAAAATCCGGACGGATGGACGGACGGACGGAGATGCCTCAAAACATAAGTCCCCCGATTTATAAAATCGGGGGGGACCAATAAAAAATCTCCTTCATCCATTCGCATTAACAGGATTAATTTTATGATAGCCAATAGATGAATAGCTTAAACAGTATGAAAAATGCCAGAAATGATTACAGAGTTACGAAAAAGAAAATACCATCTGCTTCAATGATATTCATACTAAACATTTTTTTTTTCAAATTCAAATAGGTTTAAAATTTTATCTTTTTTAATTTTCAACTTTTTTTTTACTTTTAGTTAATATTTACAAAACTCTTTTTAAACATGATTCACAGTACAAACTCGTCTCGCTGCAACTACAGAAGAGAACTTTCCTTTCTTTTTCTCTGTACCAAAGACCAAGCGGAACTTCCATAAACAAAGTTACTTTCCTAGAGTGTCCCATCTGTGGAACAAAATACCACGAAGCTGCTTCCCAGTCGACTACAACATGGTCATCTTCAAGGAGAGTAGAAGTGGACCTTGGGTTTACTTTTGCCAGCCTCGTAACTCTCGCTTCCCTTATTTTGTCTTTTAGTCCTCACATTCCATGAGCGATGTTTCTGACAAAGGGGAAAGAATTGCTGTTTTCTGGGTCGGAATCTATCCATCTAACACTTATCGTTTTTTTTTAGCTTCTTACATCAAGTGGCTTCATGCCTTGTCTGGAGAAATTTCCATGAAAAAAAAGTCTAATGTAAACAAATACTTGTTGAGCCATCGTCTTGGATAAACAATTCCTCTCAAGAAATCTTATTCCCATTCCTTCGGCTGTTTCCAATCGCCCAACCGACGATCTCTTTAACCCTTATTTCCGAGTGATCCCCAAGCATGATAAGCAAAAGTCGGTCTGTCTGTATATGTTAATGGTATCTCTCTCTCTCTAATTCATTCTCTCTCTCTCTCACACACACACACACACACACACACACGCATAGATAGATTTGATTTCTATCTTTGTTCTGTTAAAAATAAAACTCCTTAAAACCAAACCGGTGTCCACGTGGTCTTCAATCAACAAGCATGGAACAAGAACCAACAGCGTGAGTATTGACGAAACCTGGGTTCCAACAGAAGATGCATAGATGTATGATGGAATACACCCGCGACAATAAGCAGTATCCAATGCCTGAGCAGTGTGCCCTTTTCAAAAGCAAGACATTTTCTTTCTTTTTTAAAATCTTGACTGGTCTTTCTCGTTCGAGGCATATATGCTTCTTCATGGAGACAATAGTTCGTTCGTCTGATGGCAATGAACGTTGGTTTGAAAGAAAGTCGTAATGTGGCCACGTGGCTCCGTGTTTTGAATAATGAAAAGATAGTCACATTTTTTTGTTTTTATGAGCTCAGGTTTTAAAATAAATTTATTTATTTTTTTTAAAAATCGCATTGTTTATTCGGTTTTCAAATTTATAAAATATCATTCAAATACAAAACAATGTTTCAAAAAAGTGTGACTATCTTTTCATTCATCAAATTTTATTCATTCGATTCATTATTTTCAATCGTTTCCTAATATTTATTACCATACAAATATCAATCTATCCATTTCATTAACCTTTATCCTCGGGTGGCTTTTAGCCTTGATAAGTGGTGAATTATGAATAAAATAAATTTGAATCGGTATTTTAAAACTATTTGTTTTTCTTTTCACAAAAACACAACTTAATCATTCATTCAACTTTCAAATTGAACACATCTTTATTTGTGTTATGGTCTTGTTTTGTTAAGTCTGAATAAAAAACAGAATGTAACAAGATTATGCATGCATGGGTGAAAATAATATTAAAAACGGTATTTTCCAGGTAAGGTTAGAGTAGTGGAAACTTCTATTTAGTGACATGTAGCGGATAAGCTGATAAATTTCTTTCTTTTTTTTTGTCTGAACTGTAAAAGAGCGGTCGTGTCTTGGAACAGCTGCTCCCATTCCCCGTTGGGGATATGTATGTATACTTTATATTATGTATGTATACTTTATATTGGAGAAGAAAAAAAAATGAAAACGTTGTTAACCCCAATGATTTTGTGCCATCAGTTTGTAATAAATTTTACGGTACTGGGAATAAAGAGGATTTCAGTATTTTAACGGAAAATCATGAGTCAGTCTCAGAAATGGTCGAAGCAGTTTACAATTTGAAAGCCACCTTCTTCTAAATAAAGTTTAAAAGACTTCCTCAAATAAGGAAGAAAAACCTTCCTTATTTGAGGAAGTCTTTTAAACTTTTTCAGGGTCTAAAATTTTTTTACCCTAATCTACCATTCGCATGCTTAGTGTCATCTGCCGTTTTAAATTTTTTTGTGGCTTTCAAATCGTAAATTGCTTCAGCCATTTCCGGGACTGGCTCGGGATTCTCTGTCAAAGTGCTGAAATCCTCTGAATACCCATTCATTGCAAGTACCACTTTTACAACTGCTGTCATTAAGAAGAAGACGACAACAACGAGAAAGAAGAGGAGAAAGAACGAACTACTGCTACATGTCATCTATGCAACAAGACTCCAGCAGCCTACGTGATGAGACGCTGTTCGGATAATCTACTGGAGACAAGAATCAGTCGACCGATTCATTTACCTTTCAAACATAACACTTCTTTATTCGTGTTATGGATTCGTATCATCAAGTCTGAATAATGAATACGACGCATCTTTTATGACATGTCAATATGAATATTTTCAGTCATGAATTTTGTACGGATGTTTCATTAATTTTATGAATAAAACATTCAATGGGGCATTTTAGTTTTGGCATTTGCTGCTTACGATGGCACAAAAAAGTTTGTAATAACAAAATCAACCACATAAAGAAAGAGTTCAATAGCGGAACAAAGGTTGGAATTTAAATATTCATGCGGAAAAATACTTAGTTTCTACTAGCAGGGCTACCCGGTTTATTTCAGCTGTCTGCGGTCTTCTCAAATATGGACTTGTTAGCATTACAATTGTTATTGTTTTATTTTTTTATTCTTTTTATTTTGTTATTCATTTACATTTTTTTTTAAATTAATTCATCTTTTATATAATACATTATATTTTTATTTATCTTTTTATCCTCTATTTTTGATATCATATATATTTTTTCTCATGTGTTTGCTTCTAGTGAAAAAAATTAACTTCTGCTTATGCTCTGAAAAGAAATTCCGGTAATTGTTGAAAAAAGAAAGAAAAATGTTAATACTAACCAGTCACGGTTTGAGAAGGTCAAAGTAAATTTATTATCTGGTATGTGTTGAGTTTAATTTAAATATATATATATATATATATATATATATATATATATATATATATAACTTGCTAACAGATAAATAAATAAATAATAAAACCTCCTAGGAAATAAAATGAAGGGCCCCCTTGAGCCCTAGTTAATCACTATCCCACACCGGATTTTTTTCGGGGACGCCCTCAGAGATGCACCGTTTTTTCTGTCATTGTTGACGCCATTCCCTGTCAGGCGTGTCTACAATCATTTCAGCTTGCCGATGATTCCACTGGGCACGAAGATTTACTAAAGATGTCTAAATCTGCCCTTTTGGATGAAACCGCGGTACATTGCTAAAATATGTAATATACAGTATCTAAATAAATTATATATATATATATATAGTCTTAGAAGTTTCTCAACCATTAAAACTATATTAAAAAAACAAAAACAAAAAAAAACCTTAAGTCCCAAGTCGTTCAGTGAAAAATCACTCATGTAAGTCAATTTAACTTTTACAGTTATTATATTACCATGAAAAACTGTTTCGGGAATTTAAAATCAAGACACTATTTAATTTCATGGCTTCCCAGCAGAGTTGATCAGACCCCACTTCCCTTAAAAGACAAAAATATAAACGTTCCGTATACTAAACCTAAGTTTTGTTATATATATATAGTTGGTACGATTAATCGGAATCGGGAATCAGACAAATCAGATCTATTTGGGGTATCAGAATCAATATTGGAATCGGAAAATTTAAGCCTAATTTCCCATTCCAAAAACGATTCTTTTAAATGTTTTTTAAACTGAATTTTTCATTGCTAGTACTAATGATGAAATGATAAATATTTATTGTTTTTAAATGCATTTTATTTGTGTAAAAAAGTGAAACTTTGCATGAATTCGCTAGATAACTTTTAAAAGAATGCAGTTGATTTCAAGGTTCCGAAAAATGCTTAAAAATTGAATAAAACATTTTTGTCACGAAAAAATACTGACAAACATCATTGATAAGTACATTATAAAACATTAAATTCATTTATTTCATGTTGTAGGGCATTTGTCTGTTTTTTTTTTTAATTATATGATGGGCTTTTGTCTGATGGGCTTTTTCCAGTTCCCCCAGCATTGTCAAACCTCACAAGACGTGGGCAAATGGGGTGTAAAAAAACTTTGAACCTTTTGAAAGGCTTGATGTTGAGTTGAAAATATTAGGTATAAATGAATTAGTGAATTTAAAGATTTTCACGGCTCTGTGTGAGAACACATTTTTGGTGTTAGTTCTTCTTTGATTTTGAGTTTCCATATCTGTGAACTGGTTGTAAAAAGAAATATCAAAATATATAAAAGGTGGATGAGGATGGAGATAGAATACAATACAATCAAAGACTAATAATAAAATTGATTCTTGCTTATTATTGAAATCGTTTCGCAGTTCAGTAGTTACATTTTCCTTCTCCTGCAAAGAAACAAGAACACTGACTACTATCTGCTATGTGTCTTCATATGTAGTTTTTCGTTAACTATTTTTTTTTAAATTTAAAATGTGTCTTATGAATTTAAAATTAATTACTAACATGTTTCTATTTATTTTGTTTCATATTTAAAATTATATTTTAATATAATGTGAAATATTTCTTTGTAGAAGTAGACTCTTATACTATATAAGAATTTCTAAGTATTATTATTATTATTACTATTATTGTTGTTGTTGTTGTTGTATTATCGTAAATTAACACCCCTAAAAATGAGATTCTACTTTTATTTTTGTGAACACTGATAAAAAAATAATTTAGAATTTAAGGTGGGGGATCAGTTTCACATAAAAATTTAACATAAAATCGGCTCCCATTTCCGGGGCATTCTATTGTTTAGGGCAGTTAACCAATTTTTTTATTTTGCTCTGGCAGATAAATTCTGTGCATTTATTTTTTTGTGGGGAGGGGAGGGCTACTTTTTAAATGATTACGCATGGTTTTACCACCTTGCCATTCAGACTTCGGGTTAGTGGGAAAATAATTTAGTGACCATCCCTATAAAGTTAGATTGGCCCGGAAATGATGGTCATCTTACGTTAAATTTATATACGAAACTGATCCCCCACTCGAAATTCTAAATTGTTTATTGGGTTTATTTTCTCCTTCTTGACGCCAAGTTATTCAAGGTGTTCACACGTAGTCACCTAAGAAAAGTAGAATTTCATTTTGGGGGAGATTCAGCTATGGGTGTTAATTTGCTATTATTATTATTACTATTATTATTATCTGTATCTTGTTTTTTCATTTTATAGTAAAAAAAAATCAATCTACTACAAGTCTGTTATATTGACAGTAGCAATAACCGACCACATCTTTATAATTAAGATCAAAATATGAATATTCTTTGATAGAGGGGAGGTACAGAATAGTTAACAAAGCCCCCCCCCCCCATGTTAAGAGTGGTTTTCTAAATAGTAACATTATTATTTAGAAACTCATTCTTAACATGAGGAGGGGGTTTTGTTAACTATTCTGTTCCGACACCGGCTTCTTATTTTGCATACCAATCGTCGGCTATTTTCAATTGTTTATGAAAAAATTCAAATATCATTTTGTCAACTAACGACGAACTAATGCAAATCGGTGTCGTTAGATGAAAAAAGAAATAAATCTTTACAAGGAAAACATTTGATAAAAAAATATTTAGAAAGATCTACTCGTGTAATATACAGTCCCCCCCCCCACTCCAAGCGTATTTTTTACGTTTGCAAAAATATATGCGGACATTACAAAGGGGTTGTTTACAGTAGTTCAAAAAGTAAAAAGAAAGCAACACATCTGTAATTAAATATTTAGAAATTTGAAAAGAATTAAAAATTGTATCGGAATCGGGAATTTAGGACAGAATCGGTAAAAAGAAAGCAACAAATCTATAATTAAAGATTTAGAAATTTGAAAAGAATAAAAATTTGTATCGGAATCGGGAATTTAGAACAGAATCGGTAAAATTTTGGAATCGTCCCATCACTAATAATATATATATATATATATATATATATATATATATATATATATATATATATATATCAAATCAAATAAATTGGTGTACGTTTTTGTGCCCATTTTATGTATATGAGTGTGTGCATGTGCAACATTTTTATTTTATTTTTCTCTCTCTCCTTAAACTTATCTGCATATGATTTTGTGAATATAAGTATCAAATGTGTGTGTGTGTGTGTTTGTATATGAAGTGGTTTTTATGTCACATCTTCTCGGAGTTGAGGATACACAGAAATGTTTGATGACAAAGGTGATAAATGG
>OY744517.1:35011897-35029397 GCA_963556195.1 Sepiola atlantica
GAGATCGGATTCTAACTCTGCCTGATGAGATCTCAGTTTATAATAGCTGTTGATCGATAACATCGACATGCCAGTGTCGCAGATTTTGTACATGTCTGTGTAAATAAAAAACAATCATATATAAAAGCTCTATTTGATATTGAGCACTTTTTATAAACCCGGTTGAAATTCTTTGGATTACTACCATGTGGATGTTTTATCTGGATTATTATTATTATTATTATTTATATATATATATACATATATATATATATATATATATATATATATATATATATATATATATATAATGTAGAGCCAGCAACTTTGTCATTGTAGAGAGGTAAGTAAATAGGGACACACAATCAAGACGGTATACAAAAATTAAACAAAGTAGACAAACTGCGATACTCAAACATAACAGATGAAAGTAACTTTCTGAAATATGTTAATGTAGAATCATATGCTGCCTCCCGCACTCCAACAACCATCGACCCCAACACTGTGTGCCATGGTTTTCTTCTTTCTTCATTATCTTCTGTTCTCGTTCTGGCTGTGTCGTCTTTATTTCTGGCGATCGCTGAGGATGTGTGCATTGGTATGGAAACACAAAGCAACACAAACTCACAAGAGGAAACACAAACTCAGATACATTGTATATAAGCCAGTTGTTCTCTGGATGCGTGTGTGTGACACTATCACAGAAAAGGGACCTTCAAACGCTTAGTATATGAGCTAAGACCTAACTGAGATTAAATTGTCTGCCAAGACATCATGGTCGTTTTGTTGATCAGCTCATCTTATCATTTGCTCGGCCAAACCTGTTCCAATCTGATCATCTTCACCGTAAAACTAACATAAACTCATCAACTGCTGTAAACTAACATACTGTCATAAACTTAAACTGTCGCAAACAACTCTGACTCCTAAATATATTTAGTTTGAACCGGAAATCCCAAGTCCAGCCTTTTGTTTTAGTACCTGGTCCCTGAACAATAGAAACTGACTACTTCCACACCACTCTCCGTGGACTGTTCATCCTACTTTTTTTGTATGCCGTGGTGAATCATTTCCTATCATTGTTCGGGATCTTGGCTGGGTGGTGGGGGGTACAGTCCATAGTATCACATAAATAATTCATACATATTTCAGAAAATTACTTTCATCTTTCACTAGCAATATTCACCTGGCATTGCCCGTGTGGATGGAAATAATTTCAAATACAGTCATGTTTACAATGTTTGCCTTGAAAGAAAAGTTAAAAAATAACATTTGCAAATGAAATCTAGTAATAAAAAATAACTGTTAGCACAGTGGTGTTTTCTTTAAAAAAAAACTACTTGTTTCTTAAAATGGAAAAATTTTAAACGAATCGAAACAAATTTACTGTTATTTAATTATTTTAAATCTTTAAAATACCAATAAAAATAATTATTTAAATGTGTAAACCTTTTTTAAAATACATTCTTCACTGAGATATTCTTTGTTTAATTTTATTTTTATTTTATAAAACAAAGAAAATCTATTTTTTAAATGAATTTCGTTTCTTTATGTTCTAAAGTATGTCTACAGATTATATGCAGATACTATTTTGGTATTTAATTAATATTTAATATTATACTGTTTAATATATAACATTTAATGGTGTAATATGTTTCCAGTATGCATTTTGTTGTAACTAAAAAATAATCCTTAAGATTTATTTCAGACCAAAATTGAATCTGACTGACTTCTCTCAGCCTGGACCCTCGTCCAGCGCTCTTAGTAGCCACAGCTACTACTTTTCCTTATCATCCCATCATGTCAACCCAATATTTCGATGTACTTGCATGACACTTTTCTTAAAATTATCATCCTGAGGAAGTCTTACAATAAAGACGAAACGTTGGTGAATATATAAAAAATATCTTTAGGTTTTTCCTTTTTCATTTCCCACTCATTCTTCCTTTCTCATATATATATATATATATATATATATATTTTAATTTATCATTCTGACGTTTTCTCTTAGAGGGTCAGACGATAAGGCCTTAAGGAACGTTTCATTGATTAAAATAAAAAAAAATGTTTCCTCTGAAATTTATCTTTTTTCACTCACAGCTATCCACATTCATTTCACTCTCTGCCACTGACTGACTTCTCTCAGCCCGGACCTTGGTCAAGCGCTCTTAGTAGCCATGGCTACCACTTTTTCTCATCAACCCATCATGTCAACCCAATATTTCGATGTACTTGCATGACATTTTTCTTAAAATTATCATCCTGACGAAGTCTTACAATAAAGACGAAACGTTGATGAATATATAAAAAATATCTCTTGGTTTTTTTCTTTTTTATTTCCCATTACGTCGGATTACTCTCATCCTTCCTTTCTCACATTTATATAATTATTTTATTCTTCAGTGGTGAGAGATTATTTGCAAGTGCTTAAATTAAGCTTAATGGTTTGCGATAAAAGTATGAAGAAGTGACGACAGGAATTACATAATAAAGAAATTAGTAAAGAAAGGTCTTCGCTTTAAATCTCAAAGGATCTAAAAAGGATCACCGAACGATCAAGAAAGAATGTCAGAATGGAATTCAACCAAGAAAAAAAAAGTCTCAATCTGAATTCAGGGCTCTAACACATATCGGAAGAGAAATTATTGGAAATTCACTTGTCAGTTGTTAATTCATATTTCGGGCTGCTGAAGATCCTATGGTTTCAAGAGAAATAAGATGCAAAGCATTACGAAAGTTTGTTGATGTAAAGAATCGAATCAAGAAACCCATATTAACTAAGAATCAGATAGAAATCAGGTTCAATAGGTTTAGAAATATATGAAAACTGATTTCAGGAAAGTCTTGCTCGCAAACGAGTCCAGGTTAACCCTTAATGGGCCTGATGGATAAGCCCGAGGTGTGTTTGTAAGCAACGTGATTCAAGACAATTTGTTAAACGGCAACAAAGTGCGGGTTGGATAATTATATGAGCTGGTATTGTTCGCAGTGACCTTGTGAGTTCTTTTAAAGTCTAATAAACTCTAAAAGTTACTGTGATTTCCTAGAGTAAAATCCCTTTTGAGTGGTGGGATAACAAACCAAACGTAAATCGTTGACATTTATGCAAGACAATGCAACAATTCACGCTTCAAAGTTCACCAAACCATGGTTACAAGAAAAGGGATTTTTAGGAGATCTGTACTTGGACTGGTCACCCAATAGCTGTGACTTCAATCCAATTGAGAATCTGCGGAGAACCCTGAAGAGTAATATTTATTCCAGTTAAACAGCAAGCATGAACTCTGGCAAGCAGTAAAAATTGCTGCAAATAGCGAATCAGTTGCTACGATAGCAAATCTAACATCAGCTATCGATAACAGACTGTTAAAAGTTATTGAAAAGAAAAAGAGCATCAGTGCAGTAAATGATGCAGCACTTTCCTTTGTACTTCTGTTAATTTAAATTTTCTTTTTATTCAATTTTGTTATATTCTTTTTGTATAACACTGTGAAGTTTGTTATTTATATTCTTTTATATTTATAAATTCTTTCAAAATCAAGAAATAAGTAAAATATATTGTACAAAACTTGTACTAGAAAATAAAAAAATTGACAGCAAAATGTGTTTATTTTATCAATCACATAAGCTATTTCAAATTACAACAACAGCAATACTCTATCACTTTGCATGTAAGTTAAACATCTTATATAGAATAGATATAAACAATTATAGAAAAAAATGTTTAATTAATTTCAAAATACTTGATGTTTTATTATTTGCATATAATCTCTAGACGCACTTTAATATATTTCAGTTATTTCATGGACCTAACCGATAATTACTCCTACTGACCCCAGATGAAATCGAAGGAAAATTTCACTGGTGTCTTTAAATTCTGTTAAAAATTTATCCCTTATCGAAACTTATTTGAATGCTCTAACTGGTAACATATTTATTTCTACAACTAATACAAACAAACATTGACTTTTATATAGATAGAAGGTGTCGGAGTCTGACACTCGTGCATTTTATGCATACGTGCACATACAGTGAAACATCGCACATACCTATTTACATACGATGCACTGAGAAAGACACCCTGGTTTTCTCTTTCTTCTCCTCCTCCTACTACTCTTCCTCCTCCTACTCCCACCTCTATGCGTGCATATAAACAGAAGTAGACAAACTCCGCTCTCTTCCCACACCCATCCCCACCTCACACACCAAACAACATTTCTGATTCTTCGTGTTGCCAGTCTCTGATTTATGTCTACTTTAATGACATAATGACGGTAATAAGCAATAAAAGATTTTGGAGGAAATTCTACACAAAGTCTGTTGATAAGAGTCCAAAAAGCATGAAAGAAGTCTGTTGCTAGTCTTTCTCTACTCTATCGTTAGTTCCATGGGAAATAGATTGTCAGTAAAATGATGAAGAATATTATGAGAGGATTGAAAATGATGGAATGAATTAACAATATTTGATGGTTTTAGTAGAACTGTTTCTGATAAGTATATTTTTTTTACATTGGATTCGAAGATGACCATGTTGTAACCCGTATGGAAATCGATCTTTCTTGCCTTGATAAAGTACAAAATGGACTTCACAATCTAGTGGGGGGGGGTGATCTCTTCTGTGCTCTACAGCCCCTTTCTCACAAAAGAAACGTTCTTAGTCTTTCTCTACTTTATAGTTCCTATTTACTTGCCCCCCCCATGAGGGCAGAGTTCGACACAAGGTTGGGATTTTTAATGTGGGGAAAAAAGGGGCACTCTGGATTGGAACAAAAATAAAAATTGCTTCAGTCTAGAAGGACTTCTCCTTCACTGACCGAGGACAGAATAAAGTAAGTGCAACATCAGAACAGATACTACACTTTGTTTCTAGTCAAAAAGCATTTCCATGGAAAGTGCTTAACTGAGTTTCCATCTCTGGTTTCTCAATATAAAACATTCACAACAAGAACTCGTCTTCTACCATAACTGAAAAGAATATCCCTTCCCTTCCTCCGTGTGCCTGATATCAAATGGAATTTCCATGAACAGTTTCTTTCCAACAACTTCACATCTGTGGACCACATTGTCATAAGATTGCTTTCCTCTGGGCTACAACAGGCTCATCTTCAAATTTAGTTGTTAATAAATACTTGTATAAACTGTCCTAGTAAGTCATTAAATTTTATTGATTCCATTCATCATTTTCAAACCTCTGATGATATTCTTCATCATTTAACTGGCAATATATCCATCTATCCAAGAATTGAAGGCTTGTGGAACTCTCTTCCTGCTGACTGTTTTCCTCCTAGCTATAGCCTTGGTTTTTTCAAGACTAATGCCAATAAGCATCTTCTGTTTTTTGCGATAATAATCTTTTGTTCTTTTTAGCTCCTTACATCAAGTGGCTTCATGCCTAGTCTGAAGCGATTTCTATATAAAAAAAATAAACATCATTAACCCTTATCCTCGAGTGGCTTTTAGCCCTGATAAGTGGTCACTCATTAGTAAATAAAAAAAAGAGACCAGGAGAACACATTCACAATAGGATATCTCAAAAGAAACATGCCCAGCTTCTTATTTGCTACGTGTCACTTGGTACTTCCTCTATATGACGTCATTTTGGTGACACATTAATTTAATCTCTATTCTAGATTTCTAATGGAAACTTCCTTTCTTACATCATTCTAGCACCTCTACATCCAATATTGCTAATTCCCGCTCTGTATCAGAGTGGACCTGGGAGTAATGACAACTTGGGGGTGACTTCACACTTCCCAAATATCGAAAATTGGAGCCTCACCACTGGATGTAGTTTAAAGTGATGCCCAAGTTGGGTAGACCAAATGTAAATAGAGGATAGAGTTGGGAAGTAGAGTAGGTTGAAGAAAAATAGATCGAAAAATACAAAAGGTAGAAATGATTGGGAAAGATAGATTTTAGGAGAGGGTGAGCTTGGACAAACACCTTTCTGAGACAGTTGTGTGATACCAAGTCCGAATCGGTATCCATTATGGTACGGGTGGCTTATAAATTTTATGCTCAATAAAAGAGTGGAAAAGCAGAAAAACTGCAAAAACGTTCTTGATAAAAATCAAGTGATAATAGAAAGGCTGTTAATGATAATTGTCGTTTGAGTTTGAAGACGGTATGAAGTGCTAGAACATGGAGGTAGAAAATTTGAATATTTCATATTCCAATGTTATCGTTTTTATCGCAACACACGTGTTGGAATCGCTTTTCAGCAAGCAGTCGCCATATTGGATATGTTGTGTTATAGTGGATAACATAATGTCAGAATATAACAGGAAAAAAGCAATGATGAAGAAACAGTAATAATAAAAAGATAGTTACATTTGTTCATCACAGAGAAAATTTGACAGGGACAATGTAAGAGGGACATAGTAAAACATGATAAATAAAAGGGGGTGAAAATCACAGACGTATTTACTAATGTAATTATCCACACTAAAACCTTCTACACACAATCAAAATAACCATGAATTGCCCGGGTAAACACATTATAGAGAATGCATAGGTTATGTAAAGTAATCACAACTTTGTATTGTCTGGGAACCATTCCACTAAGAATGCTGCAACTAGAAGAAAACTGCCATGCTGAAATGATTAAAAGGACCTTGGTTGAATATTTGTCTATAAACAATAGTTGTGACCGGTAAAAAGGACTTCATGAAAACCATATCAAAATATAAAGTTAAGTGGAACACGTCCATCCAACTCGAAGTCCACAGCAGAAAGAGACAGAATATCCGGTTCTAAATTGGCATGTGGAACAATTTAGATATACTTTTGGTTTCCACAATTAGAGAGTCCATTCTTTTGTTGCCAGTATAATCTAGGGGTGATAACTCGAATATGGTTCAAGGGGCATAACTCTGAATATAATGCTCCAACAGATAAAGAGAATGGAAAGAAAGAACAATTTTTTAAAAGAAAGGAATATAATAGGTAATAATGGCAAAGGAGAAAAATCGAGAACATGGATAAAGGAGGAAAAAAGAAAGAAACGGGGGGGGGATCAAAGATGTGAAAAACAATAAAGGTAAAATGAGAAATCAGAAGACAAAAATTAATTTAGATGAAACGAAATAGTAGCGCACGGGTGAGGATGGGTGAAGTAAAATAAAAGAAATTTAATAAAAAATAAAACATAGAAAGGTTGCAATTTATTGATATTTCATATCTCACAAAGTGACAGAGATGGCAGGAAATGCTATAAAAGTAAGTTTTAAATATAAGTGTACATATTCTGATCAAGACGTTTTATTGAAAGAAAAGTAAAAAAGACGGGAGAAAATGTTTTAAAAAACAAAAAAAGAGATGAATTCAACTAAACTTGAAGAAGCCTTCGTTTCCAATAAAAATAAGATGAAAGAAATGGAAGAAGATTTTGAAGGCCATATTGTTTTTTGTTTTTTTCTCTCTCTCATTCTCTTTTGACACTAGATAAAAGCCTCGTTTGACATTTTTCGCAAAAAAGCATCAATATAAACTTGCATTAGGCAACTCCTCCGATTTGCAATTCTAACGCCGATGCACCAGGTTTTCATTATTGAATCGAATGCAAAAGTCGAGAGCATATTTTATTAGACAACATTCCGTGTGTGCATGCGCACGCATGCGCATGTTACGAAGAACTCTCTGGCAGAGTCTGGAAGGTGATGGATGTAATGTTTTATGAATTACGGAGAAATGTCTGAATACAGATGCCACAAAAGAGTTGGAATGTCTTAAAGGGAAAAAACTGTGTAAATGATTTAATAGTCTCATTAGAAATGACATGAAAAACAAAACCATTCGCAACAAATCCATATTCATAAAATGACACATATACAAGTGTGCGTAAGCGGTAGATATTTACTTTATTCACTATTGCAAATAATTGTCAATGTGAATATTACATACACATATATATATATATATATATATATATATAGCATAATATAAAATGAAATAATAAAATAAGGTGCGAATCAAATTTTATTAGAATTCAAAGTTCAGGCAAAGTATCTTAACGTAAATTGTATGACTTGGATGGATTGTATAGCTTTAACAAAAAAAGTATGTTTTGGGGCTGATATATTTGATGTGTTATATACTTTTATGTATTTTTGTATATATTTTTATATATTTTCAAAGTGTAATTTTATCACCTGCAGTAATGTCACTGCGGTAATGGTCCTCTGAGGAGAAGAATTATCTTTGAAAACTCATGAGTTAAGGATGTTAAGATACTTTGCCTGAACTTTGAATTCTAATAAAATTTGATTTGCACCTTATTTTATTATTTCATTTTATATTATGCTATTAATGCTCTATCCAGTATATTGAGCTTCAGCGTCTATCCGGATGTTTCACTAATTAAAAGATATTAGTTGCCTCTTATATCTTTTGTTGGATTAACTTATATATATATATATATATATAATTTATTTAGATACTGTATATTACATATTTCAGCAATGTACCGCGGTTTCATCCAAAAGGGCAGATTTAGACATCTTTAGTAAATCTCCGTGCCCAGTGGAATCACCGGCAAGCTGAAATGATTGTAGACACGCCCGACAGGGAATGGCGTCAACAATGACAGAAAAACGGTGCATCTCTGAGGGCGTCCCCGAAAAAATCCGGTGTGGGATAGTGATTAACTAGGGCTCAATCACTATCCCACACCGGATTTTTTCAGGGACGCCCTCAGAGATGCACCGTTTTTCTGTCATTGTTGACGTCATTCCCTGTCGGGCGTGTCTACAATCATTTCAGCTTGCCGGTGATTCCACTGGGCACGGAGATTTACTAAAGATGTCTAAATCTGCCCTTCTGGATGAAACCGCGATACATTGCTGAAATATGTAATATACAGTATCTAAATAAATTATATTAGCTCTCTTATATGATCGAGCACTTTATTTGATTTCTTTTCATATACAACCTGACTATATATATATATATATATATATATATATATATATATATATATATATATATATATATATATATATATACATAGTCTAAAGAAGCTTTGAGTCATTTTAAACAAAAGAAAAAAAAAAGGAAAATGCAGTTTAAATTCCCAGTGAAACTAACTAAATCCAAGATATTGCAGACTTAACATTCGTTGGAAAATTCATAAATAAAAAAATAAAAAATAAATAAATAAAATAAATAAATAAATTAAAAAAGGAGGATTCAAGTAAGTGAAACAAAAACAGGGGACCTTAACTTAAGTGTGAAATATTAAAACGGGGATCATCAGCTGTTTACCATGTAACTGTTTCGGAGATTTAAAAACAGGACAGTTATAATATTCATGGCTCTCCAATGGCACTGATCAAACTACCATTTTCCCCAATAATCAGTTGTAGAAATAATTCATTATATATATATACCTAACATTAAGATCTGTGTGCTTATAACTTTCTAACCTTAATAACAGATAAATGTACAATATAGATAAGTAAATATGTATATATATCTATATATTCATTTGCTTATTTATCGGTTTGAGGACTGAGCTATCAAAAAATGCACCAAGAAAGACCTCAATTAAAAAAATAATGGCACCTTTTTCTTATATATGTGTACATTAATTGGTGAGTGAAATATCTTCTAAGATCTTTCCGAAATAATGTATATGAATACGACCATTAAGTCTTTTTAATGGCTGCTGTCACACATAGTTGTAAATCTTGAAGGTATTACTTTCACATTTCTTCATTACTTTCAATTGATTCGTTACTTAAACGCACATGCCTCACTTTGATGAAACGATTTCTTTCCAGGGTCAAACTTGGAACCAAGTCACCATTAAATCAAGTACAAACATTTTGCGATAACATGAAAACTAATTACCTAGCATTTATCGTTGATTAGTTTTTGACCTTGAAGCAGTATTTTTTTTTTAGCTCCTTACATCACGTGGCTTCATGCCTTGTCTTGAGCGATTCCCATAAAAAAAAACTAATTCTTTTTTTTTTAGAGTTTTTGAGATGATGACTGATTATTAGGATTATCCAGACTACTATTCTCACCTTAGTTGTTGTTTTTACACGTTTCAGCCGATGTAACCTCCGACCTTCTTCAGGTGCATTTTTCAAATTTGTGAACGTTTATGTCGAACTCGGGAACCTATATAGAATTTAAAACTGAACTCTTTATTTAATCCATAGGGTAGATTGTTCTTGTCCCATCAGCCATGATGTATTAATTATTTTATGTTATTACTAGTTATTATCGCCTGTAGTATATAAGTAGTCTTAGGTCATCTATCAATTAATGGTGAAACATTCACAAGGTACAGGCGCCATGATACTCACTCACTCATTGCGGACAGAAGCTCCAATAAGTAGTAATACTACACACCGAGACCCGATCAGCTTTAAAGCTCCAAAAATTCATACTAGAATTGTCCACATGAATCTATGGCATAACGGTTAAAGGCGTTGATCAACACTCAGTTCTAAGTGCCAGTCTTATGGAGGTTGAAGATTCAATTCTTCGCACTAACTGAAACTGTTGTGATTTGTTTCTATCAACAGACATAAACGTCAAAATATGTCAAATGAAAAGAGATCGAGAGAGAAAAAAATTTCAAAAACAATTTCTGAAAGGATGGAATCAACAACTTCAAAGAGGAAAAACACGCAAGCATCATCACCGCCTTTCCCTTATATATAAAATGTTAAACTGCTAATAAAATGGATTGGAAAGGAAGCAAAAGTTACCAATTCACTTCCATGATGTATGGACCAAACTAATCGAGAGACTCATCGTTAAATGAAAATAATTGGAGGATTATGTTTTGCATATCTACTTTTTGTATCGAAATCTTTTGATCAAAGCTGTTTTCGATTATCGATTACTTCATTACAGAAATTATTTTGAAATCAAAAATTCTTTAAATAAATTCTGGTGACTTCTTTTAATGAATGGTAAACATTCTGAAATCCCATTAGAGTTTTTTAAAAATAAATAAATAAAATGTCCAATTATTTCATGAAACAAATCTTTTGATTCAGCCAGTACAGAAGACTGCATTTAACACATTTTTTTGCGAAAAAAAAAATCTCCCAGAAAATTAGCCTGCACCTTACAAGGTCAAGGGTCAGCGTTGAGTTACTTCTTAATGGATTTTTTTTACTTTTGTTCACCCTAAACAAGACATATCGCCATTGAGATGTAATTAGGGACCAAGATTTATAGGGGCCATAGTCAGGAGTTGTGTAGCAAATATTTGTTCATATTACATTAACATTTCTGCATTTTCGTACAGTCGGGGAAACAGGAAGCAGGAAGAGAATTCCAAAGCTAAGCAGTCTAAGAAAAGAAGCTATTGCAGCAGAAAGTTTTCTGAAATTTGGGGACCTCTAACATAAAGAGGTGGGATTTTGCTGCTAGTATCATTGATCGGGGGTACTTATGTTAAAGGGGCACAAGTGCAGTAAGTTCATTGGAGGACATTCCATGGATGTACTTGTAAAACAAGTACAGGGATGCCATATTGCAGCGATGGGACAGGCGCTGGAGCTTGGAAGACAGTGTGGGACTTATTAGGTTAGACACTCTTTTTTACATCCTGTCTAATGCTGTAGTGAACTTTACTTCAATTGCAAACATCTTTACGAAAAGGTGCAGTTGTAACAAATTCGTAATGAATAAAAAAGATGCGAAATATCTGTTTCTGTGTAAATGTGTTGTTCAAAAAGGATAATTTGTATTATTTGCATCATTCGGGTTACTAAATTTTGGTTGTTATTCTTACAACTTTTTATCCGATGTAATTCAGGAATTGATATGGACTTTCTTGGTACTCTTATAATTGATGAACCATGTTTCCGTGACTTCGCATCGTCAACGTTCGGGCAGGTTACGGAAGCGTCCGAGAGTTGACGAGGCAAAAACTACCAAACGCTAAATTGAAGATTGGCAGTCGATAAATTACGACAAAGAAAATCAAACTAAAATTCATACATAAAAATAAAGAACGAACAAACCATAGCTAAACAATTGTTATTAATTAGATGTTTATTTTTGTTCTTTTTTGTCATAGGAACCATTGTTAATCAAATGTTTTTAAATAAAATGTTTTTTTCTCTTTGTGCACCGGAAAGTTTCAAATGATGATTTTGTTTAATTTGTTAAGCAAATGTTATTGTTTTTTTTATTTTCTTTCAATGTTTCTTTTTTTTTTTACATTTTTGTCAATTTTTTTTCTTATTAACATAAACACTGCAACAACTGTGTTTTAGCAAATCTTTTTTATTTTGTTTCCTTATTTTAACGAAAACAAACTGTTTATAAGCAAATGTTTCTTGGTAAATAGTTTCGTCAACACTCGGGCACTTCCAAGACCTGTTCGAACATTGACGATGCGAAGTCACAGAAACATGGTGTGTCAGCTACAAGAGTACCAATTTCTTAAATACAATACCATTTCCTTCATAACCAAGTTGCTTTTGGCTATTTTTTTAGGGGTCTAAACATCCTTATTATGGACCTTAAATACATCACACCCAATCTAAGTCTACAACTGCAACTGAATATCCTATCTCTTGTGACAATCAGCCAAGGAAAGTAGAAAGTAGACCTTCGATCTACTTTCAACAGCCTCGTAACTTTCGCTTCCCTTATTTTGTCCTTTAGTCCTCGTAGTTCATGAACTATGTTTCTGACAAAAGGGGAAGAATTGCTGTTTTGGGTTGGAATCTAGGAATCTAACACTTATCGTATGCTAGTTTTTGACCTTGAAGTAGTATTTTTTTTAGTTCTTTACATCAAGTGGCTTCATGAAGTAGTATTTTTTTTTAGTTCTTTACATCAAGTGGCTTCATGCCTTGTCTGGAGCGATTTCCACAAAAAAATCAATTATCTGCTTCTTATACCGGGCTTCACTGACCCCAAGGTCTAGCCATGTCCATCAAACTTGCTCACCTTCTAGACCAGGAATTCCCAACGAGGATCCACAGAAGTTTTAAGGGGTCCACAAAAAAAAAAAATTAATCTAGTTTTTATTTATTTTGTTTTGTTCACTAGATATACGTCTTTATTGAAATTTTCAAGATTTGTATTTGTGTTTTATGTTATGAATAAAACGAAATTGATTCATTGTTAGTTTTTATTAACTTATAAAAAATTTTTTTTATTATTATATATGAATACTAGCAAATATATGCTCCCTTCAGTCACATATTTCTGCTAGGCTGAGAGGATGCCATGATGAACGAACTACAAACACTGACCCTCAAAAGAGGAGGTAATGCCTGGTAGGATGGTACCATTACAATAGAACATATACTACACTACCCCTCCAAAATAGAGGAGGTATGACCTGGGAGGATCTTCTCTATAAAAGGAGAAGGAACAACAGAAAAGATAATATACTAACTCCCCCCCCCCCCCCACAAAAAAAGGAGAAGGTAGTACCTGGGAAGATGGTTTCATGCCAATACAACAGATACTACATTAACTGTCCTTCGAAGGAGGATGTAATACTTGGGAGACTTACCTCCACCTCCTTTAAAAGGGAAGAGGTAATTCATGGGAGGGTGGTCTTATGACAACAAAGCCGATACTACACTGGCCATCCCATTAAAAGATAATACAATAATAGATTAAATCAGTTTTTTTTTTAATTCATTTAAAAATGCCTGGTGATAAAAACATTATTTTATTATAGCTCCTTGGTCTTTTGGCTACGATCAAAGTGTAGTATATGTCCTCAGCATCACAGCGACATCAGACGTTAATTTAAAAAACATACGTAATTGGAGAGAGAAGAAGAAGGAGAGAGGGGAAGGGGGCAGACACATTAGCTAGTCAGAGGGAGATAGTAGCAAGTTGGCCATGCGCTTCCTCCTTTTTTCTTTCTTGTTTCTGCCGAGTTTGTAAAAATTCTTGGAGCGATGTTAAGAAGTTTTTCTTAAGTTATCCATTTATATAATTAAATCATTTTAATAAATTACTATTAATATTGACGAAACTATTGTACATATGTAAATAAGATAGTACAATAAAATTAGAAATGAATAACATCAAATATAAATTAATTATGAAGTAATTAAAAAATAGACAAATTAGACTATCTAATAATTGTCCTTCGATCGGTCGTCTCTACTATATATAGAGTATTTCAAATTTCTATGTTGTATTATTGATCGGCCTTTGTTCCGATGGATACTGCACCCCATAAACTGGTATCGTCTTGCCCTTCGGGGCTTAATTTACGCTGGTCTATGGGTCTGTCCTGTGCAGTTCTAGGAGGTCCACCCTTCCAGGCTTTTCCTCCCCTCTTTGGTGAGGAGTAAGTTTATGTTTATTGCTTACTGCCTGAGGCGCCCCTACCGGGGAATGCCGACGGGGCTGCCCAGGCAATTGTTAATGGCCAGAGTGCTCACCTTCTCGGGTGCTGGTTTTTCAAGTCCCACTTTCCTGACCCGACCTTGGGTCACATCTTACCTTGTGGGAGTAAGATAAAACTGGCCTTGTGCCTAACCTCCTGGGGAGGTAAATAAAATGTTGTATTATTGATTTAAATAACAGTAACCTGTTTTCATTGTAATATAGGGGTGATAAAAAAATGTTAAAAACTTTTAGATATGGAGTCAACAGATTATAAAATAGCTCTCAGGGGGTCCACAAGAAAAATAAATTAGGGAACCCCTTCTCTAGCCTTAAATCCAAACATATTCTGCTAACTCAATATTTAACATGAACTCATTTAGTTTTTAGATACTCATCCAAATTGAAGCCGTCAGATTTAAGTTGATTTCAGAATTTTTGCACAATTTGTTTCTTCCATATTTGTTGCAATTTTAACCAACATTCAAAACTATAAAGTTTGGCAGGGTGGAAAGAATTTGCCAATTTTTATTGAGAAATGGTTTTGGCAGAGTTTTCAAACGAATCGCAACGAAGATACTCATTACAGCAGGGGTTTGCATATTTGGCAATTGAAAAGCACATCTCCATTTATTCATTAACTGGCCGAAGAGCATGTTTATGCCAAGTAATAGATTATAACTGTAATCTAAAAAATGACATCTTTTACATCTGATTTACTGAACAAGGTATTAATGTAATTAATAATAATAATAACTAGGTTATTAATCCCAGGACAATTCAATAATACTCACACACTTTTAGATCCTGTGTGACATTACAGCTTACACAACTGAACTTATGGGTTTAGTTTAGAACCGATTTTAAGTTTGTGGTTTAAATCAGGAAGAAAATCAGAATGACGAACTTACTTTGAAGAGTAATACGTCTGGCCGAATCTGACTGAAATAGAAATGTTACATAAGCAAAAAGGGATCACCATTCTTTCACGAAATGATAATGGCTCCACAACTAAATAGATATGAAGTTTTATTTCACGAGAACACAGGAACAAAATGAAAATAGTACAATGGGCTGATTCATATCGGTTAGACGAAATAATATCCTGGAGTTCCTTGACTCGTCTACCATTGGTCTACGTAGCGAGCACAGGATATACGTCTTGTCTGTTTGAGAGATAAGCTGGAACCGAAGATCTGCGTGGTTTGGTTTTCCCACCAAAATGATTTATCTCGTATGAATTTAGTTACACGCAGAAGTGCCATACACCCACGTGGTGAAGAGGCGATGATTACATAATTGCCAAGCTGAATTACAATCTCATTGCTAGTCGCATAGACCGATACAAAATAGTTCGCTCATGCAACTGCTACATGGGTTTACTTTATTTTGTGAAATTAAGTTCCTATTGTAATAATATATCGGCAATAAAGCTTTTATATTTGTTTGGTGTCATTTATTCATGGTTTTGTTGGTGTATGTGACTACACTAGGGTTAGGGTTAGGATTATCTGTGATCCTGTCACAATTAATAGTGTTTATCTATTCCGTATGTAGAAATAACAGCGAACTATCACACATGTTGTATGTGTTAGATGTTTACAATAAAAATGTTGGTCGGTATTTCTTTCAATGGTTTATAACTAAGAAACCAAGTGTTTACAGACCAAAATACACATACAGAACATAATCCTGAAGGTATGCCATCAATTTTCAAAACACCCTGTATAATATTCTAATTAACTTATAGTTTAAACTTAATATTATAGGTAAAACATGTTCAATGCGACCTTCTTTTATCAGAAATAATATGCATTTATTTAGCCTATAATACTCATACCGAGGGACACATGTTCTTTCCAAATCTGATAAGAATCAGTTCAATAGTTTTAGGGTTTACTTCAAATAAATATTACTATATATATATATATATATATATAGTGCGTCAGGGTATGTTGAAAAGAAATCAATAAAGTGCTCGATCACAAAAAATATTAAAGCTAAATTCTAAATTTTTTTAGTTCAAAATTATGTTACATATTTTTTTTTACGGAAGTCGCTCCAGACAAGGCGTTAAGCTACTTTATGTAAGGAGCTAAACAAAATTACTACTTCAATGTCAAAAACTAGCTAACGATACATGTTAAATGGCTAGATTCCGACTCAGAAAACAGCAATTATTCCCCCTTTGTCAGAAACATCGCTTATGGAATGTGAGGACTAAAGGACAAGATAAGGGAAGCGAGAGTTACAAGTCTGCCGAATTTCAGAGATGTACCATGTGTGTGTGTGTGTATATATATATATATATATATATATATATATATATATATAGTGGGTGTGTGTGTGGGTATGCTGAAAAGAAACTAATAAAGTGTTTGATCGCAAAAATGTAAGAGCTAAAATACAAATGATTTATTTAAAAACTATATGTTACATATTTCAGAGACGTACCATATATATATATATATATATATATATATATATATATATTGTCGCTCCTTGAAAGTAGAGCACTGTAATTGGTAGTATTAACACAGCATGACGTCACTTGCTTATAATGCATCATTCCTTCCCTTAATAAAAGTAGAATGCTTTGACGTCAAAGCCGCCGTTAAAGTGTTAAAATTATCATAGTTTATTCGCTGTTTACAATTGGCCCAGCGATTAGCGACGTCGGACTGGAGTTGAAAAATACTTGAGGTCCGGGGTTTCGAATCGCATGACCGGTAGTGAATAGTCATATCTCTATGCTGATGAGTCCCGATTGAAAAAGGACGAAACGTATACGTACATAGATAATAAACAATAACAAATATTATATATATATATATATATATATATATATATATATATATTAGCTGTACCTACCCAGCATTGTCTAGGATGCAGTTAAGTTACATTAGTTTTTAATTTTTATTTGTTTGCACATTTTTAAACTGAAGGTAGACAACTCCTATTATATTCTTTAATTTAAAATGAGTTATACTTCTTGTTGACTTTTACTGTTAGGTGATTAATTAAAAATGTTTCATATTAGCAATTGTCTTGGACGGACAAAATAATATTTTAAATAAATTGTAGCTAAGTATGTTATTATATTGCCAATAACACGGTACAACAATAACAAATGAAAATTGTCTAATCAGAAGTAAAGTGTTATTGGTCAGCTTAAATGCTATTTGTG
>OY744517.1:35039842-35064842 GCA_963556195.1 Sepiola atlantica
TATATATATATATATATATATATATATATATATACATATATATATATATATACATATATATATATATATATATATATATACATATATATATATACATATATATATATATATATATATATATATATACATATATATATATACATATATATATATACATATATATATATATATATATACATATATATATATATATATATATACATATATATATATATATATATATATATATATATATACATATATATATATATATATATATATACATATATATATATATATATATATACATATATATATATATACATATATATATATATACATATATATATATACATATATATATATATATATATATATATACATATATATATATATATACATATATATATATATATATATATACATATATATATATATACATATATATATATATATACATATATATATATATATACATATATATATATATATACATATATATATATATATACATATATATATATATATACATATATATATATATATACATATATATATATATATACATATATATATATATATACATATATATATATATATACATATATATATATATATACATATATATATATATATACATATATATATATATATACATATATATATATATATACATATATATATATATATACATATATATATATACATATATATATATATATATATATATATATATATATATATATATATATATATATATATATATATATATATATATATACATATATACATAATGTTAAGTCTGCAATATCTTGGATTTAGTTAGTTTTCCTGGGAATTTAAACTGCATTTTACATTTTTTCTTTTTTGTAATTTTTTTTTTTTATGACTCAAAGCTTCTTTAGACTATATATTGGGTATTTAGATCTGTATGGCTAGGTTTCCTTCCTCTTATCTAATTACTTTTCTGGTACCAAAGGTACTTAAGCTTTATTTTATATATATATATATATATATATATATATATATATATATATATATATATATTATATATATATATCAAATAAATAAGGAATCATATATTCTTTCCAACTCTAAAAACAAGAGTGAAATGAAAATAGATAAATGGGAGTCGATCTTTGGTTGAATAAAGGCAAGTGAATTTCCCTCATAAAGTCTGCAAAATTGTTTACAAGGCAAATGGTCAAGCATATCCATTACAGCCGCAGACAATAAAGAACGAGACTGACACTGCTCGAGTAATTCCTCGCAGCCATGCAGACAACTGGCAAATAAAGCTGAAAATTCCAAAACTAATCAAGTCATCTTCCACAGCTGCGGATAGGTAAGTGCCAGCAGTGAGGGGAAACGGTTACGATGGCAGAGCAAGGGTGGAAAGAGGAGAAAGGTCTATGCGAGTGTGAGAAAGGAGGAAGATGCCAAAGGCTGGATGTCCGAGGCAAATAAGCAAGCAACGGACAATTCTGGGACAAAAGATGACCAGAGAGAAACAGAATTAACTGTTTCTTGGCCTGCAATCACCGGCCGGTCAGCAGCGGCAGCGTAGAAAGTTTGGCTTGCAATTTGGAAAGCAGTAAAACACATGGTAGTTAAAGAGAGCGGGGGGGGGGGGGGGAGAAGTATAGAGAGTAAAGTACCGGTTGGACTATAGACAAGAGATATAAAAACAAAAGCATTTAGAGAGTGAACACCTCCACCAAGACCAGACAAATTCCGAAATATTTTTTAAGTTGACTGTCATTCTAATTGAAAAGGTTTTATTGGTACTTTTTGTACTTTTGAGATATTTCAAATTTGGCAAGACAGAATTCGTTCATGGATTAACAAAGATTGAGAATTTTAAAAAGAAAAAGAAAATTTGCAGAAAAAGTGACAAATATAATGATGATGATGATGATGATGATAATGATAATGATAATAATAATAATAATAATAATAATAATAATAATAATAATAATAATAATAATAATAATAATAATAATGGGAATTAGTTAGAATATAGAAATGTAAAGAAGTAAAGGTGATCCCCGCTGTAATTGGAGCGCTTGGAACCATAACGAAAAGCCACCATAAATGGCTTAAACAAATTGACGAGATAATTTCTTTTCCAATTCTGCAAAAGACTTCCCTATTAGGAACGGCGAAAGTGTTAAGGTACAGCTTGAATATCTAAGGTCAAGGGAATTGACTTGATGTTCCAAAAAAACAAAAAGAAAACAAAACCCCAACTAAAAACATCCAAAAGGTGAGACTACTATGAATAATAATAATAATAATAATAATAATAATAATAACAACAACAACAACAACAGCACTGATAATATAATCACAATATATAGTAATAACTCAGACAGTAATAGTAATTAACCAAATAGAAAAATAAAAGTTAATCTTATTTGCCTCGGACATCCAGCCTTTGGCATCTTCCTCCTTTCTCACTCATATTTATTGTCCTATTTTTCCTATATATACGAAACCTGTCTAAAAAGTATCCAACCTTAGGCCAGAAAACAATATTTCAAATACGTAACCGATCCATCCACTGCCGGAAACACCTCTGGAAGTCTTCTTTTGGAATGGTGTTCATCTCCTCTGCCGTCGCATTACATTCAGCAGGTGTTTGGAGAAGATTCAATGTGTAACACAAATTAAGGAGTGGTTCAACCGATTCAAAAATGGCCGCACATCAGCGGAGAGTGACCAGCATTCTGGCAGGTCCCAAACTGCTCGGAGTGCAGCTGTTGTTGAGAGGGTGCGAAAAAAGAGATAACGCGGAATGCAACGGCGGAGATGAACACCATTCCAAAAGAATACTTTCCAGGGGTGTTTCCGGCAGTGGATGGATCGGTGGGCTAAGTATGTGAAAGCACAAGGGGCCGTCACATATTTGAAATATTTTTTCTGGCCTAAGGTCGGATACGTTTTAGACAGGGCTCGTATAGTTAATCTTTGTTAGTTTAGTAATTCTTCCTTTATCGTTATTCACAATGTTTCATTAAAGTTTTGAGGAAGCAAAGATGTACACAGGATAGCTCATTTACAAAAGGACATCAGTTCAAATGCAGGTTTATCCCCAACAGGATCTTTTAATACTTTATATGGATTTCCCGATAGGGCAGGTGAAGCACTCTTTAGTCTTGGTAGGCAATCACCTAGAAATGGTGTCCTGATAAAAGCACTGGTCCCCATCACCACACTGGGTTAGCGTCAGGATAGGCATCCGGCCTATAGAAAATCTTGCCTCAACTAAGAAAATGACTTCCAAAGAAAATCTGTTGCATTTCAGGTTATGTAGTTGTAATAATGACCTGGCCATTTGGAAGTAAATTTCTAAAAGCCGTCCAATACATGCCAGCATGTAAAACGGACATAAACTGAATATGATAATGATGATGTAGCGATATTCAACTTGGGTGTGTAAAAATAGTGTTAAAAATGGTGTCTACAGTTAGTTGCTATTTCTCTTCTACAACTTAGTAATCTTTTGGCATCTTTAAAATTTAAAATTTCTAGTCTCTCACTCAAACATAATCTACATGGATCATTTAAATATTCTGGCACATCTTAATATTTTCCATTCGACTATAGTCGCCCGTCTGCTTTCTTTAAGTTCCCAGTAATAGTTCAATAATGATGTACTAGATCCGTTTTTTTGTTATTGAATATGCTTTTTGTGATAATATCTTTTTAAATTCAAGAGCGGTTTCTCCGATATAATACTTTTTGTTGTTTGGGTTTCCATGTGTACATATATTGTGGCTTGGTAAATGATGCCTTTAGTTAAACAGTTATTTTGTAAAGGGCAATGTGCGCAAATTTTGCAGTTACAGTTTTTTTTCTCTAATTAACTTTTTTTTTCTATTTGGGTAATTACTATTACTGTCTCAGTTATTACTATTTCTTATGATATTATTATTATTATTATTATTATTATTATTATTATTATTATTATATTTGTGACTTTTACTATGAATTTTATTTTTATTTTTCTCTTTCAAACTGTCATTTAGTATTTTGTTATTCCGAGTCTTGATTATCATTTCTAAAGTTTCACAGCAGATATAGGACAGTTTTAAGTAATTTTTATTGAATATTTTATGTAATCAGAAGTAGCATAGTTGGAATCGGATATGAAGTCATGGAGCCTTTGCTCTATACGGATGCACAGATAGTTGAACAAATTATTCGATATAGTCACATGTAAACTTGTTTCAGCCTCAAATGATTAGTGAGGTTTTTTTTGTCTTTAGTTTTAATGATTTACTTTTCATTCAATTGCTCTCTTTATCTTCTTTATTTAAAAAAAAATCATAAATAAACTTCAGAATAGATTTTTTTTATTCAAGCTAAGTGGGAGGCGGACAAAACAAAAAAAAAGTTGTACCGATTGACGAAGAAGATAGGAGAAAGAGTTCAAAGTTCAACTACTCGAACTCTCCATCTTTTTCTTTTTTTAATTTTTTTTGAAAAACAAAAAAATCTCAATTATGTTTTTATTGGTGATAGTTGCCTTGAGATGATTTTATTAGCCTAGGCAGGATTCCAGGTTTTAAATTGGCAGCAAAATATACATAATCCTTTCTTTTTTTTTTTCTTCATTTTATTTATTTTTTTTTTATTATGTTTTTTTGTTTTTTTTTTACAAAATGGCCGCTGGAAGAAGCAATCAGAAAATATGAGTAACCATAACACATAGCAACATCAAGGATAAGTGTTTTCTTTTTTCTTTTCGTTGTAACTGAATTGATTTGATAATAGAATACGAACAGTCGCAACTGACTTTTATCTTTAAATAGAAAAGAGCTTTTTAAAGATACGTCCATCCACGAGAACAAAGAATAACAAGAACAAGTATTCCTAAGTATAACCATTCAATCCTTTTTTTTTACTTTCCTTCCCCCCCCCCCAAACAGGGCACATTGCAACTGAGACGTAAGGGGCTACTGTGATTAGAGGCCAGATTTATAAGGGAATCCTAAGTGGGGAGTTGGGCAGCAAGACGTTTGTTCACGTTACATTTAAATTTCTGCATATTGGTACAGTTGGGGAAACAGAAAGGAGGGGGAGTTCCAAGGGCAATTGGTCTGAGTAAAGAAGCTCTACAGTAAAAGGTGAAATTTTTTTGTTGGGGGTATTTTATAAGGAAAACAGAGAGCAAGAAGGGAATTCCAAAGGCAAACGGTTCAACGAAAGAAGCAATTAGTGTAGAAAGTTTTTTGGCATCTGGGGACCTCTACAGTTAAGGGGTGGGATTTTGCTGGGTTGGTCGGGAGAATTTACGTTGAGGGGGGTACAAGTGCAGTAAGTTCGTCGCAGCACGTTCCGTGGAAGTACCTGTAAAACAAGCACAGGGATGCAACATTGCGGTGATGTGACAGGGGCTGGAGCTTGGCAGACAGAGCGGGACCTATTAGGTTAGAAATTCTTTTTTGTACGCTGTCTAAGAGGGAGCAGCTAGTGGTTGGTGTACCAGCCCAGATGTGGCAACAATACTCCATGCACGGGCGAATGGTGGCTTTTAGAGATATAGGATACTGGCAGGTGTGAGAAGTTTACAATCTGCACATTTTGTGAAAAAAATTATTTTTCAAATTTAAATGCGACAGACCAATTGACAAACAGAGACTCTTTTGAAATGGGTTGACATGTTATATGGCCCAGGGGTCAGCACCTTGTTGACCCCTATGTAATCATATAATAAATTAATACTGTGATCAACTCGAAATCATTCCTTGTATTCTCACCACCATCAGCATAGTGCATGTATGTTGCTATCCTCCGAGGACCGAGTTGTGTTTCCAGCTAAAACAAAGGCTGCGAAGCACCTCTCACATTAATTATAAGTATTCAATTAATTAATTTAGCACAAGATCTTTTAGGCAATGAATGATTTACTTCTAAATCTGACTAAAGAATCTAATTGTCTGTAATATTTTCGTTCATTTAATTAATATTAACTTTTAATGTTTTTTTGTATTAAAAGTAGATATTTCTTTTATATTCAAAAGATTAAAATAACGGACAGAATAACAACTGATGATGACGATGAAAATAAATTGTTATTAAATATTTGTCCTTATTTAATTCATTACCCTTTCTTTCACAAGGCCATAACAGTTAGGTTAAAAAAACATAAGCCGGCAGAATAACGAGGGGGTCGTTATTCTGCCGGGACCGGCAAAATAATGACCCCCCTCGTTATTTTGCCGGTCCCGGCAAAATAGCCTCTTCCAAAAATAAAACCGCCTTAAACATGGATGTATATCCATGAGAATGCAGTGTAATTAACACACAACTAAAATATACCAACTCAGAGTTTTTCTTTTTTAAAAAAAAAGGCATTGCTTTTAATAAGAAAAAAGACCAAAGCAGAGAATTTTTGCTTTATTCAAGATATATGTGGATAATAAGCTGTTGGCTTTTATGGCGAGTTGACCCTCGTTGGGTCATTTCATGCCGAAGCCAAATTTTCTATATAAGGGGTGGCGATAATATTTGCTAATTTGGGAGGTGACAGTGGCTAAGTGGTTAACGACACAGACTGACGACCTGGGTGTGCCAAGTTCGAATCCAGTTTGTATCCACAGAAACCCTTTAAAATTTACAATCCTTTCTAAAATCAAACCACATTTGATAAAAATAAACTTCAGTCTATGTCCGACTTTTCTGGATCTCCTGCTGCCAACCCCTCCCCCATGATACTCCAGAGAGGCACGAGAAAAAAATTCTAATTATTATATCACTCATAGACCAATATTGACAGGGTTTTTCAAATATAACTTTAAAGGACACCGGGAAAGTCTATACTACTTCAATTTTTTCATTATGGCCGTACTGAAATAAACAAAGATACAGGATGAACCCCCAAAATAAATCCTACCTATGGAATTATCGGTACTTATATCGATCTTGACCCAGTTTCCGTGAGTTTCTTGTCGGAAACGTTCGGCTATCCTACGCAAACGCCCGAGAGATGACGAGCCGATTTGTACCAGACGACAATTTTGATACAGTGCTGCGTCCTATGATTTTAATGTTTGGCTTGTTTTGTTTTTTTTGTTGTTAGGGTTAGGGTTAGGGTTTAGGTTTAAAGTTAGGGTTAGGGTTTAGGGGTTAGGTTTAGGGTTAAAAATATTTATTTGATAACAGTAATTTTGCTCTGTTTTGCTTGTTTTATTTGTTTTGTTGTTTACAAAATTTCTTGCAAATATAACTAAAAATTATAGGACGCAGCAACGTATCAAAAAAAATATATATTTACTCGATAACAGTAACTTCGCTATGTTTTGCTTGTTTTTGTTTTTTTTGTTGTTTCTTTAAGAAAATTTCTTGAAAATATAACTTAAAATCATAGGACGCAGCACCGTATCAAAATTGTCGTCTGGTACAAATCGGCTCGTCATCTCTCAGGCGTTTGCGTAGGATAGCCGAACGCTTCCGACAAGAAACTCGCGAAAACTGGGTCAAGATCGATATAAGTACCGAATTATCAATAAAATTCTCAATTCTTTCTGCAATCCAACCATATTTTAAACAAATAACTTCAGTCTATGTCCGACTTGTCCACCAAGTTGAAGTTATGAATCTCCAACAGTCTTTTGTTTTATCACCATCCAATGGTATGCAGGATACTTTGGTGAAGTGTGTTACTGAATGGGCTCCACACTTACTGAATCTTAAGCTCCTAAATCTTTTATCTGTAGGGTTATTTCAAAGATAATCTCTATCAAAACAATTCCCAGACTATTCCTGAAACAAAGCTAAAATCAGGAAAGTACCAAGAGAGGAGTGTGTCAGAGTTAGTGACAATTTTGCACCCTGTATCCAGGGGTGATTATAATTGGAACTTATGATTGAAACTTGGTGGACAAGTCAGGCAAAATAATGCTAGAAACGGTATTTTTCATAAGGCTAGAGTAGTGGAAACTTCTATTAGACGTCAACAGACTAGAGTTAGAAGTATGTGTCAGGACACCTGAAGTAACACATAGCAGATAAGCTGATAAAATCTTTCTCTTTTTTCTGAACCCCATGCAGAGCCTACATGTAGGAATATTTAGCTGCAGGTGTGTAAAAATAATATTAGAAACGATATTTTCCACATAGCTAGAATAGTGGAAAATTCCATATAAAGTTAACAGACTAAAGTGAAAATTACATATAAGGATGTTGCGTCAGAGAGGAAGTCGCCAGAGACATGCAGTGGATATGCTGAGATCTTCCTTTTTTTCTGAACTGTGAGGAAAAGAGAGAGAGAGGGAGAGACGTTGTGCTTTGGGGGCTGCTCCCATTCCTCTTTTGCCCACATCTCCCTAGACTGTCCAGATTCAATCTTCCTCTGAGCTCAATTAGATCTGGGCCTGTCTTTAAGACTTGCGTTACACATCCATTGTATCATTCTCATATCATTTCTCTCCATGCCACGCATGTCCTCAACCCTCACTGGCCAGGTTTCATCCCCACACATCACCACACTATGCACAGATGCCTGATAGACTCCTCGGCAACGCCCTGCTGGTTAGCAATGCCAAAATCTCCCTGAACCGACTCTATCCACTCCTAATTCTAGCTATCAAATTAGCACATGCTCCACCTTGTGCTCCAACGGTATCACCAAGGTAAAAAAAATTCTGAAAAACCTCAATTACTTCGCCACCCACGCATATTTTTCTCCGTATCTGAGTTCGCATTTGTCCCTGTTGTCTTACACTTCTTGCACACAAACTGCATATCCTCTCTTAACCTACCAGTAATTCCGCTGCACCTTTGTGCATCCAATGCTTACAAGGACCACAGAAAATTGACTTGCACCCGACTCCCTTACCACAAAATGAGCATGGGAATTTTCCTCTTATCAGAGAATTTCCAACACTACAACGACTGATCAACACTTTTGTTTTGGTGACATTCACTCATGATAATAACAATTAAAAAGAAGAAGACCGTAAACGAACTGTTGCTACAACGTAGACTCCAGCTACCTATGTGATGAGCATCGGTCCAGATGATATACTGGGGTCAAAGAATTGATCCACAGAAGTGCTACATACAGTCAGCGCGGGTAATAACTTCAACACTTTCCGACAATCTACTGAGTTAGAAATGAAATGTAGTGCCTATAAAAAGAGTACGAAAGAAGCCATATCTCTTAACGATGCTTTGGGAAATATTATTGACTAGAAATAATGTTTCAACGAACTGCAAGGCTGCTGTCTGCTGCCTCTCTCAACAGAATCAGATAATGCGATGCAGTTTTTTGTTTTTTTTTCTGAATAACTGCCGAAATAGATAAATGCAAGGCAATAAATAAATTGAAATATATGTAATTTGGTGAAGAAATTGGTCCATCAATCATACATAATTATTTAATGACATCTCATCCCATCGCACAAATCTACACTAAGTTAATTTTTATTATTCCTTAAAACCAATAAAACAAAGTATACAAGATATTATATATTAGTAGAAGAAAACCTGTTCCAGGACGGATTAAATTTTTCCACCATTTTTGCACCACTTTTATGTCTCCTTACGAAGACTAAAATCAAGATATAATGATATAAAATTTATGTTTCGAATCCTTATTCCAATTTGGATTAAAAACAATTACATTACTTTGATTCTAAAAAATGTCTAAAATTTAAGGCTTAAGGGGGTCTTAAGAAAAAATTCAAATTAAAGGAATCTTGTTTAATTGATGTCTAATGATTAAGCTTCAAATTTAATGCAAATCTGAAATATTTGAATCTTCAAATGGGAGGTTGTGTCCATATTATGTCCCCTAAAACACCTTTAAAATACCACAGATAAACTAAAATTTGAGGAATATTTATTATTGTTAAAATTTTACAAAAAAAATATCTGAATTTTCAGGAAAGGCTTCCACCCCCTTTTTACCCCCTTTTACAAGAAACTAAATCAAACTAAATATATCCTACATGGCGACCTCTTATGCCTAGCAGCTGTGTTCAAAAAATTCATAATGATCGGTTAATTAGGTTAGGAGTGAATCCTGTACATACATTACTTTACACCAAAATAGGAATTATCTCCCTTACATGTTGAGCTTTTTACGATTATATTTATAATTGAGACAATTATAATATTTTTTTAGTCTAAAGAACATGCTGCAAGTATAAAAAGGGGGAAATCGCTAGTCAGAATCAAATATCAATTTGCCAGATCTATTGCTATTTTTGATTATATTTATAATTGAGACAATTATAATATTTTTTTAGTCTAAAGAACATGCTGCAAGTATAAAAAGGGAGAAATCGCTAGTCAGAATCAAATATCAATTTGTCAGATCTATTGCTATTTAGGTCTAACATGAAATATCCGAAAAGGTAACTGTATATATTAGATTATACTATAAAACCGATATAATCAACATTTGTTTCCTTAATATCTTTTAACCTATATATTTTAATCACACAAAATGCATGCTAAACCATTCCTTAGTTTTCGGATTGAGTTATGTTTGAAAAACTTTAATTTTAATTGTTCTAATTAGTTGTAATTTGCAATTAATTCACCAATTGAGTCATAACTTACTAAGTTTCTCTCTATCACACTCACCCTCTCTCACTGTGTATTGTTTAATGCTGCCTCCCCCAGCTTTTATTTATATGATATCACTCTTACCTCTCTCTCTCTCTCTCTCTCTCTCTCTCTCTCTCTCTCTCTCTCTTTAAAATATTCCTTAGTTTCGAATTGAAAAAAATCGATTTTAATTGTTCTAATTAGCCATATTCTAACAGACTCTCTCCTGCTCTTACAATGTTGATCACTCTCACATATAACTCGCTCTCTCTCTCTCTCTCTCTCTCACACATATAACTCGCCCCCCTCTCTCTCTCTCACACATATAACTCACCCTCTCTTTCTCTCATATAACTTGCCCTCTCTCTCTCTCTCTCTCTCTGTCTCATATAACTCGCCCCCTCTCTCTCTCTACCTCTCTCTCTCTCACATATAACTCGCCCCCCTCTCTCTCTCTCAAACACATATAACTCGCCCTCTCTCTACCTCTCTCTCTCTCTCTGTCTCATATAACTCGCCCCCTCTCTCTCTCTCTCTCTCTCTCTCTCTCTCTCTCATATAACTCGCCCCATCTCTTTCTCTCTCTCACACATATAACTCGCCCCCCTCTCTCTTTCTCACATATAATTCGCCCTCTCTCTCTCTCTCTCTCTCTCTCTCTCTCTCTGTGTTTATTAACAGTTAAAGATAATAAAACTAACTATAAAACTTAAATTTGTCCATAATAAACAAAAATTAAAAAATATCACCACAAGTAGTAATACTATTTACCAGTAGCTGGATGGAAAGACACAGAGAGAGAACAAAAAGAGACTCTGCACATTTAGTGATGAAAACGCTGTTTCGAACCGATGGACTGAACGTCTTATACAGATGTGTGAATACATCTAAAAGTTGTTCTCATAAACACATTAATTTCTTGCCTTTGGTTTTTTTTTTTAGTGAAGTTTTTAATTTTATTCCTCATTCACATAATTAAGAAGTTTCGTGGCACATGCGTGCGCAATGTTATTTGTGTATTTTTTGCGTTTGTTTGTTTTTAAGGAGAGCTTCTTTACAAAAAGAGCTGCAGAATAATTGCCTCTCGAAATTGTCTTGTCAACCTGTTCAGCATCGTGTCTGCTTGAAATGGTCTATCAATTTTATTGGACACTTACGAATGTCCCTTTTGGCTGGTTGCTACGAAGATGCACAAAAAAAGATAGCACATAAAGTGAATGGAGATCATATATATATATATATATATATATATATGTATATAATATATATATATATATATATATATATATGCACATATATATATGCACACACACACACACATATATATATGCATATGCACATATATACTTTTTGTCTAAAAACAAAACTTTTCTCTGTTTATCCGAAAAACTGAAGGTATATTTCCAATATATCTATTTAACTATGTTTTCTACAAAGAAAGAGACAATATCATTCCGTCTCAAGTCATTCTCTAAGGACACATGGAAATAACTCAAGAAATGATATCAGTCAAACTCGTAAAGAAATGACAGATTTCGATATTGTGCAGAATGCAGACTCGAGAGATTCACATTTGAGCAAATTTTCAGATACAAACATTTAATTTAGACAATAAGCCAAAAAAGAATATATATATATATATATATATATATATTCATGTATATACACATATAATATTATACGGTGATATTATATATTGTGTATATATTTTCAGTATTTACTTCAACAGTGCTCAATACGTGAGTAGAGTTTAATAGTAGTAATATGAAATATATATCTATGACAAGTAAGCTACACAGAAACGTCCATGTTTTATTATTGGACCTGAGATCTCAGGTTCAAACCGTGTATCTGGTAGGTCAGCTTTATTTGTAGCCACATTGATGAGCATTAGAGAGACAAAGCAAGCACTTGTCTGTGGATATAAATATTTAATTATAAATATATACATATATATATATATATATGTATATATATACACACACATATATATAAGTAGTAATACTACACATTTAAAACAAGATGAGTTTTTAAGCTCCCCAAATCCATACTAGCGTTGTCCACGTGCACCTGTAGTGCAATGGATAATGGCGTTGAGTAACAATCGGTTCTAAGTGACAGTCCTCTGGAGGCCAATGATACTAAGAATTAAATAGAAATTACTTATTTAACAGAACGAAAACAATCTACCACTTTGAGTCTGAAATTCCATATAGATTTTCGAGTTCAACATAAAGATTCCTGAGCTTTAAAAGATGCGCCTGAAGAAGGTTACATCGGCTGAAACGTTGTGAGAATAACATCCAAGATGAGAATAGTAGTCTGAATAATCCAAATAATACAAATAAGCCAAAGTTCATTTCCAATGTAATACAGAAGAAGAAGAAGAAGAAGAAGAGAATGATAGAATGGATGTGTAATATGAGTATTAAAGACGGGCTTAGTTATGATGACTAGAGAGAGATTAAATCTGGACAATATAGAGAGATGTGCGCAGAACAGAAGACTTTGATGGCATGGTCACGTTGAAAGAATGGATGAGAGTTATTGAGTCAGTAGATGTAGAACAGTTAAGGTAGCAGGTCCAGTTCAAAGGAAAACATGGAAGGAAGTGATTAGAATGGACTTAGGAGAAAGAGGGATAAAAAAAAAAGAACTGACCAAAGATAGGTTACTTTGGAAGTCAATTTTAAAAAGCCGTCCAACACATGCCAACATGTAAAACGGATGTTAAACCGATGATGATGATTTTAAGTGTGCTCTACACTTCTTTTTTTCTCATATATTTCAAATACTTTCATTAATTTTAATTCTTTGTTACATTCAAAACGTATGCATAAGAATAAATATAATAATAACAATAAGAACAACGTTTTTTACTTATTATCTAATACGTAAAGCTGTCTTTTTTAAAAGTCAGACCCAAATAGCAATCCATCTGATATGTCGATACTTGATTCGAACTAGCCAATTTTTCCGATTCTCTCTTCTACTATATTATCAGCAAGAACATATTTTATTTTGTGCCGGTTTCTTGAATCAATAAAAGTTGTCCTCCATTGTGCTATAATACTTAAGTAACCTTTTCTACATCATATCTATACTTAGCCTGAAAAGCAGAGTACTGCTAAACAATATGTAACACTATTAACAACTTCACATATTAACTCCCATTCAGATCTTTGTGAATACTTTAGAAATAGATCATTGAATAAGTGAGCCCCTATTAAATTTTGGATGTCATCCAGATCTGGATTCGGATCTCGTAATTATTTGAAGGATCTTTTAAAATTGTCCGATAGGGCATTTTTCCAAAAATCTGGCTTATATCTTTTTCGAAAATGCAATACTCGTTAATATTTATTATAAATTTTTTTTAAAATCATAAAAACCCACACGAGTAAAAAAAATCCTACAAAATAGTCCATTTGGATCCATTTGGCATCATTAGAACTCGGTGAAAGTCACCTAACATTCGATTCATTTTGTTCACATGAAACAGAAAATTTCATTATGTGTTCAGCAAAAATAAAATTTATATCAAGAAAAAAGGTTAATTTGAATCTATTAACATAGCAGAAGATTTCTTCTCTTAACCAATAATTCTCTCAGATCAAATCGTCTGTATTTTTTTTTTTTTTTTAGTTAATCTAAAATTCTTGTCTTGCCGCAATAGTGACATCTCCTCTCCCCCCAAAAAATGCCACCGATTGAATCGTTAATAGAAGGTGTGATTCTGAATGGGCTTTACATGTACCGAACCTTTCATAAAACTGGCCTTGTGCCTAACCTCCTGGAGAGGAGGTAAATAAAACTACACATAACTGTTTTACCTTCCCACCCCGAATCATTTCTTATTCAATAATAACTAGAACGCACCATTTTCATAAACAACAATAAAATGTCTTCTTTTCTGTCTTTTTTAAGTTTGTATGTCAACTCTTTTTCCCTTCGCTTGTCTGCATTTGCGTATCAAGAAGAAAAAGAAGCTTATTCTATTATGCTCCCTAACCCTCTCATGGGTCTTCCTGTGAGCTCAGCTCTATAAAAATTTCACTTGTAAAAGTAACATTATAACTTATATGAAGCCTTTTCTAAGTTTATCACCGGGAACATGTTTTGTTTCGAGAGATTTTCTTGCAGAAGTTTTATTTACAAAACTATTTGCTTCTATCTATTTTGATAGATAGATTTAATAAAAAAAATTTTTTTTTAAATCAAATATTGTTTCAGTTATTTCATGACATCTTGTATTTTAAGGCTTCTACATTACAAAATAATGTTTTCAATTTTTTTGCTTCTTTTTATTTTAACCTCACATCATTCGAGATGTCAGAAATCATAAAAATGGATTCCGAAGAATATTCTAAGATCTGTTTTAAAAAAAAAAAAAACGGTCAGAATAAGAAGTATGGTTCTGCAAGAATAAAATACCAAATTTTAAATTTTTACTCAAATAAGTTGTGTTTTATATATTTTTTTAATAAAACGAAAAAAATGTAAATTGCTTTTTAAAAGGCGGTTTTGTAAACAAGTAATTTTTATTTTTGTGTTTATAACAAAAGAAAGAATTTTAGAAATTGAGGAACAAAGAAAGATATAAGAAAGAGAAGGTTTCTATTCCTTTACGGGTTGATCTGTGGAATAAAGATTTAATAATAATTTTACACTGCTCGTTTTAGGCGAGTTTATTTTTCAATATACATACAGGGTTACCCCAAAAAAGGCCACCCATGGACTCGTCCATTAAATTCACTGCAAACCCGACTCAAAGTCAGTAGCAAACGGTGTTCGGTCAGATTTAGTTCCTGATATTAAAGACTTCCTGTTTTGGGTCGTTTACTCTTCTGGTTTGTACTAATTTCTATTTATTAATTTATTTATTAAATTGTTATGTGAAAGCACAGAATAGTTAACAAAGCCTTCTCATGTTAAGAATAGCTGTCTAAATAATCTTCTGCAGTTTACGGACCGTGCTGAAATAATAACGTTATTATTTAGAAAGCCATTCTTAACATGGGGAGAGGGTGGTTTTGTTAACTTTTCTGTACTTTCACCTAACAATTTAATAAATAAATTAATAAATTTGAGAAACTGAAACTCTTGCCGAAAGTTATATTACAGATGATATTTAATATCAGGAACTAAATTTGACCGAAAACCGTTTGCTGCTGATTTTGAGTCGGGTACTCTTCTGGCTTGCGGTGAATTTTATGGACGAGTTCACAATCCTCTCTACAATCCAACCGTATTTGGTACAAATAAACTTCACTCTTTGCCTGACTTGTCTACCAAGTTTCTGTCATTAATGTCCAACAGTTTTTGTTTTATCACTGTTCAATGATATATTCTAAATGTGCACTTCTGTATTGCAAGTACATCTGGATACAACTGATTTTATCTGTGATGTCCCTCAATAGTCTGGGGATTGTTTTCTTCTTCTTCTTCTTCATCATCATCATCGACGACGACGACGACGACAACAACAACCGGTTTATTTGTTGAATCAGGCCACAATTAATTCTCTGATGAGGGTGGGGCCTGATTGTCTAGTCTCGATCTAAGTCTTCCCCTCCATTCTTGCCTGTGGTGAGGCTTGACGGAATCTATACCCAAGGCTCTCCTATCACGTTTGACCACATCCTCTCAAGACAACTTGGATCTGCCAGTGGTGGTCTTCTCTGCTAGCACATTCAACTGTCAGGCTTTAGCAATCCAGCCATTGCTGCGATCAACGTACCTCAACCAATGCAGTCTGCTCTTCAGCGTGATGTCCGCAAGGCTTTCCAAGTTGACCTGTGCGAGCAGAGACCCAAAAGGCATGCTCTATTTAGGCCTCACCATACAGATCCATCTGACCATTGCAGTTTTTTTAGTGTGCTGGCAGAGACAGACCAGGTTCCGGAGCCATACATTAGCACACTTCTAACTTGATAGACATGATCTTCGAGATAACTCCACAGATAAAAATTCGGGGTTATGGTTTGGTCAGTGTAAAGTGCATTTAGGATCACACTTTTAACTGATGAGAAGATCACCAAAGTGTCCCCACTATGGTAGAAAAATCACTAGGAAAAAAAGAATTGGTAAAGTTTATGTTTTTATTTCTAGTGTTTTTAGACCCATGTAGGAATATCAGTCAGGACATAAATCTCATGATTGGAAATGCAAATTAAGGAACAAAGTTTACATAAAAGATTGGCACCCCCCTCCCCCACTGTTTCATCGGGATTTGTCAGTAAAAAGGTTAATCGTGCAATTATTTTTTGTGACAGTTTTGACACAATTTGAAGATGTCAGCATTTTCTTATTCGGCTGACATTTTTCTTCTAAAAGGGAACAAAACTTCTGGTTCAGAAAGGATTAATATTATTTTGTTCCAACGTACACAAAGGGAAATGTCTTATGCAAAGGCTTTATGTAACTGCTTATGTGTATACTTTGTATTTGGTAAATGTTAAGCGATGTTAATGTCTTATCTGGAAGAAGATCGTGCGAATAACCCACCTTATTGAGTTCAACAGATCAGTAATTCTGTCAGAACTAAAAAAAAATAACGTTTCTTGCAAAACAGAATTATCTCCCTTAGTTGAGAAAATACTGACGGCCATAACTGATTCATAATTTCATAGTTATTACACAGTACAGAAAAGATTTGTCTGCGAAATGTACTTAAGGGACGCTTTTCATTACTTCTCTTAAGTTGTGCTCTCTTTAGTAAATTCACTTCAGGTTGTATTATTTGGATTATTCAGACATTTTGGTTGTTATTTTCAAAACGTTCCGGCAGATGTAACCTTAACCGCTGACCTTCTTCAGGTGCATCTTTTTGAACTTAGATATGGCTGATTTGGGCTATGATCGCTCTCTTCAGTTCAAGAATAGTCGAGGGATTGTTTCGATAGACATTATGGTTGAGATAACGTCACAGATAAAAATCTGGTCGATTATGGTTCAGAGAGTGTGAACCCCATTCAGCATCATATCTACTGATGAAACAATTAGTAAAGTGTCCCTGCATATCATTGAATGGCTATAAAACAAAGACTGTTGGACATACAAGACTGAAACTTGGTGGACAAGTCAGGCATATATTGAAGTTTACTTGCACCAAATATGGTTGGATTGCAGAAAGGATTGTAAATTTTATTTACAATTCAATGGGTGGCATTTTTTGTGGGGTCATCCTGTAATAAGAGCAAAAATGATGCAGGCTTTCAAAATAGTATGAGTTTTCTCAGTTATTGAATGCATATTCAATAAGACAACTATTTTACAGATATATAAAAAAAAAAAAGTAATAAGCACACCACCACAAAGCATGATGAAATTTATCTATCACATAAGTAACTAGACACTTCAAATAATGCATGCAGATATATATGCGGGTGTGCGGGATAAGTATTTCATTGTCGTGTTAAAGGTACGGCTCAAATCATACAAAGGAAGCATGGAAATAAATTGCGTCTTTAAATTTTCGTATAATTCGATATACGCTCGTCCACTTCGTAAATGATTTCGCAAGGTAAAATTACTACCTGCGAATGACCGATGATGGATTGGTTAAAATATGAAATTTCATTTGGCTAAAATGAGAAATATTGACCAAAGAGCTCGCAAGTTAATGTTCATGTTAAGCACCATCAATCATTGGAATTTCTTTTTTGGTTTTGCTTTTGTTTTGTTTTGTTTTTGTTTTGTTTTGTTTCCCCCCCCCCCCCCCTCGTTCTCAGCAAAAATAATATAATTAGAAAACATGGCGTAAATAGTTTTCTTCAAGTTTTCAGCTCACTTAAATTTTGGTCGGCTCATTTTGAAATTGAATATTTCATCTTTGGGAAACTTTAAATCCAATATTATTTTAAGTTGGCTGTCGCTTTGTCTTTCTTCGTTCAAATAAAGTAGCGGCATAGTTTTTCATTTTCAATAATGATTCATAAGAATTCTATCATATCGTAGAAGAAATATTTAGCACTTAATGTGATTTCATAGAAAATAATCACCATTATCGCCAAGCAGTAATGTATACAAACTAAAAGAACAAAGTCTCTCTATCATTTAAGAAAACAATAAAGGTTTGAAATTGCACGATAAAGACGTAGGAATGGAATGGTGTAAATAATTGAGAGAGGATCTATTATAACATCACAATGTACTCAGACTTTGTAAAATCCTTTGACTTTGTAATTCTTGTGAAAACATGATTATCAACCAATGTCAAAGTTAAGAAATTATATATTTATAACAAAAACTGGACAACGCATAGAACCTTTCTTCATAGGCCTACCATCAAACGGAATTTCCATTAACAGAGTTTCTTTCCGAGAACTTCCCATCTATGGAACACATTGCCTCTGAAAGTTACCACATGGTCATCTTCAAATCTAATCTCAATAAATACTTTTCATAAATCAACCCCATAAGTAATCAAATTGTATTCATTCCATTCATCATTTTCAATCTTCTCATGATATTCTTCATCATTCAATTGTCAATCTATCCATCTCATTAACCCTTAATAGTTGAGTGGCTTTTAGCCTTGATAAGTGTGGCAGACATGATGAGTCAAGCCCTGTATCGAGTGGTGAAAATAGTCTTAAGTCACCTTATCACCGCCATAAAAGAGCCCGTCTTTGCCTAGCATGTAAAACCTCAATGTGAGAAAGAACAAGTACACACTTGAATGAGAGTATTTATATGTATCGACCACGTGACCGGCATGCTTTGCCATCCATAAAAGACGGGCTTAATGAAAATTGACAGACGGTGTTTTAGCAGTCAAATGGCTAAGCCCGTCTTTTATGGAGTGATAGAAATTAGTATTGAAAATGGTGTTGTTGGTGAAAAGTCTACTATATGATAAAGATCTGACGGAAAATATGTTGTTATGTTGAATAAAGTATCACCAAAGAAAAGTATACCATGTAACAAAGTTCCAGTGGTGAGAATGTTGTTTTCCAGATCAGTATTGAAAACGGTGTTGCTAGACAAAAGTCTACTATGTGATAAAGATCTAGTGGCAAACACATTGGTGCATTGGATACAATATCACCAAAGAAAAGTATACCATGTAACAAAGTTCCAGTGGTGAGAATGTTGTTTTCCAGATCAGTATTGAAAACGGTGTTGCTAGACAAAAGTCTACTATGTGATAAAGATCTAGTGGCAAACACATTGGTGCATTGGATACAATATCACCAAAGAAAAGTATACCATGTAACAAAGTTCCAGTGATGAGGATATTGTTTCCATCAATAGAGACCATCTTTCTCTCTTTTTTTCATTCCTACAATAAGTGGTGACCCATTCATAAAAAAAACATCAATTGCATCAGATTGGATTTGCTGACTAACATTAAAGTTGATGAATGTATGTAAAAATGCTACTTTTTGCCTCCGTTCAAAAAAAAAAAAAAAAATTTCAAAAAGCAAAAGATTATTTGCCTAACACAAGAGCCGCCAAAAGAATAGATTGAAAAACGAAATAATAATCTTGACAAATTCTGGATACGCTTCACCATCGGAGAATTGTTTGCTCGGACTGGAACATCCTTTACGTCTTATGTTTGCACCCATCACTTGTGTACACAGTCACACATACGCAGCAGGAAAATTGAAATCAGCTTTGCGAGATGTTACGTTCCCTCCGCTTCGCTATTTTTTTTTTCTTTTCGTTTCATTTTTACTCATCGACAAGGACAGTTCACTCCAAAATTGTCTCAGCTGTAACATTTATGAAATAAGCATTAATCATGCCTTTTTTTTTCGACTCGTTTTCCTCAAGGCAAACAATTTATTCAGCTGGAACAGTCAGACTTCTTTGGCCAAACATTTTCATGTCGTGCGTTGGCATGGCAAAAGTTTCAATTATTTTACTGGGAATAATAAACGAATTCACCCAATATCTCTCAAAAATGGTTTTATTTTAGGGAATCAAAAGGATTTCTTCACATAATGAATACTTTTTTATACTCCCAAAATAAAGATAGAAGAGCCGTTTAATTTAGAAACCATATAAGATCCTACAGTTTGTAAGTTCGAATGTTTGAAGGTATCTAATATATAAAGTAAAGCAAGTCTGTTTCTCAAATCTTTGTCATTGATAGCTTTCTTCCTACAAAATCAATGTTTGATTCTCATTGGTCAGTTCTGGAAGTTTTTTTATGGAACTGTTATGGCCTTGTTATGAGAACATGGACACAAGGTTTAGGTAAAACAAATATATTGGAGAAAAGTATATACAACAGAGCAACAAGAGAAGTAGTACGTTAGTACTGACTGCCAGTGTAGACTGGGGTTGAACAACAAGTGAGAAGCGTAATGCTTCCGGTATTTATTGAGAATGGACGAGTCCAAATGTTCATCATAGGTACGACACCATAACAGGAACATTGGTCTATGTTAACATGTATTTCGATTCAATTTCTTGAAAAAAATAATTTATCCACCTCGGAATATTTTTCAAATGGATGCCATCTTAAACATTTTGTAATAGTGACCTACATAACAACAACAGCTCTCTGTCCGTAAGCTAGTACAAATATACATGCTTAACATGACAAGAGATATAGCTAGCCGAAATAGCTTAGTCAGGAGAACATTAAACTAAAAATTACGATTTCAATTACGGATCTCGGAATCTGCTTTTACTTTCTTTATTGTTGCAAATCTATTATTTATTATTAATACATTATTTATTTAAAGTAAAAATACAACTAATGAATTTCTGTTTCTTCGTAAACAAGTCAGCCATTTCAATATTTTGTTATAAGTTCAAAAAATTAATTTGTTTGTGACCCTTCGAAAATTTACAGCAATTTGTAAATATTTAAACTGTTGAAAAACAAGTCAGCCATTTTAATATTTTGTTATAAGTTCAAAAATGAATTTGTTTGTGACCCTTCGAAAATTTACAGCAATTTGTAAATATTTAAACTGCTGAATAAACAAGTCAGCCATTTTAATATTTTGTTATAAGTTCACAAAATGAATTTGGAAAGGATGAGACACATGTATATGTGGAGTGGATAAGAACTTTAAAAATATTTATCATATATATATATATATATATATATATATATATATATATATAGTAAATATGTTAGAAAGACTGAGGGCAATGCAAAATGCTGGATTGAATATAAGCTGGAAAGAACAAAAATAATAAATCGAAGGGGGGGGGGGGGACTACCTATTTATTTTTCTTTAAAATCTTACATAGCAGTAAGTGTGGTGTCAGCTCTGTGTGTTGTGTCCGGATGATGATTAAGAATCATTTATATATATATATATATATATATATATATATATATATATATATATATATATATATATATATATATTATTATTATTATTATTATTATTATTATTTCATGTATCCACATAAAATGTTATAAAGGGGATATAATTTTTTATGTATCAATTTTCAGTATTTACTTTAACAGTGCTCGATACGTGTATAGAGCTAGCTAGCTAGTAAGTCATGAAAATCAACTGAACCTTTGTGAGAAGCCCAACGATTGGCTAAGAGAACAACAAAGAATCTGATTGGTTAACAAGCTAGACGTGTCTATAAAAACACCCGGCAAAACTAACTACATGCCTGACGATTCCCTCTGGGGATGAAACGCGGAAGCCTCTGTGTAGCTTAATTACAATAAATATATTTTCATAACTTACTACTATATATATATATATATATATATATATAGTGTGTGTGTGTGTGTTGGATCCATGTTGGATCGAGTAATTTCTGTAGGAAATCTTGAGTAAGAGAGCTCAATGTAATTCAGAGCAAGAATAAAAGTTAAAAAGAAAAACCTCAAACCAACATCCTAGCCATTTCATATTATTTATTTCATCTCGCCAAGACGTCTTGGTGAGATGAAATAAATCATAATGTGAAATGGCTAGGATGTTGGTGTGAGTTTTTTCTTTTTAACTTATATATATATATATATATATATATAGGTATATATATATATATATGAGAAAAAAGAAACACTGTTTCAGACAATATGCAAAAATAAAAATGGAATAAAGAATAAGCAATTCAACAACTAACAAAAATAAACTCAAAAACTCATGTAAAGTTCTGCCGAGATATTTCGGTCGTTAAGATACAGCCATTTTCATTCGGTTGGTAAACTTTATTTCAAAACGGAAAAGTTTTCAAATTTATACAAAGAATGCGATTGGAAGAAAATGTCACATGCAGAGAACAACAAAAAGGGAGTAGGGACGTGAGGAATGTTATGAAAAGAGAAAGAAAAAGAAGAAGAAGAAAGAGAGACCAATCAACCAGTGTCTTTAGAACGTCAGTTGAAGAAGAAAAAGAAGAAGAAGTGAGAGCAAAAGAAAGAAAGAGTAAAATCGACATTTGACTGTCGAAAGCTACTGAAGAAGAAAAAGAGAGAGAGAGAAAAAATCATCAGTGCTTGAATATCGCCTGCTGATTGAAATCCGACAGCAGATTGAAAACGTCAAACGTCTAATAGGATTAGTAGTAATTTGAAGCTATTGACGGAGGAATTCAAAACAAGGGAGGAGGAGGAAGCAGAGGAGGAGGAAGAAGAACAAGGGTTAAAAGTTAACCAGCGTCATATTCATTTAAATTCATTTCATATAGAATCGATCTAAAGTTTACCAACCGAATGAAAATGGCCGTATCTTAACGACCGAAATGTCTCGGCAGAACTTTACAACATGAGTTTTTGAGTTTATTTTTGTTAGTTGTTAAATTGCTTATTCTTTATTCCATTTTTATTTTTACATATATATATATATATGAGAAAGGAAGGATGAAGGTAATCCGACGTGATGGGAAATGAAAAAGGAAAAACCAAAAAGATGTTTTTTTATGTATTCATCAACGTTTCGTCTTTATTTGTAAGACTTCCTCAGGATGATAATTTTAAGAAAAATGTCATACAAGTACATGAAAATATTGGGTTGACATGATGGGTTGATGAGAAGAAGTAGTAGCCACTACTGGGAGCACAGGACCGAGGTCCAGGTTGAAGGAAGTTGGTGGCATGGAATGAAAATAATGTGGATGGCTGTGAGTGAAAAAGTGGAGGGGTAGGGGTGAATGGAATTAATGTGGATGGCTGTGAGTGAAAAAGTGGAGAGGTAGGAAAAGAGGAGGGGAGGGGGGCTCTGTGATTTTGGTGTGTAGGTTTTTAGAAAAGATTTGAAAAAATGAAGACGAAACGCTGATGAATACATAAAAAAACATTATTTTGGTTTTTCCTTTTTCATTTCCCATATATATATATATATTATAAATAAATAAATAAATATATATATATATATATATATATATATATATATATATATATCGGCAGCATCTTCTCTTGCAGGCAAGTATTGTTGAATATAAGAGACAACTCATGTCTAGATATCCTTTGGTAGATCCTTTCAATAGTCCGAATCAGGATCTTAGTTTCGGAGGGGAATTGGCTGATGAATTTGCCATATATATATATATATATATATATATATATATATATATATATATATATATATATATATATATGCAGATGTTTTCCAGATTGAAAGAGAAAAGAATAATAATTGCTTACCTTTTTATTGCATGTCCTGCCACTCTGTTTATTTCTTTGCACACCGAATAGAGCAAAGTCTGGACATACCAAGAGGCCTACAAGAAACGAAGAGAATTCATAAAATAAACACCAAATTGATACAATTCTATAAGAGTTGAATTCAAATTTCATTTTAGGCACTTTGAGCTGAGCTTGAACAAGAAGCAAGCAAACACAACAGCTGTCGGATTAGGTTGGAAAAGATCAGGGGGGAATATCCCAAGAGAACAAAGAGAATCTTGGAAAAGAGAATTTTGTACTTCATGCAAGAATTTTTTCTTCTTCTTCTTCTTTTTCCTCCGTCGCTTAAAGTATTAAACAAGTTTAAGTGCATGTCTGCGTATTTCATTTTGGTAACTTTGCAAAAATCTTTCTTCTTTTTTTTTTTGTAATTGTCTTTAAACAAATGGCATTTATTCATTTTTTTTAGTGCTTTTAAGATTTATGATTTTATAAAAATAAAAAATCCACACAAAAATGAAACAGAAACCATCTTCATCTATTCCTCTACCTAAATGGAAGGTTGTGAGGATACAACAATCAAGTTTCGACAAACAAAATTACTACGTTTCGAAATTTTCAAGACAAGGATTGATAATTTGGATTATTTGGACTACTGTTATCATCTTGGATGTTATTCTCACAACGTTTCGGCCGATGTAACCTCCGACCTTCTCCAGGTGCGTCTTGTCAAACTCTTTATTTCAGGATTATTTTAATCGAGAGTCTGTACAGAATTTTGAACCCTTCATTTAATTTATGGGGGTAGATTGTTCTCGTTCTGTCATCCCTGACTGAGTAAAAGCCTTAAACAATTCTTTAATTACATTCTTAGTATCACCTATACTGAGGATT
>OY744517.1:35069842-35312342 GCA_963556195.1 Sepiola atlantica
TGTCGAGGGGATCTTATTTGGGCTTTGAATACTATGTTATTTTGAATATTTGGTCAGGGTTTACTTGAAGGGAGAAGTATCCTCATGTCAGATTGTCCTGACAAACCCTTGTACAGAGAGACCGAAGACACTCCTGGTGTCTAGTAGGTAATTCAAACTCACCAGGTATATAACTGGGTCAAAATGTGTCTAGTTAACAGTAGTATAGAGAAATGATGACCACAAAACCCTGCACTTTTGATGGCCTTGTGCCTAATGTGTGAACATTTGTTCAACTTTTTTGGCAAATAAATTTTTCAAAGTGTAGTATCTTTTTTTATTTTTGTCCCAATCCAGAATGCCCCTTTTTTGGGAGCTAAAATTTTCTCACATTACAAACCGACCTTGTATCTAAAATACCTATTGTAAGCGATTCAGTGTATACAATTAAATGAACATAAGTTGCTATTTTGTATTAGTATTTACATAGTTTACTTGCGACAATTCTTCTAATCTCAGGCGCAACCATTTTCACAATGTGCCAGTCGTTATACTCTGTGGCCTTTTTCACTCATAGTCTGTAACCCTTCTCGAAATTTTGACGAAGATAAAAGATATCTGAAGAAGTCCGAAGAGCACAACGGTCGAAACGTGAAAATGGCAGCAACCAAAATAACGTATACAGGGTCCGGATGATATTTCTTTGCAACTTTATGCATATTGTTGTTTTGGTCCCCCGATTTATAAAATCGGGGGACTTATGTTTTGAGGTATGTCCGTCTGTCCGGATTTTTCTCCGCAACCATCCATTGAATTTCTCTGAAATTTTGCATAACTTTGGGCAGGTTAGAAAGTGACATTCTCCGATTTTTGAAAAAAAATCTGGTTAGCCCCCCAGGGGATCAAAAGGCCATGAAATGGCAAAAAATGACATTTTTTGCCCCATAACTTTTCATCCATCCATTCAATTTCTCTGAAACTTGGCCAAAATGTGGAGGCAATTGTTCTTAATAGAAAATAAGTATCGCTGACCTTGGAAAAAATCTGGTTCGCGCCCCTCGGGAGTCAAAATCCCCCAAAATGGCAAAAAATGGCCCTTTTCTCCCATAACGTTTGTTCCATCCATTCAATTTTTCTGAAACTTGGCCAAAATGTAAAGGCAATTGTTCTGGATATAAAATGAGCATCCTTGACCTCAGAAAACTTCTGATTCGCGCCCCAGCGGCTCAAAGGGGGCTCAAAAATGCCCCAAATTGCCCAAATTTATTGTTGCATTTAACACTTGCCACATCGAGTCACATACAGAGGGGGACCACGCATGCGCGGCTTGTTACTTTCGTTCTTAGTCTTGTTTTTATGTAAACAGTGACTATATTTCCATTCTTAATTTTGGTGGCAAAATAATTGATTATGAACAATTTTGAACCTCCAGATTTGTGGAAGAGACACAGTTTTCCTTGGAATCCGTCCCCGAAAGATAAGATTCTAGACTTTCTTACAACAGCAACCGGGTGATAGAAAAGGTCAGAAAGGAATTGAAACAGTCAGGATTTGACTAAAATGTGACATCAGTGACAATAACGCATGATCGATGATCTGACACCGGAGTTTGTTGCTAAAGTTCAGCAGATCATCGACAATGAACCCAACAAAGATTGAACATTGCTAACTACATCTACATTCTAAGCAAGGCAGTTAAACTCTGGATCAACCAGGTAGCTGCAGGTAGGCCTTACATGTCACAGCAAGACTCAACATCCTGCCATACCAGCCTGAAGACACAGGCCTGGCTATCAGAGAACTTTGTCGACCACACTTCACCTTACATCTGACCTCCGAGCTCCCCTGACTGCAACCCCTTTGTGTAGGGTGGCGTGAAAACAGATCCAGCTGTAACAAGAAAGACGAGCTAAAGACCAAGAATATGATAGTCTTTAGAGACTTACGTCGGAAAACAGCGACGTAAGCCTGTGGCCAGTTCTGAGGTCGCATCGAGGGTGCTATCAAAGCCAAAGCAAATCGTCGAGAGAACAAGTGATAGAGACATATTGACTTAAGTTTGGTGAATAAATTTTTTTCAAATTGATCGATTATACTTGAGGCACCCCAGAATCAGCAACGGCCAAAAGGACACATTTAGCTCGACACCAGTTTTTTTTTTTTTTTTCGTGTACTTCCGGTTGAATTATCAACAACGCACTGAACTTCAGATTTTTTTACAAAACGTTTTGCTTTGTAAACTTTACAGATTCATAAAAAAAAAATTTAATCAAAAAAACTTGCAAACTTTTTATTAAACAAAATGTATAAACAAACAAAACAAATTTAAACAAAAAAACATTGAAATAAGTGGATGTTGTGCAAATTTAGTTACAAGCATCATAAAATAAATTTTTTTTAAAATACATAGTTTTATTTACGAAACTTTTATAATAAACAAACGAAACAAACTAATATTTTAAAAAAACATTGCAGAGATCGTGTCCCTATTTACTTGCCTCCACATGCGGGCAAAGTTAGACACAAGGTCGGTTTTTAATGTAGGGAAAATTCAGCTCCCCAGAAAGGGGCACTCTGGATTTTAAAAAAGTTTTATTTACAAAACGAAAAAAATAGTTACAAACCGTTTATCAAACAAAATGTATAAAAAAAACAAAATATAAATTAAAATTTTTTAAAAAATCATTTAAAAATATTAATTTATCATCGCTAAATTTAATGTTTTACAAAAATATTTAAATAAATATTGGATTGTATTAAAAAGCCACACAGAAAATACCTTTTTCAAAACGGTCCTTGCCCTTTTGGCTAGGAGCAAACTGTAGTATCTGTTCTGATACTATACTTAATCTTTCCTGTCCTAGGTCAGGGAAGGAGAAATCCTTCTAGACTAAGGCAATTTTAATTTTTGTTTCGATCCAGATTGCCTCTTTTTGAGGAGCTAGATTTTTCCTACATTAAAAACCGACCTTGTGTCTAACTTTGCCCTCGTGGGGAGGCAAGTAAATAGGGACACTCTCCAAATTGTACAAAACAAAAAAGTTTTGTAAATAATCTCAGCACGGCATCCACTTATTTCAATGTTCTTTGTTTAAATTTGTTTCGTTTGTTCATAAATTTTTAATTAAAAAAGAGTTTGTAACTTTTTTTTTTAGTTAAAAATGTATGTTTTTTTTATAAATCTCTAAAGTTTACAAAACAAAACGTTTCATAAAAAAATATGTGACGGTAAGCCTGCGTGCATTAATTATTTTGTTTATAATTCAACCGGAAGTCAAAGAAACCGGTGTCAAGCCAAAATGTGTCCTTTTGGTCGTTTCTGATTCTGGGGTGTCTCAAGTATAATTGATCCAAAAAATGAAACTACTGTGTTATTTTTTCCTAGACAGTAATCTTGAGAACAAATATCAACTGCATCCTTTATATATACAATTACTTAACAAATAGACGCCCTTTGACCCTTCGAAACATGTAAATAATAACTGTTCTCACAAATAGTGTCAAATTGCATCAATAAATGACTGACCACAATGGATCAAATTGGATTTAAACTCAGCATAGCCGATTGTATACAGTGTTGACACATCGGTTCACATTAGATCACCAAAGTTAAGCGACGTTGAGCCTGGCCAGTACTAAATGGGTGACCATTTGGGAATACCAGGTGCTGTATGTGGCCTGGAGAGGACATGGGCTCCACCAGGTTCTATCATGCACACTGAAAAGTTAAGACAGATAGAGTATCTGCCTGACTCCCCGATGACGTCCCTGGACGTTATGGGATATGGATGGATGGATGGATGGATGGATAGGCGATTTCATAGTTTTCGATGGCATTCATTAGGCTTATTATATACTTTCTAAATTATAATAGAAGTAGTAGTAGTATGTTTGCCTTTCATCATCTTACATATAAAGTAAAGACGATTTTCCCTCCTATCTTTGTGATTAATAGGATCATTAACAAAACATACAGAAAAACATCTGCTTCATCAGTCAGATAGCACAAATATTGGTCCGTGTTTTTAAAAACAAAAATGTTATTTTCAATTGATTTCATCGATGTTTTATTTAATCCTGATCAATATTTTATTTCTTTTTAGTCATAAATAAAGGAAGGAGGAGGAGGAGTTCTTACCATCACAATCAAAAGTCCTAATACTACCACCCAAATCACTGGGTACTAATTTAATAATAGAAATGTTTCGATATTAACCGCCAAAAAGATGCAAAGTAAGTTTTGATTTGTCCTTAACGCTTTCTTTCATTTCCCTTGGCTGACCAACATTCGACTCTGAAGACAGAGCAAGAAAGAGGTGGGGGTGAAAAAAGCAGTATGGTTTTTATGTATTTAATAGCATCAGCATTTCGTATTTGCTTCCATGGGTCACTTGGTTAGCGCATCGTAATTAGAGACAGAGTTTGTGAGTTCAAACCTCAACCAAGGCCTAATTATTTTTACTCGAATTTTGTCCCAAAATGAACTTAGCCATTTCAGATTACAATCTTAAACACATTGTTTAAATTTACTTTTCCTTTTGTTTTCATGTAGCCTACATAATTTATGAAAACTAGGATCCTGGGCAACACCCAGTAGCCTTGCTAGTATCCTTTAATAAAACCTTCATGAAGTTTTTGTTTTTCTAAAATTATCTTTTTAGTTTCATCATCGGTTCTTGTTCAAATTCTTAAACTATAATTTCTCTCCATTGAATTCCGAGATCAGCAGCTGTCTATCCGATGAACGTAAAGCGAGCACTTCTTATCAGGGCTTTGATGTGGCGTCAGGCAATGTGCACAACACTTGCATGCCAGATGAAAATGGAAATTAAAACAAAGCTGTAAAAACAACAAATGCTGAGTAATTGCTGCTTCATTCTTTCTTCTTCTTCTTCTTCTCCCCCTCTTCATTCTTTCTTCTTCTCCTCCCCCTCTTCATTCTTTTTTCTTCTTCTTCTCCCCCCTCTTCATTCTTTTTTCTTCTTCTTCTCCCCCTCTTCATTCTTTCTTCTTCTTCTCCTCCCCCTCTTCATTCTTTCTTCTTCTTCTCCCCCTCTTCATTCTTTCTTCTTCTTCTCCCCCCTCTTCATTCTTTCTTCTTCTTCTCCTCCCCCTCTTCATTCTTTCTTTCTTCTTCTCCTCCCCCTCTTCATTCTTTCTTCTTCTTCTCCTCCCCCTCTTCATTCTTTCTTCTTCTTCTCCTCCCCCTCTTCATTCTTTCTTCTTCTTCTCCTCCCCCTCTTCATTCTTTCTTCTTCTTCTCCCCCCTCGTCATTCTTTCTTCTTCTTCTCCTCCCCCTCTTCATTCTTTCTTCTCCTCCTCCCCCTCTTCATTCTTTCTTCTTCTTCTCCTCCCCTATTCATTCTTTCTTCTCTTTCTTCTTCTTCTCCTCCCCCTCCTCATTCTTTCATCTTCTTCTTCTTCTTCACCTCCTCTCTCTCCTCCGCCTTCGTCATTCTTATCCGTCTTATCTTTTTTATTTTACATGTTCTTTTTCATTCCTTCCCCTCCTTTTTTAATTTTTTTCCAAGACAAAGGAGACAGATGGATGAAGTTCTCTTTCCATAACCAACACGAAGATCCCCACATATGTTTATTATGCTTACATATTAGAAATAATATTATCTTTGACCCTAGGTAAGTGCAGGGAGAGGGGCAATTTCCAGTCCAAAAGTTGAAGGTAAAGAAAATAAAGTATCTTAAGAAGAGAACGCATCTGTTCTGTTGTTATGATACTCTCCTCCCATGCATTACCACATTTTTTTATTTTGTGAGGGGAGGTAGTGTAGTATCTGTTTCTTTGTCATGAGACCATTGTCTCAGGCATTATTTCCTCCTTTGGAGGTGGGGCAGTGTAGTATATGTTTGTCGTCATGATACCACCCTCCCAAGCATTATCTCCTCCTTTTTTTGGGGGGGGGGAGGAGTGTAGTATCTGTTCTATGGTCATGATACCAGTCATACTGTCAAGTCTCATAACGATCTGTCCCCAAATATAGGCATTATAATCATTAAAATAAAAAATACTGTTTTGGGCCATATTTCTTGGTAATCCCTTAAAAGGCTGGGGCTCTGGGCTTTACAAAAATCTTCAACCGGATATAAAGAGTTAATAAAACAGTGCCGAATGACATGATTTTAGCCAAATGTATCGACATTAAAAATTGAAAGCCTTCAATTAGGACTTATAAGCTATGGGGAAAATTCAAATCTGAGGAAAAGGAAGATGCTGATCTTTGTTCCGAGGGCATACGCAATTTACATTGGTAACTGACTCACAGAAAGATACCTATTTTATTAACTTTTAACGGAGTCAGGAAGAGGGAAGAAAACTTAGAAACATTTAATGAAATTTACGGATTCTTCAAAAGTAATTTCATTAGTTACTAGCTGAACTTACCCGGCGTTGCCCGGGAGTGGATTTACTTGCAATTGGTTTGGCTTTGCTGTGTTTTAAATTATGCCGTTTTGTTTCTCTTTTCTTTTTTTTTTTGTCTATATTTTGTTTTTGTTTTGTCCAAAGAAAAGAAAGTGAGTCTGTAACGGACAAATACAGAGTTATGTCACTTTTTTGTCCCCCAAATATGATTTTTCTTTTCCAAACAAAGGGAAGCAAGTCTGTATTGGATGAATATAGAGTTACTTGGCTTTCTTTTTAAAAAAAAAATGGCGGTTATATGAAAATAAATATTATTGGATGAATTATTTGCTGGAAAAAATAAAATCGACATTACATGTTATTGTTCTTAACAACATAGACCAACGTTCAATAAAATGAAATGGCCATTCTGTATGAAATATTGATTCTTTTTACAAAAATCGAGAAACCGACTGACTTTACTACATAGAAGAAGAAGAAGAAGAAGAAGAAGAAGAAGAAGAAGAAGAAGAAGAAGAAGAAGAAGAAGAAGAAGAAGCCAACGAGAGCAGAGTTAGAACAAGATGGGTAAAAACCCATCTTGTGTCTAACTCTGCTGTTCCGGAAAAATCCAGCTCCCCAAAAGGGGTACTTTGGATTGGAATAAAAATAAAAATTGCCTCAATCTAAAAGGATTTCTTTACTGACCATGGATAAAAAAAGATGAAGTGTAACATCCGAACAGATACTACACTTTGCTCCTAACCAATATTTCACTGTCTCTTTGTATTTTTGTTTTATTTCTATTAAACTTTTATTCACTTTTTTTGCTTGTCTTTTTTTAGATGCGTTCACATATCTTTATACGTGACTGTCTGTCTGTCTGTCTGTCTGTCTGTCTGTCTGTCACACTTTAGTTTGAAAACTAAAAGTGCAGATTAATTGGATGCATCTAAAGAATATCTGTTCTTTTTTCCTTTGTTAAACTTTCATCATTTTATTTCTTTTTAGTCTTTTTCACTATACTTTCTTCTTTTTTTTCTTGTATCAGAGAAAAAATTGTTTTATCATATTTTTTTTTATTCTATTATTTTTGTATTTTGGGTTTTTGTATTCAAAATGGCAGAATGAGCTGAAAAGCTAATCATCTCATGAAAATAATGCTGATTACAATGAAATTATTCAGATTTAAAGATTATCCCCGACGACACGTGTGTGTTGTGGTGTGAATAACATTTGAATTCAAAAGTGATTCAGTGAAATAAAGTTCATCCTCATTTTTTTGGCTTCAACTGAGAAGAAGAAGAACAATAACAACATAAAGAAAAAAAGGAAAGAAGAAAAGAAAAACGAAACAAGAAAAAGAAAAAAGAGACGATAAAAAAGAGAAGAAGATTAAACAAAAACAAGAGAAAAAAGAAGATGAAAAAGAAGAAAGAAAAAGTAGAAGAAGAAAGAGAAGATGAAAAAGAAGAGAAGATAAAAAAGAAAAAGTAGAAGAAAGAGAAGATGAAAAAGAAGAAAGAAAAAGTAGAAGAAGAGAAGATGAAAAAGAAGAAAGAGAAGATGAAAAAGAAGAAAGAGAAGATGAAAAAGAAGAAAGAGAAGATGAAAAAGAAGAAAGAAAAAGTAGAAGAAGAAAAAGAAAATAAAAAAAGGAAGAAAAAGAAACAAGAAGAAAAAGTAAAAAAATAAAGAAAAAAGAAAGGAATGAAAGAGAGAAGAAGAAATACATGAAGAAGAAGACATAATGCAACAAAGGACGGAGAAGAAAAGAAAAAAATTACAGAAGAATAGAAGAGAAGAGAGAGACCGAGAGAGAGAGAGAGAGAGAGAGAGAGAGAGAGAGAGAGAGAAACTCCAAAAGGAACATTTAACTAATTGTGAAACATCATGAGTTTGCTGAACAATATTCAGCCATCCTCATCACAGCCATGTCAAAATATTTTCCTATTTACATAACTCAGTTACTCTTCTCCCTTAGGAAAGAACTTTGCAACTTTTGGCATAACTAATAGCAGATTTACATAATGTGCTACTTAATCCAATGGAATTGCTGGAATAATGTCTCCAAGGCTTCGTTTTCAAACAAGAGAAACCAAAAAATTAAGACGAAAACATTAAACTTAGTCTTTAGTATTTTCGGGTATTTTTCTCCAATAAGCTTGAAAAGAAAATAATTAAACTTGTCAAAAATTGAAAACAAAAAAAATGAAAATGTTTAAACTTAATTTAAATAGAATATATAATTTTTTCTGGGGAAAAAAATAAAGTTACATAATTTAATTTTTTTTTAAAGAGAAAATGTATTTCCGCAATAAAATAGTTTTACAAGACTTCAACGATAGTTTCACGAATGAAGGAAATAAAACGCAAATATTGATATTATTGAAACAAGCCATCAGTAATTTTACAAACCATTAGAGAAAAGATAAAACTCAACACAAAAAATAAACCTAGAGACGAGAGGCTCCCAATTCTGGGGCCAGCAAGCTACAGGGTGCATAACGTATTTGAGGACAGATGATGATGATGATGATGATGATGATGATGATCGTCATCATCATCATTATTATTATTATTATTATTATTATTATTATTATTATTGCCATCGTCGATTTAACGTCGGTTTTACATGTTGGCATGTGTTAAACGACTTTTAGAAATTGATTCAAACTAACTAACCTATCTCTGGCCAGGTCTTAATTTACCCCCTCTTTCTCTCAAGTCCATCCTTATCACTTCCTTCCATGTTTTCCTTGGCCTTCCCTTGCCAACTGACCCTGCTACCTCAACTGTTCTACATCTACTAATCCAAGAACTTTCAACAGAACCATACCAATGAAGTCTCCTTTTCGCTATACTGTCCAGATTTCCCAATCTGTTCCAGTTTCATTTCCAACCCAAAACAGCTTATATCTCGTATTCTTTCCCACAATCATTCTAGCAGATTTACCCCTCCATCGAGTTTCTTGAACACAACACAAGTCCATACATCTTCTCTCAAAAAACTCAACAATCTCACCACATGTTGAACGCAAGCTTCCAACATTTAAACTGCACAGCCTGAAATGTGACCAATTTTTTTTGAAAGTCATTTCCGCAATTGAGGTGAGATTTTTATAGGCCAGATTCCCTTCCTGACGCTAACCTAGCGAGGTGATGAAGACCAGTGTGTTTATCGCGACATCATCTCTTGATGATTGTCCACAAAGGCAAAAGATCTTTTCACCTGAAAGATTTATACATACACAAAATGACTCTTAAGAACGGATGATAATGTATTTTTATTCAAAACGGTTTTTGAGAATAAGAATTATAAATATATAGATTAAATAAAGGGTTCAGTTCGAAATACAATATAGATTCCCGAGTTCGGCATAAAGATTTCCAAGTTCAAAAAGATGCACCTGTAGGTTACGTCGGTCAAAGCGTTTTGCAAATAACAACCAAGATGAAAATAATAATCTAAATAATCCAAATAATTTAGATTATCAATCATTATCTCAAAAATTCTGAAACACAGCTCTAAATATTCTGAAAAACAGCTCTAAAAATTCTGAAACACAGCTCTAAATATTCTGAAAAACAGCTCTGAAAATTTTGAAAAACCTGCTCTAAATATTATGAAACACAGCTCTGAAAATTTTGAAACACAGCTCTAGAACATTCTGAAACACAGCTCTGAAAATTCTGAAACACAGCTCTGAAAATTTTAAAACACAGCTCTGAAAATTTTGAAACACAGCTCTGAAAATTCTGAAACACAGCTCTGAAAATTCTGAAACACAGCTCTAAAAATTCTGAAACACAGCTCTGAAAATTCTGTAGGGTAGAAAATGACAATTATGAGTATCTAATCTTCAGCAAATAAATTATTTATCAATTCGTTACAATTATTTGTATTCTACCAAGTTATAATATATGAACTCTGTTGGTCCTAATCACTGACCTAAGTTTCAGCTTCAGTATTTACTTGTATCATGGAGATTTGGAATATTTATTGTTTTATATTTATATAATAAAATCACGGTACTTTTATAGCTGATGAACCATGTTTCTATAATTTTGCATCGTCAACATTCGGGCAGGTTACAGAAGCACTTGAGAGTTGACGAGGCGAAAACTGCCAAAAGCTAAATTGAAGACTGGTAGCCGATAAATTACGAAGAAAATCAAACTAAAATACATATATACAAATAAAGAACGAACAAACCATAGCTAAACAGCTGTTAGTAATTAGATGTTTATTTTTGTTCTTTTTTGTCAAAGGAACCATCGTTAATCAAATGTTTTTAAATAAAATGTTATTTTGTTTGTGCACCGGAAAGTTTCAAAAGATGATTTTGTTTGATTTGTTAAGCAAATATTATTGTTTTTAAAAAATTTTTCAATGTTTTTTTTTTACATTTTTTTGTCAATTTTTTTCTTGTTAACATAAAAACTGAAACAACTGTTTTTAAGCAATTTGTTTTTTGCTTTATTTTTTATTTTAACGAAAACAAACTGTTTATAAGCAAATGTTTCTTGGTTAATAGTCTCGTCAGTGTGACCTATTTGCATTGTCGAATGTTGACAAATTTTAATCCATTCTTTTATATTTCTCCCGGGCAACGCCGGGGGACGGGTCCAGCTAGTTTATAATAAAGTAACGTTTGGTGGTATTCCTTTGTCATTTTATTGTCCTATTGTACTATATATGTGTGTAATAGTTTTTTCGGCACTAACAGTAATTAATTAAAGTGATTTAATAAAAAAACAAAGGATAAATTACTAAAACCTTTCTTAAAATATTATATTCATTAATTTTCAAGGGAGATAATTTTAATAAAAACTATTAGTTCTTAAAATTACAATAGATTTATATTAAAGATATGTAATGTAAATTATAGATTTAAAAAGAATACTTAGAACTAGATTAATAGCCGCCGAACGTCGGGTAAATTTTTGCTTGTTCGGTAATATATGTGACATTGGCTCAGAACTAATGCAAGGGAAGTAACTGCAAGAATATTTAATTTTTTACTATAAAATGAAACTATCATCTAAAATTATACGATTTCATAGGATTTGAATGGGAGGTGACGATGGCTAAGTGGTTAAAAACACGGACTGACAATCCGGGTGTGCCAAGTTTAAATCCAGTTTGTTTCACAGAAACACTTTCACTTAAGATGTTGGCAACCTTCACGTGGTCCCTCCCGTAAGTACCCGATGTCTTTCTAGAAAGAGTTCTAACTAGAAAGATATCGGAGAAACAAATGTCAGCAATAGAATCATCTGATTCATATGAAATGAATGAATGAATAGGATTTGGAAGTTTCAAAAAAATGTATTACGATGAAGAAAGCAACCGTGGAATTTCTACGAGGTATTACAAGTTATTGTTACGTTCTTACGATATGAATGGATATAGAGATAGGAATGTTTTTTGTCTAAAAATGTTTGCATGATCAGATGAAGGCGGTTTTAGTGTTTTAATGTACATTCTTGATTGTAACCAACATTTTATGGAATAAAACATTGCAAATTTACACACGAAATGTAATATTTGAAGAGTTGTACATGTTTTATTTTGTGCAATGCAATCAAATTTTTGGTCGTAAACAAAAATGTTCACTAAAATATTTTTATTTTCAATTTAATAACAGCATGTAGAGACAGTTTTATGGCTTAAAGTCAATAAAAAAAAGAAAATATGTTATTTTGTGTATGTATTGTTTTCTGTTTGATTTCTCTCTCTCTCTCTCTCTCTCTCTCTCTTACATGTATACATATATATAAAAAAAAAATACATATATATAAAAAAAATTAAATAAATGATTTTTTCATTTAAATTGCACCATGTGTTGATTTTCAAAAATATTGCACTTAAATACAATTCCACGCGTGCCTCAAAGATGTTGTCAATTTCCTTATTCAAAAAGCGCTAATCTGCGTCAAACATCGACCAGACTCTACTTATTATAATGTCTTTTACAACTTGACGTGTTTGTCTGCCTCTACCGTGATTCGACAAGAATAGGTTTACGGCTCTCGAAATTATTACTAGAATTGTCCGCAAGGACCGTAAGTAAAATTAATTTCTAAGTGACAGAAGGTTGAAAGTTCAATCCTCAGTGTGGGCGACACTAAGAATTGCGAATTACTGAAGACTTCTTCTCAGTCATGCTACCCCCATTCGAAATTCCGTCCAGATTCCCGAGTTTGACGGAAAGATTCCCGAATTCGACAAGGTACACCTGAAAAAGGTTGGAGGTTACATCGGTCGAAATGTTGTGATAAAAACACCCTAGATGAGAACAGTAGTCCGAATATACCAAATTCTACAATTTATCAACCCTCATCTCAAAAATTCCGAAACATAATATATCTATATCAGTATAATTATTTTTATATACAAACGTTTTGGCTACATATGTGCAATCATGTTTTGGCTATAGCTATTTTCAAGAGCGAAGCCTCATCAGAGCAATCTACCAGTTATAAGAGTGAAAAGACAAACTGAATTCATCATCATTGTTAGATTGGCCTGATGAAGCTTCTGCTTGAAAAAAGTCTATAGCCAAAGTTTTTGTAGAAATAAGATTTATACTGAAATATAACTCCGCTGGTTATTGAGTACTATTACATAAATGCATTAGGCTTATAGGATTAACTCCTATGAACAAAATACTTACAAGGACTATATGTGTTATATATGTGTTATATATGTGTGTGTGTGTATATATATATATATATAATAATTCAGTAGAATAAAAAAGCTTTTTATTTTTGTATAAAAGATCTGTGTTATAAAATTTCCTTGTGATATAAATAAAGTTATAGCTATTGAACTAAACATTTATATATATATATATATATATATATATATATATATATATATATATGTGTGTGTGTGTGTGTGTGTGATTCTAAATTTTAAATTTCTTTTCTCCCCATTTTATTCTTTCCAAATATGATCTGAGGTTAAGATCGGATTTTAACTCTGATGAGATCTCAGTTTATAACAGCTGTTGATCAATAACATCGACATGCCAGTGTCGCAGATTTTGTACATGTCTGTGTAAATAAAAATAATCATACACATATATATATATATATATATATATATATATATACATATATATATTATTAATTTTATATGTACATAAAAGTAATCCATGGACACGTGTGTCTGGCTCATAGCCGTCATCAGCATGGCTAAACACGTGTCCTTGGATTACTTTTATGTACGTAAAAAATGAATAAAAATATATATATTAACGTAAAATACGCCCTATAAAGTTAAGGGCGACTAATAATGCAATTTTCTGCATTTTAATCACTTAGGAAGTGAAACAATCGAAATAGTAGTAGTAAGAAAAAACAACTTACTATTGCTTTACAAAGTTCACTACTTGAAATACTTGAAACATTAATTTAAACAAATAAACATTTCATTCATGACACAAAACAAAATATTTCTCATTTATGCATATAGATAAACATTAACATTTTGGTGATTTATCTATCTTTTAAATGTGACCTTGAAGAAAAGAAAGAAGAAATCAATTTGCCTTTTCACTGGCAATTTAGAAATAGATCACAACTTGTTGAAAATCAAGTCGGTCAAAAGAAATGAACATCTGAACACAAATGCTAAATATTTGTCCCCCCCCCCCCCCCCAAAAAAAAAACAATATTGCAAAACAGAATTATTTGTTATATTAAAATCAAAACAATCATTGAATTAAAAAAACAACAACAAATAATTGTTAATTAATAAAATGCCTTTTTCAAAACCAATATGCAAATTAGTTAACCTTAGGGCTGATATCGTATATACATAAGCAGTATATAAAAAAAACTGGTACGTTTATTGTGTTGACCCCCCCCCTCCTTAATTTCTACCCCAATTAGAGACTGATCTGCTTGTTTTCGGATCACTCGGAAAACAGTGGACAGTCTACCACTTAGCAGAGGGTTGGTAGCAGGCCACTACTAATCTTGTATAAAACTTTTATAAATACTGTCCCATTCCCCCACAATGAATTTTGAAATAAATTTTTTTTATACAAATTGGGGATCACCTAAGTAGGTTCAACCCACAGAGAGAACGAGGTATTTTGGTGAGAGAGCCTAGCTACGGGTAAAGTACACATAGACCAATTGTATGACCAACAACCCCCCCCTCCCGCTCCCTAACGATTCGGGCCTTGTGCCTAAGGCGAATAGGAACGTTTACATACATTGTTTTTTATTTTCATATTAAATTTGCTGTAACCGTCACTTTTGCCTAAATAATATTGTATAAAGTTGAATTAACTTGAAATAGAACGTTTTAACAGTAACATTGGGGGCGAGAAATATATATATATATATATATATATATAGTCTAAAGAAGCTTTGAGTCATTTTAAACAAAAGAAAAAAAAGGAAAATGCAGTTTAAATTCCCAGAGAAACTAACTAAATCCAAGATATTGCAGACTTAACATTCGTTGGAAAATTCATAAATAAAAATAATAATAAGTAAATAAAATAAAAAGTGTGTGTGTGGGGGGGGGGGGTGTTAAGTATCTAACAGTAAAACAAAAACAGGAGACCTTAACGTAAGCATCTAATATTAACACAGGGATCATCAGCTGTTTACCATGTAACTGTTTCGGAGATTTAAAAACAGGACAGTTATACTATTCATGGCTCTCCAATGGTACTGATCAAACTACCATTTCCCCAATAATCAAGTGTAGAAATAATTCAGCTTAAAATTTCACTAATAAATAATAATAAAATAATAATATATTACCCTTAAGACTACCGTGTGATATGGTAATTTGCATATCAAATAACATTAATTATAACAATAATAAAAAATACTATCCAAACACTACACCCAAGAACCATTCTGTGATATGGTAGCTAGCAATAAAATTATATAGGAATTAAAGTTGCATTAAAAAAAAAAAAAAAAAAAGCTCAAGTACCTTAGGTACCAGAAATAAAGGGAGCCACGAGAGCGCTCTATCCCTTAATAGACTTCAAAAACGGCCTATGCTAGAAATCTCATTTCTTTGATCAATCATAACTCAAAAACCAATAAACCAAATTAGTTAAAACTTTGCACAAATTTTTTTTTTGATAGGTTCTATAAGTGTGTGGAATTTCAGCATCATTAGTAAAGGCAACCCAGAGATCCAGAAAGGTCAGGCATGATTTTGTGTTATCCGTGTGTACGTACGTATGTATGTGCCACCCTGTATCTCATCAACAATTTGATAGATTCAGCTGATTTTTGGCAGAGATAGAGGTTCTAGGGTCTAGTTAATGACATTTTAATTTCAGTTTACCATATACCATAGTTTTCCAGAAAACTCCAAAAAACCTTAAAAATGACCATTGTATTGAGGCATAGCCTTTACAAAAGTAGTGACATTCCATGATAAATGCCAGTATGCTGAAATCATATGCCCTTAATAGGGTTAAGATGAAAATTCATATACACTAAATGTACAAAAGCAAGGAAATTCCCAAATGTTTACACTTTTATTGTCATTATGGGTATGCGAGCACAACAGGGCTATGTATTTTACTGGTAGGAATTTTTCTTCAGCGCACCTCACACACTTCATCCACTCATGCATAGAGATTTATACTGTAGTGATGTGATAATGAAATGGTTTGGTTGATATGTAGTCATACTCTTAATGACAATAAAAGTGTAAAAATTTGGGAATTTCCTCGCTTTTGTACATTTAGTGTATATGAATTTTCATCTTAACCCTATTAAGGGCATATGATTTCAGTATACTGGCATTTATCATGGAATATATATATACATATATATATATATATAAATATATGTATATATATATATATATACATTAAGGCAAACATTATTAAATAACATAAAGTGTTTTTGCTTGATAAGACTTTTTCTTTTTTTAATTTTCCGAATGGTTCATTTAATGTTTCGGTCAAATTGGTGTATGTAAGTTCCGTGGGTTTCTTGTTCCATTTTCTTTCCATTTTCGCTAGTACTTTTGATTTGATTCGTCCAATCATCCTCAAGGCGTGTTAGTCTTGGTGTCTTTAAAAATATGTCTTTACTGTTGAGTTTTTTTTTATCATCATAACGGCTAGTAATTTACAACTTAAAAGTTAAATATATATATATACATATATACATGCATACATATGAGAGAGAGAGAGAAAATCTGAATATTTTACAAAAGGCTACAAACTTTGTTCATTCATTATTTTCAATCCTCTCATAATAATCTTCATTATTCATCTGAGAATCCATCCATCTCATTAACACTTATCCTCGAGTTGATTTTAGCCTTGATAGGTGGTCTCATTAGTAAAAAAAGGGTGTCCCCCACAAAATTCTACCCATGAAATGGTTAATAACATTCACAATCCTTTCTGCAATCCAACCATAATTGGTACATATAAACTTTACTCTATCTCTGTGTTGTCCACAAAGTTTCAGTGAAGACTGCCCAACAGTCTTTGTTTTGTCATCGTTCAATGATATGTGGAGACACTTTGGTGATCATCTGATCAGTAGGGGTTGTGATCCTGAATGGGCTTCACACTGTAAACAGACACTAAGCGGCATGTTTAGTGGTGCATGCAAATAACAGACTTGTTGCAGATGAGAGATGTTCATCCAAGAGAAGGGTGGGAAGTCACAGAAGAAATTGAAAATATCTGCGATTGTGAGTTCGGCCACACAGAAATTGATTTTTCTTTTGAAATAAAATAAGTGCCTCATTTAATAAGGGTTCATGCAACCTACTTCAGGAAAGTAATGTTCCTAAATTGTCTGCAGATAAGCCCTTTTGAGTGGACACTGTCTAGTCGTTATCTCTAGTGGATATTGGGTGGCCGAATGGGGATGACTAAGAAAAAGACCGGAATCTAAGATTTCCAGTCAAAAGTACATATATTCCAGCCTAGGGGCAGGGGAGGTCAGTTTGAGCCAGCCCTCTCGGCATGAGAGAGTTTGTTTTTCTGAGGGTTGGCAGTCAAACTAAGATTTCCAGTCAAAAGTACATATATTCCAGCCTAGGGGCAGGGGAGGTCAGTTTGAGCCAGCCCTATCGGCATGAGACAGTTTGTTTTTCTGAGGGTTGGCAGTCAAACTAAGATTTCCAGTCAAAAGTACATATATTCCAGCCTAGGGGCAGGGGAGGTCAGTTTGAGCCAGCCCTATCGGCATGAGACAGTTTGTTTTTCTGAGGGTTGGCAGTCAAACTAAGATTTCCAGTCAAAAGTACATATATTCCAGCCTAGGGGCAGGGGAGGTCAGTTTGAGCCAGCCCTATCGGCATGAGACAGTTTGTTTTTCTGAGGGTTGGCAGTCAAACTAAGATTTCCAGTCAAAAGTACATATATTCCAGCCTAGGGGCAGGGGAGGTCAGTTTGAGCCAGCCCTATCGGCATGAGACAGTTTGTTTTTCTGAGGGTTGGCAGTCAAACTAAGATTTCCAGTCAAAAGTACATATATTCCAGCCTAGGGGCAGGGGAGGTCAGTTTGAGCCAGCCCTCTCGGCATGAGAGAGTTTGTTTTTCTGAGGGTTGGCAGTCAAACTAAGATTTCCAGTCAAAAGTACATATATTCCAGCCTAGGGGCAGGGGAGGTCAGTTTGAGCCAGCCCTATCGGCATGAGACAGTTTGTTTTTCTGAGGGTTGGCAGTCAAACTAAGATTTCCAGTCAAAAGTACATATATTCCAGCCTAGGGGCAGGGGAGGTCAGTTTGAGCCAGCCCTCTCGGCATGAGACAGTTTGTTTTTCTGAGGGTTGGTAGTCAAACTAAGATTTCCAGTCAAAAGTACATATATTCCAGCCTATGCGCAGGGGAGGTCAGTTAGAGACAACCCTCTGGGCATGAGACAGTTTGTTTTTCTAAGGGTTAGCAGTCAAACTATAGGACTTGCATTTTGATTTGACCGGGCAAAAGTCTTTCAGTTGAAAGTCTGTTTTTCAAAAACGAGCATCATTGTAACCTCCAAAAGAATAAAACATTGTTGCAGGTGTTGCAATTTCATTCGGAGGGAGAATTCTTTGTGTTGCAACACTAACTGAGATCACACGGCTGACAATGCGACCTACGTCAGAAGCAAATAACAACTTTGGACTGACACAAAGAGCTAACGATCACAGCCTGTGCAGTAAACGCACACAGACATGTTCATAACACTCACTGGGCCTTACACCTCCAAATAAAATAAGCGTGATTAAGCAATGTATTAGTATTAAGTAATAGATTTTTGTTCATGGAAATCGCTCCAGACAAGGCATTAAGTCACTTAATGTAAGGATCTAGAAAAAAATTACTATTTCAAAGCCAAAAACTAGCCAACAAAAAGTATAAGATGGATAGATTCCAACCCAGAAAACAGCAATTCTTCCCCCTTTCCCAGAAACATCGCTCATGGAATGTGAGGACTAAAGGACAAAATAAGGAAGCGAGAGTTACCAGGTTGTCGAAAGTAAACCCAAGGTCCACTTTCTACTGTCCTGTACAATATGAGCTATATACAGAAGGTTGGTTATGTGATAAAGATAAGTCTCACATATTGGAATCAGGTGCTGCTGCTGCTGCTGTTATTGTTTTATGGGTCATTATTGAAAAATATTACCATTGTAAAATAATTCTGAGTTGGATACAATTTGAGAGAAATTGAATAGAAATACATTTTTGTTGTTATTTGACTGAATGCTGGAACTCATTTGCTATCCTGAGAAAATTTGCTCAGGTGTGAAAAAAAGAAAACGCCAAAAAGTGGCCCATTTCACCTCGGTCTACCCTATTTGTTTTTTTGTTTTTATTTTGCCACGCCTTTTTTCTGTTGAAAATCGCCGGAGAACTCCTTCTAGACTGAGGCAATTTAATGTTTGTTTTGGGAGAGCGGGACCATTAAAAACTCTGCCCTCGTGGGGAGGCAATAAAACAAAGGCTGTTGGATATTCATGAATGTAACTTGGTGGACAGGTACAGACCGAAATTTATTCGTACCAAATATGGTTGGATTGCAGAAAGGATTGTGAATTTTATTAACAATTCCATGGCTGGCATTTTTGGGGGTTTATCCTCTATTGCAGTATATGTTATTTACAGAACTTGAACCACAAAATATAAGCACAGGTTATATCTAATAGAATAGCACACACACACACACACACACACATTTTGAGCAATAAATTCTGAGTAAAGAGAGTTCAGTGAAAATGAAGAGGAGGTTCAACCTGTCTGCTGCCGCTGCCAAAAACTGATGTGCCCTCAAGATGGTTCAATTTTAGACCATTCTTATTGGCACATCATATTAGCTTACAGATTCCCACCAGAAATAGAAAAGAATGAAACGGAAAAAGAAACAAAAACAGAACTCACTAATTGAGCTGAAAGCCAAGGGATCAGCCGGCAGAATTAAAACCTTGTGAAATCATTTTTGATGCAAGCTTCTATTTTGATTCTCATTAAACCTAATGACTTTGAAGATATTGACTCAAGAAATAGAGCAGGATTTATCTTCATATTAATAAAACTATCAGACAAGATCTAGTGTGTTTGTGCGTTTCACGCCTATATGTAATCTTGATAAATACACATCGAATAATGTTTGTTTTTTTTTGTTTTTGTTTTTACTATTAGTTGTTCGTATCCGGCATTGCCCGGTAGTATATTAACTAGCAATTTGTTTCGCTTTTCAACTATGCCATTTTTTTATTTTTCAAAATATTTTTCAAAGGAAAATAATTCTGTATGTATGCATACAGAGTTATGTCCCTTCTTTTTTTAAGATGACAGCCATTTAAAAATAATTCAGATCCGGAGAAAGTATTTTCTAGAAGGCATTAAAGCGAATTACATTTTATTCTTCTAAACAACATGTTGCAACAATCCAAAAGAAAGACTGACAAACCAGAATCAAATATTGATTTTGTAGGAGGAAAAGTTATCAAAGACAAAGAAACGATAAAGAGGCTGACTTTACTTTATATATTAAATTAACTGAATATTTATTGAAATCAAAAATAAAATAAAGGAAAACTAAAACAATATTTTTTAAATCCTATTTTTTTTTTAAATTGTAAACATGACTATATTTTGAATTATTTTTCTCTAAGATCTCCAGCTAAATACAGCTATTTTAATATAAATGTTTATATAAATTGATTTTTTCTTTTCAAAGAAATACTTTTTGATATAAGTAAAAAATTATATTTATATATATATATATATATATATCATCATCATCATCAACCGGTTTATTTGTTGAATCAGGCCACAATTAATCCTCTGATGAGGGTGGGGCCTGATTGTCTAGTCTCGAAATCTAAGTCTTCCTCTCCACTCCTGTCTTTGGCAAGGCTTGATGGAATCCATAGGCCCTGAAGATCCATACATCCTGGGATCTACGAAGCCCAAGACATTACCAGCAGCATTAGTGCTACTGGCACTGCCTTTCTTTTTTCCTGCTGTATTTCGACTAGACATTGTATTTAAGGCAATTTTACGGCTGGATGCCTATCCTTTACCAACTTGAACACTTTTGGCAGTCCAAGACCTCCATCGTTCCCATCTAACTAGGGCTGATGTCGTTTCCACTTAAGCATGTACGAATGTCATACATTACCAGTGAGTTGCTTATCAAGATGTTGTTGGTGAAGTATAAAACAAGAATTCCACTTGTATGAACAAAATAGTGACACATAAGTGAAGTAGACGTGCCCGAAATGTCGTTAAATATTTTTTTTTTTTTTTACCTGGCGAAAGAAGGAAAACAACGTTTCTGTTGAATTAATCAAAATAAAGAATCCTTTTGAAATATACTCGTGCGATGGTCGCGAGTAAAAAAAAAACAAACGTCCTTCTCTGTTGATCGGGTGTTTTTAAATGAGAAATATGAAAACGTTTCGATGTTTCACAAATGGACGAGTGATGACGACAAAGGAAAATAGATCCGTAAGAACAAGTTGAAGAACGTCAGACACGGGTGTTTCTTGTGTTGTTTCAGCAATTGAAATTTAAAAATAAAAATCGTTGGAAACGGTTATTAGAAATGAGGAATATGAAAACGTTTCGATGTTTCACAAATGGACGAGTGATGACGAAGAATGAAAATAGATCCGTAAGAACAGGTTGAAGAACGTCAGACACGGGTGTTTCTCGTGTTGTTTCAGCAATTGAAATTTTAAAATAAAAATCGTTGGAAACGGTTATTAGAAATGAGGAATATGAAAACGTTTCGATGTTTCACAAATGGACGAGTGATGACGACAAAGGAAAATAGATCCGTAAGAACAGGTTGAAGAACGTCAGACACGGGTGTTTCTTGTGTTGTTTCAGCAATTGAAATTTAAAAATAAAAATCGTTGGAAACGGTTATTAGAAATGAGGAATATGAAAACGTTTCAATGTTTCACAAATAGACGAGTGATGACGACAAAGGAAAATAGATCCATAAGAACAAGTTGAAGAACGTCAGAGACGGGTGTTTCTCGTGTTGTTTCAGCAATTGAAATTTAAAAATAAAAATCGTTGGAAACGGTTATTAGAAATGAGGAATATGAAAAGTTTCGATGTTTCACAAATGGACGAGTGATGACGAAGAATGAAAATAGATCTGTAAGAACAAGTTGAAGAACGTCAGACACGGGTGTTTCTCGTGTTGTTTCAGCAATTGAAATTTTAAAATAAAAATCGTTGGAAACGCTTATTAGAAATGAGGAATATGAAAACGTTTCGATGTTTCACAAATGTATATATATATAATAGAAGGCGCTCTAGAAAATGCGTGACGCCACTTGATGTAAGTAGCTCAAAAGAATGAAAGATGATTAACACAAAGATAAGAGATGCCTATTGACCTTAGTCTTGAAAATACCAAGGCTATAGGTAGGAGGAAAACAGTTAGCAGGAAGAGAGTTTCACAAACCTTCATTTCTTAGAAAGAAGCTAAAAGAGATAGATTAGACAATTCTGAAGAACACATTAATCTGTAAATATTTGATTAACTACATCAGAACAGGACAAACAAAAAACGATTAATATTAACTTCATATCTCATTCATAATCAAAGTTAAGCAACATTGAGCTTGGTCAGTACCAGATGGATGACTATTTGAGAATACCAGTCGCTGTATGTAAGACAGAAACACATCGCTGCAAAAAATCTGAAAAAACTAACGGTGTCAAAGTCATCTCCTCTGACCAGGTTATAAATGTGACTGAGGAGCACTTGTATATTTAATATTCCCAAGAAACTTTAGGCAAAAGAATGAAGCCGGCGCAACCTGTCCAGGTTGAGCCTGACCAGGATATACATGTGACTGAGGAGCACTTGTATATTTAATATTCCCAAGAAACTTTAGGCCCAGGATGAAGCCGGCTCAACCTGGACAGGTTGAGCCTGACCAGGTTATACATGTGACTGAGGAGCACTTGTATATTTAATATTCCTAAGAAACTTTAGGCAAAGGATGAAGCCGGCTCAACCTGTCCAGGTTGAACCTGACCAGGATATACATGTGACTGAGGAGCACTTTTATATTTAATATTCCCAAAAAACTTTAGGAAAAGGATGAAGCCGGCGCAACCTGTCCAGGTTGAGCCTGACCAGGTTATACATGTGACTGAGGAGCACTTGTATATTTAATATTCCCAAGAAACTTTAGGCAAAGGATGAAGCCGGCTCAACCTGTACAGGTTGAACCTGACCAGGATATACATGTGACTGAGGAGCACTTGTATATTTAATATTCCCAAGAAACTTTAGGCAAAGGATGAAGCCAGCTCAACCTGTCCATGTTGAGCCTGACCAGGTTATACATGTGACTGAGGAGCACTTGTATATTTAATATTCCTAAGAAACTTTAGGAAAAGGATGAAGCCGGCTCAACCTGTCCAGGTTGAGCCTGACCAGGTTATACATGTGACTGAGGAGCACTTGTATATTTAATATTCCTAAGAAACTTTAGGCAAAGGATGAAGCCGGCTCAACCTGTCCAGGTTGAACCTGACCAGGATATACATGTGACTGAGGAGCACTTGTATATTTAATATTCCCAAGTAACTTTAGGCCCAGGATGAAGCCGGCTCAACCTGTCCAAGTTATACATGTGACTGAGGAGCACTTGTATATTTAATATTCCTAAGAAACTTTAGGCAAAGGATGAAGCCGGCTCAAAATGTCCAGGTTGAACCTGACCAGGATATACATGTGACTGAGGAGCACTTTTATATTTAATATTCCCAAAAAACTTTAGGAAAAGGATGAAGCCGGCGCAACCTGTCCAGGTTGAGCCTGACCAGGATATACATGTGACTGAGGAGCACTTGTATATTTAATATTCCCAAGAAACTTTAGGCAAAGGATGAAGCCGGCTCAACCTGTACAGGTTGAACCTGACCAGGATATACATGTGACTGAGGAGCACTTGTATATTTAATATTCCCAAGAAACTTTAGGCAAAGGATGAAGCCAGCTCAACCTGTCCATGTTGAGCCTGACCAGGTTATACATGTGACTGAGGAGCACTTGTATATTTAATATTCCTAAGAAACTTTAGGAAAAGGATGAAGCCGGCTCAACCTGTCCAGGTTGAACCTGACCAGGATATACATGTGACTGAGGAGCACTTGTATATTTAATATTCCCAAGAAACTTTAGGCCCAGGATGAAGTCGGCTCAACCTGTCCAGGTTGAGCCTGACCAGGTTATACATGTGACTGAGGAACACTTGTATATTTAATATTCCTAAGAAACTTTAGGCAAAGGATGAAGCCGGCTCAACCTGTCCAGGTTGAACCTGACCAGGATATACATGTGACTGAGGAGCACTTGTATATTTAATATTCCCAAGAAACTTTAGGCCCAGGATGAAGCCGGCTCAACCTGTCCAAGTTATACATGTGACTGAGGAGCACTTGTATATTTAATATTCCTAAGAAACTTTAGGCAAAGGATGAAGCCGGCTCAACCTGTCCAGGTTGAACCTGACCAGGATATACATGTGACTGAGGAGCACTTGTATATTTAATATTCCCAAGAAACATCAGGCAATGGATGAAGCTGGCTTAACCTGTCCAGGTTTCAATGCCGCAGACAGGCAGACATTTGGGCAACATACAAATTACACAACTGTTTTTTTTTATTGCAATTAAATTTTTTGAAAGGTCAAAATTTGATGAAATGTAACAATTTTAGACGAATTTTAGAATTTTATAGTAAAAGTGAAAGTAAAATATTCATTTTTAGATTTATCTTTGCACATTCCCATCTTATAAATTTTGATTAATAACTTTCTTAACTAATAAATTTCATTATCCTTTCCAAGGGTATGAATATACAAGATTCACTTTTCTATGGTTATAAAACTGTTTAATATAATGAATCTTCAATATAAATCTTATGTAATATAAGATTAGTTTAGATTATTAATAAGATTAATATGAAGTAATATAAATCTTCAATATAAATGGTTATAAAATTAAGTTATAATTTAAGTTATTATCATAATTTTCTTAACTAAATATTTTTCAAAAATAAAATCAGTTAGCTTCTACTTCTTGTTTACAAATTTTTAAAAAGGTGTAAAAATAAAACTACTGCATCGAGTTTGGACGAATTACATCCCTTTGCATGCATATTGGTAACGAAGGGAGGAACAATTAGTTTTAATTTGAATGCAGCATCATCATCATCATCATAATGATATTCGGTTTAACATCCATTTTACATGATGGTATGTGTATCGGCTTTTAGAAATTGACTTCTAAAGTAACCTATCTCTGACCAGGTCTTTATTTATCCTTTTTTCTCAAGTCCATCCTTATAATTTCCTCGTAGGTTTTCCTTGGCATTCCCTTGTGAGCTGATCCTGCTACCTCAACTGCTCTACATCTACTGACCCAAGAACTCTCATCCATTTTTTCGACATGGCCATACCATTGAAGTGTACTTTTCTGCAGATATCTCCCTATACTGTCCAGATTTTGTCTTCCTTTTAGCTCGTCAGATCTAAGCCTGCCTTTAAGACTCACATTAGACATCCATCGTATTATTCTCATATCATTTCTCTCCATGCAATCCAGTGAAATACAATTCTTTACGACTAGTTGTAGTCCCTATGGCGACTATCGACAAAGAGATGGTTCGGCAGAGAGAACATCGTAGTTTTGCAAAAAAAAATTCTTGACAATGGGGAGGTGCATTGGTCCAAGGAGCAGAGAACCATAAAATGTAAAGTGTACAAGTTTGGTGACCCATATATCAGATACTGCCAAGGCTACTGCAAGGAAAGTGGGCTCCCTTTACCATGCTAGAAAATTTCTCACACCTGCAAATACCCTATATCTACAAAGCCACTATTCGCCCATGCATAGAGTATTGTTGTCACATCTAGGCTGGTGCACCAACCACGAGTCTCCCTCTTAGACAAGGTCCAAAAAAGAGTCTCTAATCTGATAGGTCCATCACTGTTCACCAAGCTCCGGCCCCTGTCCCATCCACGCAATGTTGCATCCCTGTGCTTGTTTTACAAGTACTCTGATGAACTTGCTTCTCTGGTGCACTTTTCAACAAAAATCCATCCGACCAACGCAACAATCGGATGAATTCCATCCCTTCACTGTGGAGGTCCCCAGATGCTGTAGGTCTTTCCACTCTAATAGCTACTTTCCTCGAACTGCTAGCTTTTGGAATTACCTCCTGATCCCTGATTTTAACGACTATTTCAGTATAACACGTTAAACCACAAGTAATGACAACAAAACAATTGATCCCTGGGCAGAGTGTTGTTAACAAGCCTGTGGCGAAGCTCTCCAGAATATGCAAATGGATCGATGGAAAGAAAAATTCTTGATATAATTATCTGGAAAAAAAATTAACGACTTGCAGACTTACCTGCATTGGTACTCTGATTTTAGAGTTGATCTTTTCACCACTTTCCGTTTCCTCTTCAATTTCAATTTCATCCCATTTCTGAAATGAAAAGATTAAAAAAATTGTAAATCACAGAATTTTCATTATTCAAAAGGTGAAAAGGGTCACATCACATTCTATCTGACCAGATATTTTCTTTAGTAATAAAAAAAATTTTCAGATATACACCATAATTTTCATTAGATAATCAGTTATGTTCATTAGCCAATGAAATTTGTTTGTTATGAATATGAAAATTGCAAATGGCTACCAAAATTTGTTTACTTGTGAGTAATGACGAAACACATTTCACTTTAACTAATAAGCGACCAAGCATTAGGGAATGTCCTTCTCCACTTATTTTGTGATTATTCAATGTTGAAATAAACATTGAATAATCACAAAATAAGTGTACTTTTCTTTCATTCTCCGGCTCAACCATTTCCTATTATTATTACTATTATTTTGTATTATTATTATTATTATTATTACTCACTAGGAGTTCTCACACAGATCATCGTCAGTGATTGCTCACCAACACAACGACCAGTGGTATTTCCTGGAGTCTAAGTGACAACAAGCCTCCCCAGATTTCTAGTATTCTTCACCTCTTTTCGATAACCACCGCAAATAACCTTGCAGTATCGCAACAGCAACTTACCATTGATTTCTCGCTGGTAAGGACCATTGGTCTTCTCTGGGATTTGGGTGGCAATAAGCCTCTCCAAGGTCCCAGCATTCTCCACACTTTTCCAGTGGAGGTCTGGTTTGTGCTGTCCCTCCTCGGTCTTATCCTTCTCGACCCTCTACAAATATTTTGTTTGGTGTCAGCCGAAGCCGGCACCATTTTTTTTTTTGGTTCATTTTTGCGTGGTGTTAGCTGAGGCCGGTGTAATTTATTGGGTGGGGGAGATTATGAAGTGATGTTTCTTGCAGTTTCTGTTCCTTGGTTCTTGTTGTGGTGTTCTTTGTGTGGTTTTGTTTTCTCCCTGTTGTAAATTCCTTGTGACTTGTTACTCTTTGTAGCATATGCGGGTTGGTTTCCGCATTCGAGGATTTTCCTTAAGATTGCAGCTGTTTTAATTATTGCCGTCCTTTGTATGGTTTCGACGGTCCCTTTGATTCCAATTTCTTCCAGTTTTTTCTCCAGGTTTTTGGGGATTGTTCCTAGTGCTCCTACGATTATTGGTATTATACTGACTTTCTTCATGCTCCATATTCCTTTCAGTTCTCTGGCTAGTTCTGTGTATTTGCTTTGTTTTTCCGTGTCTTTGATCTTCACTCTGTGGTCTGCTGGAACAGTGAAGTCTACGATTTTATAAGATTTTTCCTTCTTGTCGATTATAATAACATCAGGTCTCCTTGCTTGTATGAGTTTATCTGTTTGTATATCCATATCCCAGAGGATTTTGTGTTTTTCATTTTCCAGTACTGTTTCTGGTTTATGTTTGTACCATTTGTCCACATATTCGAAATTCAATTGTTAGCATAGTTCCCAGTGTATTGCTTTCCCCATACAGTCATGTCTGTTCCTGTATTCTTTTTGGACAAGTTTGCTACATTCACTTATTATATGATTTACTGTTTTATCTATTTTAGCTTTAATGTAGTTTGTCCTAATTGCATTCTTCTGTGCAGCCATCAGTAAAGATTCTGTTTCTTTGTTCAAGTTTCCTTTTCTTAGCCATGTCCAGCTATTTGCGTTGGTTTCTTCTCTTATGAAGCGTCCATGTAGTTGTTTTTCTTCCCATTTTTCTTTTCTTGTCTGTTTGTGTCTGGTTTCGATGCTTCCTGAGTTGTTCGTTGGGACGGTGTCTCTTGCTGCGGTGATCAGCCTTTCTGTGTTCTAGTTTATGTATTTCTGTGTTCTGGTTTATGTATTTCTCCAGCTCTTTTTTAGTGTTGTCCACACAGTCTTCTATACTAACCAGTCCCCTTCCCCCTTCGTTTCCGGTCACGTAGAGTCTGTCTGTATCGTCTTTTGGATGTAGTGTGTTGTGCATAGTCATTAATTTTCTAGTCCTCTGGTCAAGGTGCGTAAGTTCTTCTTTAGCCCAGCTTATGAATGGTCCAGAGTATCTTATTAGTGCTACTGTCCAGGTATTTATTCCTTTGATTAGGTTTCTGCTATATAATTTTGTTTCTAAGAGCTTTCTTGTTCTTCCGAGATATTCTTTTCCAATCTTCTCTTTCATTTCTGTTGATTTGTGCTTCCAAAATTCGCAAATACTTATAGTTGTCTTGTTTGCCTAGCGCCCTTTATTATTATTAATTATTATTATTATTATTTGTACTCACTAGGAGTTCTCACACAGGTCATCATCAGTGATTGCTCACCGACAACAAGCGTTGGTGTTCCCTTGAGTCTGAGTGACAACAAACCCCACCTCCAAATTTCCAGTACTCTCCACCTCTTTTCGATCACCATCGCAAATGACCTTGCGGTATCACAACAGCTGCCTACCATTGATTTCTCACTGGCAACAACCATTGGTCTCCCCTGGGATTTGGGTGGCAGTAAACCTTCCCAAGATCCCAGCACTTTCTGCACTCTCTCAGTTGAAGTATGGTTAGTGCTGTCCCTCCTCGGTCTTCCCATCCTCCTTTACCCGCTACAACTATATTATTATTATTATTATTTATTATTATTACTATTAATATTAATATTCTTATTTCTATCATTACTATTATTACTACTATTAATACTATTATCTCTTATTGGTCCCCCGATTTATAAAATCGGAGGACCTAGTTTTTGAGGCATTTCCGTCCGTCCGGACTTTTCTCCGCAACCATCCATTGAGATTCTCTGAAATTTTGCATGAAGTTGTAACTTTTGCCAGGTTAGAAAGTGACATTCTCCGATTTTTGAAAAAAATCTGGTTAGCCCCCCAGGGGGTCAACATGCCCCAAAATGGCCAAAAAATGACATTTTTTGCCCCATAACTTTTCATCCATCCATTCAATTTCTCTGAAACTTGGCCAAAATGTGGAGGCAATTGCTCCTAATAGAAAATAAGTATCGCTGACCTTGGAAAATATCTGGTTCGCGCCCCCAGGGGGTCAAAAAAAGACAAAATTGCAAAAATGACCCTTTTCTCCCATAACGTTTGATCCATCCATTCAATTTTTTTGAAACTTGGCCAAAATGTAGAGGCAATTGTTCTGGATATAAAATGAGCATCCTTGACCTCAGAAAAATTCCGGTTCGCGACCCCAGGGGGTGAAAGGGGGGGGGGGGTCAAAAATGCCCCAAATTGCCCAAATTTATTGCATTTTACACTCGCCACATCAAGTCACATACAGAGGGGGGCCACGCATGCGCGGCTTGTTATTATTTCTATTACTATTATTATTAAAAGAAAATTGGCTTCTCAACAGAAATATAAAATATGTCGACTTTCATTTCAGTTTTCCAACCAGATATTAATCATTTCTATTTAGATGTTTTCATCAAATTTATTTGGCAAAAAATAGCAATGTGCAACAAGCCATGTAAGAGCCAAGTAGAAGATATTTTCACCCACATACAGTCTGACTGTTTTTCCAAGATCATTTTAAACCTGGATATGATACACCATCATCACAACCTCCTCTGGCTGCCATAAGGCAGAAACACGGACAGAAAATGCTGCCTTTCTTCTATTGAGATGAAAACGATGGTGGAACATCTTTCACGGGTGCCTACGTAGACTGCGACTTGGTGTTGAGGTGAAAAACTCCTAAAAAGGTAGATTTAAATTACTGTTGAAGATGTACGCTAGAATCAAGTCTCTTCACATCCTCCGCATAATAAGCTGAGATCTTCTAACAATGATTGCATTTTATAACAAGTCGCAATCTGTTTCCAAACTAATCGGATATTGCAACAATTACTTTCCTCGCATCTTTACTAAAAAGTATCAGAAATAATAACAAGTATCTTAACAAATAAATTATAAACAATAATTTCCTTTGAAAATCACTTTAGTTAAAAGAAATACTTTTTTAAGAAGTTGATGTACAAAAATACTACATATTCGCCATTTTTTTCAAGCTAAAGAGTTCAATATTAAAATAGCCAAATACGAGTTATCTTCCCTTTTAAAAAAAAAACATAATAAAAAAAAACAAACACAGACATAACTTAGTATTTATTTGATGCAAATATAATTTTTGAAGAGGGGGAAAATTTCCAATGCTTTTAACAAAATATTGGCACAGCCATTCGACCATGAGAAACTGCTTGAATATATAACCAAAAACAGCAAAAATATGGCAAAATCAAAACAACTCATAATCAGTTTTTAATTCAACTTTCTGTATCTTGTCTAAGAGGAACGATACATTATCGATGGCCATCTTTAATTTCCGTGTTTATATGCTGAACGAAAATATCTTTGAAGGATAAAGGCAAGAATGATTTCGAAAAGCCATATTACAATAATCATTTCCCTAGTTTTCATCAAAAAGGAAAAAATGTGTTACTTTCAGTGTGCCAAGAAATCACGATCTTAAATCACAGCAAAATGGACTCTAATTTGCTCCTAAGCGGAGTCTTAAATGTTATTGATCCGATGAGAGGACAAAATATTCACGCAATTATACGGGTTTGTATAATTTGGATTATTAAAACTATTATTCTCATCTTCATTGTTATTTTCACGTTTCAGCCGATGTAACCGCCGACCTTCTTCAGGTGCATCTTTTTGAACTTCGGAATCTTTATGCAAAACTCGGGAACCTATTCCAAACTTCGAATTGAACGCTTTATCCATGAGGGTGGATTGTTCTTGTTTCGTCATTTATTGCACGTAGTGAGGATTGACCATTCAACCTTCAGAAGAACGTCACTTAGAACTGATTGCAACTCAATGCCTTTATCCATTACGCCAGAGGTCCATCTAGACCAGGGGCGGGCAACCTCCAGCCTGCGGGCCACATCCGGCCCGCGAAGGCTTAGCGTCCGGCCCGCCACCCTGCTATGCTTTATTACTGCAATCCGGCCCATGGACCTCCCAGTAAAACACATATCATTTCGTGACATAGACGTAAAAGTAGGTTTCAATTAAGATTTACAGTGGGATGAAAATGTATGAATATCAGCGAGCGATGATGCATGTATATTTCATTTTTCTTTAACTATCAAGAGATAAAAATAGAAAAAGAGAAAGAGAGAGGCAAAGAGGAAACGTGAGACGAAGAAAGGGCATGAATCATAGAACTTATGTGAGGTGTGTCAAAACGAATGCTGGATCAACTTGCTACTTCCCCCGTCATTATTTTTTATGATTCCAAAATGGCTCTTCGTCGGCGCCTTTTATAACATCACATACAGAAGTCTCTTGAGAAAAAAATATCAGATTTGTAGAGTGTTCAATGCAATTTTTGTACAATTTATTCATGTAAACAAAATATAGTAATTCTGAGATTTCGTTTTTCACTCCGGCCCGCGATCTCCTTCCAAAAGTCTCATCCGGCCCTCACTCTGAAAAGGTTGCCTGTCCCTGATCTAGACAATTAGAATTTTGGAAGCTTGAAACATAATCTGGTTTTAAATGTATAGTATTACTACTTATTACTCTATATATACTAGGAGAATACCTGTTCTGGGATGGGTCAAAAATAATTTTCCAAACAGAACAGTTTTGTACCAAGTTTATGTATCCTTACAAAGATTAAAATCATAATATAACCCTACTAAACATTATGTCTAGAATCCTTATTCCAATTTTAAAGTTAAACTAAACACTATATATTTCTCTTGACTTAGCTGTGAAACGCGTAAGAAAAAGTATTAAATTTATAAAAAATAAAAAATTTTGTTTTGTGAGACGAAGAAAAAGTACAGGTATTTGCTGAAATATGAAAATAAAGAAAATGAAACAATAAATGAAAATTAGGGTTGTGAATTGATTTTTCCTATATTCATGGAAACTGCAGCTATAAAGTATATATGCTCTGAAGCTTGTAATACAACTTCATTGAGCTTGCAATTGGAACAGTTGTGGATATTATAAGGAATATATACTAAAATATATATTTTTTATAAGAACTCACAAAAAAATATATATATGATTACGCTGGTATGGTCATGTGGAACGTTCATCCTCCTGGCTAAAAACCGTTGCAGAAGCATGAATGTCCTAAATCGCAGGAAGGTTGGCCGGCCAAGGAAAACTTGTAAGGAAGTGATTGGACAAAACTGCACAGAGGTGAATTGGAATACTGCTGAACCGTGAGAAGTGAAGAGTGAGCTTCCGTAACATCAAAAAACGTCTGACCCTTGAACAAGGGAAAAGTGACGTCAAATGAAGAGAAGAAGAAAAGAAGATACATATATATATATATATATATATATATATATATATATATATATATATATATATAATGAAAATTCCATACCGGTTTTGTAAGTTCGACTAAAAGATTCCCGAGTCCGAAATGATGCATCTGAAGAAGGTCAGAGGTTACAATGGCCGAAACATTGTGAATATAACAACTAAGATGACACTATTATTTGGAATAATCCAAATAATACAAGTGATCAATCTTCATCTCAAAAATTCTGAATCAATTTTACTTGTCTTTTATTTTGTCCAATTTCTTCACAGACAGTGCCACAGTCAGCTATCATTTTTTTTCTCTCTTTCACGGCGGGTTTCACAAGTTCTCATGAGAGCAATGCAAAGTATTAATTTAAAACACCTCAAATTGTATACGAGACATGCAATTACATGACCAAACCCTGTGGGATAACTATTAAGTCAATTAAATTTAAGAGAACTTTTTAATTCTATTTTTCTTTTTCATTTGAAAATATACTAGAGGTACCCAGGATTCGTTGGATCACAACCACTACCATTATTTATTCCACTTTGATTTCATTTGAAAACTCATAAACACTGGCATATCCGGTGAGACCCAAACAAAAGAGTCAACCATGCTCTTCATGGATGACCTCAAGCTGTATGCCATTTTATACGCTGACTTACGCCAACTCTTGCAGGTTGTCTATACCTTCTCCAAAGATATTGGAATGAAGTTCGGCCTGGGCAAATGTGCCAAGTCCTCCGTCAGAGCTGGGAAGAAGATCCAAACATAAAACATACAGTTTGATGAGGATACTGACATCAAAGATCTTGAAGAGCAGGAATAATACAAATACCTTGGCATAGAAGAAAACGATTCAATTCAACATGCAAAGATGAGTGAAAAAATTAGCAGAGAATATGTACGCCATGTTAGAAAAATTTGCAAAGCGAAAACAAAGTAACTGCCATTAACCAACTAGCCATGCCAGTGATAACATACAGCTCTGGAATTATTGATTAGCCACAAAAGGACATTAACAGACTAGACACTAAAATGAGGAAAATGTTGACACTGTACAGAGTAATGTACAGAAACCAGTGTCTACCAAGGCTGTATCTGCCAAGAGGTATGGGTCTCTTAGAAATTGACCATCAACATCGAGCCACTATTGTGAGCACCAGCTAATATGTGATGAGCTCCCGGAACCCAAACCTTATGATGGTATGCCAACACCAAGAAACCAGAGCCAGTAGAACAACCTCTATCACAAAACTGGCCAAACATTTTAGAGATGACAGTCTTACAAATGAGGCAGAAACAAAAAACAAGCCTGCCACGGAAATAGCCAGGAGAGAATGATAATGGCTGCCCAAGATCAAGGCTTGATGACCAATGCCTTTAAAAAGATGAGTGGTCTCAGCAACAACAAGTGCAGGTTCTGCCACACAGAAGTGGAGAGTGTGAGCAACCTGACATCCAGTTGTATGGTTCTGCTAGGGGATGGCTACTATACAATGCGGCACAACTGAGTGTTTCACAGGACCATCTGTAAAAAGTTGAATATCCAGTGTAGCAGCAAGTCCTGGGAACATATACCAGAAAGAACACTTAGAAATAAGTCATACACCATCCACTATAACTATGCAATCTCCACAGCTACATATCTAGAAAACGGAGCTGTTAAACCTGACATAGTAATATGGATCAAAAGGGAGAAAGTAGCAACCCTAGTTGAAGTCAGTGTCCCTAATGATACTGGCTTAAACAAAGCTGAAAGGGAAAAGATAACAAAATACCAAGGTCTTATGTACGACATGAAAAGAAACTGGAATCTCAGGAAGATCGCCATCATTCCAGTAATTATAGGAGAAACCAAAGTCTGTTCAACCTAAACTCGCATCCGCCCTAAAAAAAACTTTTAAAATAAGTTGGATACAAAAATTTTATAGAGAAAAGAATTATTCTACATGTATCATCATTAGGAATTATGGAATATGTATTCTAGGCAACAGGGTGTGTACTAGTTAAAGTATATAGGTGAACAAACATTAATTAACTCAGCTTTAGTATAATAATATATACCAAGTGATTTTAGTAGTAGAAAATTGTTTCACAAAATGCATCTTTTCGATAAAGAAAAGGAAGTCATCAACAATGTCATTTCCATGGGATCCTTGAAAGTTTTAGGTCTCTCAAAAGTAAAAAAAAAACTCTATTACATTAATTCATAACAAGCCGCGCGTGCATAGTCCCCCTCTGTATGTGGCGAGTGTAAAATGCAATAAATTTGGGCAATTTGAGGCATTTTTGACCCCCCCTTTGACCCACTGGGGGCGCGAACCAGAATTTTTCTGAGGTCAAGGATGCTCATTTTATATCCAGAACAATTGCCTCTACATTTTGGCCAAGGTTCAGAAGAATTGAATGGATGGATCAAACGTTATGGGAGAAAAGGGTCATTTCATGCCATTTTAGGAGGCTTTTGACCCCCTGGGGGCGCGACCCAGATTTCTTCCAAGGTCAGCGATACTTATTTTCTATTAGGAACAATTGCCTCCACATTTTGGCCAAGTTTCAGAGAAATTGAATGGATGGATGAATAGTTATTGGGCAAAAAATGTCATTTTTTGCCATTTCGGGGCCTTTTGACCCCCTTGGGGGTTAACCAGATTTTTTTTCAAAAATCGGAAAATGTCACTTTCTAACCTGACCAAAGTTACAACTTCATGCAAAATTTCAGAGAAATTCAATGGATGGTTGCGGAGAAAAATCCGAACAGACGGACATGCCTCAAAACATAAGTCTCCCGATTTTATAAATCGGGAGACCAATAAAATACTAAATCAGAAAAATAATTTAAGATTAAATAACCGATTAGAAAATAAGGAAATGAAAAATAAATATAAGAGGGACTTTACATGGCCTGAAAAAAAATACCCCAAAAGATTTTTTTAATTAATCTAGAAAAATGTTCAATCTCCCTATAAATATAGTAAGGATACAATAAGGATATCATACTCTACTGTCCCTAACTTAGCCTAAGATATAATTACTTCTAACTACAATAAAATTTTTGCAAACAACAAATTAATAAAAAAAAAATATTAACACAATAAACATGATAAATACTTGCTATTGTAGAGTACAAAATAAATGCCCACTTAATAATTGCATTAAAAATTATGTAATTTGCCAAGTTTCAGAGAAATTGAATGGATGGATGAATAGTTATTGGGCAAAAAATGTCATTTTTTGCCATTTCGGGGCCTTTTGACCCCCTGGGGTGCTAACCAGATTTTTTTCAAAAATCGTAGAATGTCACTTTCTTATCTGACCCAAATTACAACTTCATGCAAAATTTCAGAGAAATTCAATGGATGGTTGCAGAGAAAAATCCGGACGGACGGACATGCCTAAAAACATAAGTCCCTCGATTTTATAAATCGGGGGACTAAATATATACACTTCTCTACTCTTATGCTAATTAGGCATATTGCATAGTCAGTATCACTACATCTCCCCGAAACGTAAAGGTTTTATGCCCCAGTAGATCTTGTGCTTCTGATGGTTTCATTTTCAGAATTACTTTCCTCTCCCTCTCTATTTTTTAGTATTCTCACTCTCCATATTTTTCTGTCTCTTTTTCTTATTATTCTTTGTCTCTATTTGCGTTTTTATTCTCTCTGTCTCTATTTTTTGAATAATGAAATTTAGTGTTCGTTAGTCTTATTGATAAATACACTAGAAGGGGTACCTGGTATTGCCCGGGGCTATTTCTTCCCCAGTCGCTCCCTTCACCGCCCCTCTCCTTCTTATCCAGGGTAAAAGCTTTTTCTTCCCCCCGGTCGCCCCACTGTCTTCCCGCTAGCCCACCTCATCTTCTTTCTTTCTACCTGCCTTCCCTAACCCCCTTTTCCTCTCCCTGTTGCCAGGAGCAAAACTAAGTACTAACTCTGTCTTCGCGGTCGTCCCCTTCCCCCCTTCAATGTATATTTAGGTCACTGTGTAAAAAAAAATATTCTGGGAGTTGGTGGGGATCGAACCATCTACTTCTAGTTCTTGGTCCTTCATCGTCACCGACTGCACCATAGGAACAGAGTAGAAAAACTTACGTAAAATAGGTCACTTAAACACAGGTTAAATCTGGGCTGTGTCTTGCATGCATGTGCGCAGAGCGTACAATCGATCGAATGGCAAACAAATTTAGGGCCTCCCGTCAAACGTTTAGGGTCAGTTCAGGATGAAGAAATCAATGTTTTTTTCCAATTTTTCGATATTATACATCTGGAAACTGGGCGATTCAGAAAATGTCAACTGTACAAGAGTCTGTCGAGAGCCTTTTGCAGACATACAAACATACACACATTTCACACACAGACAACTGCCTTTTATAAAATAGATTATCAAATGTCCTTCTTAGGATCAAAAATTGTTACTGTCGGTTTCTTTGCCATAATTAATTTTAATCTATCAAAAACCTTTTGTTGTTTCTCTGACCAGATGAATTTATTTTAAATTTCTTTTATCTTAAATTAGCAAACGGTTCAGTCAGGTCCGTATATTTTGGTAAATGAAGGAATTTACCACTACCCCAAAAAATTCAAATTCTTTTTTATTTGTACGTATACATATTTTTAGTATTTTTTTCCATTAAGGTTGGTCTGATGTTATACCTTCTTTTGAAATAGAATAACCTAAAATTGATATTTTACTACTATTGTTTACACATTTCTTTTTATTTATTTTCATTCTAGTGTTTATTAATTTATTCAAAATGATGTCGGTTTTCTTTTTTAATTCATTTTTATCAGTAGCTCTTATGCATATATCGTCTGGGTAACATACCATATTTTTCATATCTTTTCCTAAAACCTGTTTGATGGCGCTTTGAAATATGGTGCTTGCTGTTTTTATTCCATATGGCATTCTTTTCCATTTTAGTAACCATATTGGCATATTTATTGTTCTTACTTCTTTGAAGTTATTGTCTATTGGTAATGTGCCGTTTTCAAATCTATTTTTGTAAAAACACTCAACGTTAGGTATAGGATATGAATCTGTGCAAACTTTGGGATTTACTCCTATTTTATAATTTTCACATATATGTATGTCTCCATTTTTCTCAAAACTATAATGGGTGATGCCCACTTGCTACCACTATACCATATTACCATAACAGGCATATCCTAAACCAGGATAATAAATATAGTTGTAATGACTAACGAGAACAGACGTAACTTGGGAAAGCTTTATTCGGCACACAATGTCGGTACAATATTAGTACTACTATTTATAGTGGTTAGTAGAAGCAGGAGAGTTCTCCAAAGGGGAGATAAGTCAGAGTAAGGAAAGTTATTCGTAATCATTCATTACATTCACCCCCTTTCTATTTCAATCATACGGGAATAAAGTCGTTCCATCGACCGGGCTTTTTGCTGGTTCTGTTGGAACGCCTCGGTAGTCTGGTATCGGGAGTAGAATCAGGACTCTGGGTTTCTGAGTCTGACGATACGCAGGGGTCGATTTTCACTCTCCGTCCTGAGTGAGTAAAAATCCGTCTCCTTCTGGGTGCGGGTGGTTGTGATTCTGAAAACAGGGGTTCTGAATCGGTTCGGGGATGAGCTCGTTTTGGAGAAAGTGGATGATCGTTCACCTCTGGCTCGTTCTGAGCACCTTGACTTTCTACAGATGTTATGGACTCCGTATCTGATGGTTGTACTGAGTCCGTAGATGAGTCATATGGTGCAGCTTGACCTTCAGCCAAGGTGGAAGGGTCTTGAGATGTAGGCGCCTCCCCGGGGGTTATATTGAGTGTAGGTATATCCCCTGCAGGTGCAAGGTCTCTAAGGGAAACAGTCGATTCTTTTCCATCAGAATGTCGTATCAATGCATAATGTGGATCGCCTCAATCAGTTCTACTTGGTTCGTTAATGGGTCATTCTTACTATGACGGACGAAACGTCTCAGAAGAACCGTTCCAGGTTTCGAGAGCCATGATGGAAGCAAAGTTCCCGCCGAGCTTCTTCGTTGGAATGGAAGAAACCTCTCGTGAGGCGTGGCATTTGTGGCTGTACATAAGAGCGTTCTAATGGCGTACAGAGATTCTGGGAGAAGATCTTCCCAGTGGGTAATTGGGCATTTGCGGTTTGCGACCGCTAGTTGTATGCTTTTCCATATTATACCATTATAACGCTCACATTGGGCGTTTCCCTGAGGGTGGTACGGCGTCGTCCGGCTTGTGGCTACTCCTCGTTCGTGAAGAAATTGTTTGAGTTGTTCACACATAAAAGAGTCTCTACGATCTGAATAGATGTAGGCTGGAACACCAAAAATGGCAAATAAAGAGCACAAGCACCGTATCACCGATTTCGCTGATATGTCTGGACAAGGAAATGCGAATGGGAATCGTGAATATTCGTCGATGACGGTTAGAATGTAACGATTCCCATTATTAGATGGTAGTGGACCCTTAAAATCGATGTTTATTCTCTCGAACGGTTGTGTCGCTTTTATCAGTGTCCCAGTTTTAGGTCTGAAGAATTGTGGTTTATGTTCAGCACATATTGTACATGATTTTATCATTTTCTTTACATCATCCGAAGAATATGGTACATTTCTGGTTCGTACAACGTGTGTCATTCGTGTTATTCCTGGGTGGCACAGTTCATTGTGTAAGGTCCGAAGCTCATCCGTGTTGGGTATCGAGCTACATACTCTCGATAGTGCGTCAACTGCAGCATTCTCTTTACCGGGTCGGTAGATTGCATCAAAAGAAAAACAGGAGAGTTCTATTTTCCACCTCGCTATTTTATCATTTTTGATTTTGCTTGTTGTCCTAGTGTTAAACATAAATGCGACGGATTTTTGATCTGTAACCAGTCTAAAATGTCGTCCGATCAAATAGTATCTCCACTTTCTGAGTGCTTCCACTATAGCATAAGCCTCTTTTTCGATTGCTGAGTGTCGCTGTTCTGAACGCGACAAGGTCCTTGAAAAAAAAGCTACCGGACGCCCGGATTGTCTTAGAGAGGCAGCAATTGCATAATCAGATGCATCTGTCTCCACCACCAGAGGAATAGTGGAGTCTATAGCCATAATTGCTGCATTGGCTATATCCTTTTTAATATTCTTAAAGGCCTCCATTGCTGTGTGCGAGAGAGGGAAAGTGTCCGTTTGTACCAATGGGTGAATTTTGCTTGAAAAAGAAGCAATTCACTGTGAGTAATGTGCAAACATACCAAGAGCTCGTTTTAGAGCACGCATATTATTAGATATTGGCAGTTTTAGCAGCGGCTTCAATCGTTCTGGATCTGGTGACATAGATCCTTTGCTTACGGTATATCCTAGTAAATTAATGGTGTCTACGCTAAAAGTACATTTATCGTTATTTAGTGTGAGGTTGTATTTTTTTATCGTCGCCATAAATCGTTTCAGATTATGATTATGGTCTGCATAGTTGTGCCCACATATTGTTACATTATCAATGTAGGCAAAAGTGCCCTCCAATTTTTCATCACTAATTATTTTATCCATAATTCGCTGAAAACTGGCAACACCATTCGTTACTCCAAATGGTATTCTTTTAAACTGGTAGAGGCGGCCATTTGCCTCAAAAGCCATGTAGGGTCGATCGATGGTTTGATAGCCACTTGGTGATAGGCACTTCTAAGGTCTAGTGTGCTATGCAGTTTATATTTAGCAATTTCGCTTATAATTTCATCTATCCGTGGTAGTGGGTACGCATCCAGTAGAGTAAACCTATTTATTGTTTGAGAGTAATCAATTACTAGTCTTTTTTTTTTTTGGTTTTCGGAAGATGTTATTACTACTTGTGCCCTCCATGGAGACTCACTCATTTCAATGATTCCTTCACCAAGCATTCTCGTAATCTCGGTTTTTATGAACTGTTTATCCTCAAGTGAGTAGCGTCTAGATTTCATCGCTACAGGTTTGCAGTCTTGAGATAAATTATTAAAGAGAGATGGGTACTGAACATTGACTGCTGTTAAACCACAAATGCTAAGGGCTGGTTTGGGTCCTCCGAAGGGAATCTCAATACGAGAATGATGCTGAAGAAAATCGTGCCCCAGTATCACGTCACTGCAAAGGTTTTTCATTATCAAAAGTTTGATGTTTTTGTATGAAATATTTTTAAAAAGTAAATTAACCAGACAATATCCAATTACTTGTGATGATAAAGAAGTATTCGCCATAGACACACGAGTAGAACAAGAAAATATTTTCCAGTTATTAGCTGTTACAATATTAAAATTAATATAATTACTAGAACTGCCGGTGTCAATTAATGCATCAGTAGAAACGCCATTAATTTTAACCCGCATTATACTTTTCGAGAGGGAGTCTGGAGACGCAGCTGTTATAGTAGCTACCATGGGAGAGGTGATAGAATTTTTAGAAACATTATTTTTGGTAGACCTACACACCTTAGAAAAATGTCCAATTTCCCACACTTGTGACACCTAGCATCTCTGGCCGGACAAGAAAAACGAGGGTGTGTACTTAACCCACAAAAGTGGCATTTACGACCTGTGGAAGCAGCGGTGATAGGCAACTCTGAAAAGTTTGCAGTGCCCGGAATTTCCTGGTTAGGGAAAGAAGTCACAGAGGAGGGGTCCGGAGAAGAATGCACACAAGAGGGGGCCGAATAACAAGAGTGTGTTGTTCAAAGCAGCACCGATCGTATCCGACTGCAGGTAGAACACTGACTGTTTTTGGGCAATTTCGAACGTATAAGCCTGTTCGTAAGCTGTTCTGAGGTCCAGACATTTGTTTTCGAGCAGTCTTTGTCTTACCTGCACATTTTGGAGTCCGTTAATAAAAGCATCCATAATGTGCTCGTCTCGAATGTCTTCAGCAGACATTACCCGGAAATTACAGTCCTTGCTAAGAGTTCGTAATTCCTTTAAAAACTGCTCCAAAGATTCGTCATTTTGTTGTCGCCGTGTAGCAAGTAAATATCGCGAAAATATTTCATTTTTGGGCTTTCGGTAATGTTTCTATAGCCTCTTCATAAGTGCTGCAGTCCATAATAATTTCGTGTATCGTGTGAGATACATAGTTAGTTAGTAGTCCGAATTTGTTTATCGGTCGTAGTGGATTTTCTGCATGCAACGTTTGCAAAAAGTTTTCAAATGTCGCTCTCCAATGAGTCCAACGTTTTTCAGAGTTAGAAGTGTCAGGTTCCACGTCGAACCGTTGTGGGTGCATTAATTGTTCCATGTTGAGTGTGTGCTGAATAAATTGTAATAACTAACGAGAACAGACGTAACTTGGGAAAGCTTTATTCGGCACACAATGTCGGTACAATATTAGTACTACTATTTATAGTGGTTAGTAGAAGCAGGAGAGTTCTCCAAAGGGGAGATAAGTCAGAGTAAGGAAAGTTATTCGTAATTATTCATTACAATAGTAACAACAATAGAATTAATAATACACAAGATAGTAATAATAACAGAAATAATGAGTGTAATGGCAGAGATAAAAATGACTGTCTGCTACAAGAAAAATGTTTGACCAAGAATATAGTATACTTAGGAACAGAAGATAATCCAAGTCTAAAAAGATTTTACATAGGTATGACAAATACTGATTTTAAAACTAGGTACAAGAACCAAAAAAAGGATGACACCTCATTATCCAAATACATATGGTCTCTAAAGAGGAACAATAGAATTAATAATACCAAAACATGAATTAATTATAGTCTGGTTGATTTATGTGAACATGAGTTTACATACATATGATTTTTATAATTATGATTATAGAGTGGTTGATTTATGTGAATATGAGTTTACATACATATGATTTTTATAATTATGATTATAGAGTGGTTGGTTTATGTGAATATGAGTTTACATACATATGATTTTTATAATTATGATTATAGAGTGGTTGGTTTATGTGAATATGAGTTTACATACATATGATTTTTATAATTATGATTATAGAGTGGTTGGTTTATGTGAATATGAGTTTACATACATATGATTTTTATAATTATGATTATAGAGTGGTTGGTTTATGTGAATATGAGTTTACATACATATGATTTTTATAATTATGATTATAGAGTGGTTGGTTTATGTGAATATGAGTTTACATACATATGATTTTTATAATTATGATTATAGAGTGGTTGGTTTATGTGAATATGAGTTTACATACATATGATTTTTATAATTATGATTATAGAGTGGTTGGTTTATGTGAATATGAGTTTACATACATATGATTTTTATAATTATGATTATAGAGTGGTTGGTTTATGTGAATATGAGTTTACATACATATGATTTTTATAATTATGATTATAGAGTGGTTGGTTTATGTGAATATGAGTTTACATACATATGATTTTTATAATTATGATTATAGAGTGGTTGGTTTATGTGAATATGAGTTTACATACATATGATTTTTATAATTATGATTATAGAGTGGTTGGTTTATGTGAATATGAGTTTACATACATATGATTTTTATAATTATGATTATAGAGTGGTTCTGGTATTTTGGTCTACTTGTTTACCTTAATTTACTTTTGCAGATTTTTATGTGTCGATGTAGTCCCTCTAATTTATATTTTTTGTAATTATATACCTTGTTTTATAGTTTTACTAATACAGAGAATATAAACTACTTTAACATGTAGTAACTTGTAAATTAAAAAGAAATCAATAGTTTTATGAATATAAAACTGAACCTCATTGTATTAAGATTGATATTTGTAAAATACAAATGGAAAAAAAAGAAAATTTCTTATATATTTCGATTTAATTAATATAAAACAAAATTTTTCATATATTTCAATTCACTTCCTAATAAACATTGTTTTATTTTATTATTAATTATCCAAAAAATCAGAAGAGAAATTATTATTCGTAAAACAGGGCAAAATAATATGGCGTATTATTTTGCCCCCACACTAGTTGAAATATGAGACAAAACTAATTGCAAACAGTTGGCAGCCATTATAAAGCTACAAACTTCAATATAACCTAATCAAGTATTATTCTTAAAAAATAAACAACTTCAAATTCATCGACTGTCGATAGTCAGACCAGAAAACGAACTACATATATTGTTGTGCTTTATTAGTTTCATTACGGTATTTTCGCTCGCTATTGTAGTATTTATTTTTTTTAAGTTTACATACATATGATTTTTATAATTATGATTATAGAGTGGTTGTGGTATTTTGGTAAACTTGTTAACCTTATTTTACTTTTGCAGATGTTTATGTGTCGATTTTTTTTGTAATTATCTGATTATTTGAATTGTGATTGTTTACAATAGAATTTTTATTGTGACAAGCTTGTTTGGTAGTTTGGTAGTTTTGTTTTACGGCATATCAACCCTTTTTGGGTTATTTAATGCCGAATCTGGTCTTGTTTTCTTCTCTTTTTTGTTTCTTTCCCCTTTTAATATCTGTTTTTATTTAACCCATAGTTGGGACCCTAACAGATACTACCACTCCGGGTCAGGGTGGACCTGGGAGCAATGGTAATTAAGAGGAGGCTCCACATTCCCCAAAGTCCGTAAGCCGGATCTCACCATCGGATGTAGTTTAAGGTCATATCCAGGACCGGGAGTAGGGTAGGAAAAATAAAAATAAAAAAGAGGAGGGAGAAAGGGAGAGGGGCTGTTGTTTTTGTTTTTGGTTTTGTAAAACATAATTAAGTTTTACAAAAAAAAAAAAAAAAAAAAAAAACGTCAATGTAGGTGAATTTCGTCTCAGGGAGCCACAGGGCAGCCTGATCTGGTATCACCAGCAAGCTTGTTTAAATAATAAATATTAGTTAATGAATAAAAAAGATAGTTCTGATAGATACCATTCTAAATTTCTTATTAAATGCAGTTAATAGAAATTAAATAAATAAAACACCAGTTAACTGCAATAAATGGATAAATTAGGTGGTAATTGAATTCATTGTACTATAACCGTGTTGTACATAGGTTAATTTTAAGTAAAAGAAGAAAAGTTCTGTCTGCTTTTTGTTGACTGTTTTAATGCTGAAATATCTTTCATTATATTATCTAAGTGAGTGTGTGTTGAATTGTATGGGAGTGTAATAATCACTGTTGATATATCCGTTTATATCTGTTACTGATGTAAATATGTTCACATGTACATTAGGTGTCTGTGTATGATATAATGAGTTTATGAGATAGTCAGTGACTGTATGTTTGCATGTTAACATTCTCAATGGCTTTAATTTATAGATTAACCATGTCATGTGTTCGACGTGTGTATGTATGTAAGAATTTTAAGTAGTGATATATGGGTGTGATTGTTTGCGTGCATGTCATGGTTTGTATATATAAATTTATAGTCTGTTATGCATGTATGCTGCTTGCGTCTATGTGATAGCTCTGATGTGTAAGTTTTTATGATAGTAAAGAGAGGGGAGTCTTGAATTTGGCTAGTTGTGGTTAAATAAAAAAAATGACATGTTTTATGACACTTCTCCCCGTCCCCTTCCTACTGTTATGACTTTAAGTCAAGTAAATGTGTTTGCATGTCGGATAGATACTGCTACTGATTATAAATCTTTCCTCAACATTATTTTCGTTTTTTATTGGACAATTTAATTTGTGGTCCTAACGAGGTACACGGTAGTACCAAAACATGAATTAATTTGTGTAGACCATTTTAAATGTTTATATAAAGTATATTTATAAAGCTGTACGTTGTATTGAACACTTTTGAAAAAATATTGGTTTTAAATTCAATTTATCAATACTTTTGAACTTCTGTAATTATATATATATATATATATATATATATATATATATATATATATAGTAAGCTATGAAAATATATTTATGGTAATTAAGCTACACAGAGGTTCCCGCGTTTCATCCCCGGGGGAATTTTCAGGCTAAAATGCATGGAGTTATTTTTGCCAGGTGTTTTTATATACACGACTAGCTAGTTAACCAATCAGATTCTTTGTTGTTCTCTCAGCCAATCGTTGGGCTTCCTGCTAACAAAGGTCTTGTTGATGTTACTTCCTATATCCTGTTCTATTGTTCTGTTTTCTATAGATTGGCCTATATCCTGTTTCCTTTGTTGTGTAAATATAATGGGTGAATTTATTTTAACACGTGGTTCCGTGTATTTCTATTTTAGGTTTTAATTTTTAAATTGTTAAGTTTTTGTTTAGTTTTGTTTATTTACTTATTTGTTTATTTATTTATCGTTAGCCTAAGGTAAATTTATTTCTGTGTAAGCAGCTGTTTGCTATTTCACTTTTACAGTTTAATAGATTTCGGGGATCTTTAAAGTTTAGGATTTCAAATTTTTCATTCAGGCATAATCTACACGGGTCGTCTAAATTTCTACATGTACTGGCCTGTCGTATTATTTTCCATTCAATTATTGGTGAGCGTCAATTTTCTTTGAGCTCCCAATAGTGGTTTACTAGTGCTGTTTTAATTCGGCGTTCTGTTTTTAAATGTGCTTTTGTGGTCATAATATCTGGTTTTAAAATTTAGGGAGGTCATACCCACGTAGTATTTCTTGTTATTTGGTCTTTCCTTGGCAAATATTGTTGCTTGGTATACAATACTTTTCAGTATTGTATACCAAGCAACAATATTATATATATATATATATATATATATATATATATATATATATATATATTAGTAGAACCATTTTTAATTTAACATAAAAATAAGTACGTTTTGACAAAGATTATTTTCACAATTCTTAAGAAGACAAGATTTTAAAACATATGTAAATGATCATTCACTAAAAATTTCCACAAATAATAAATTAGAAAAATTTCTCAAAGAGTAAGAAAACAAAAATTGGCAATCGAGTTAAAAAAAAAAATGGCTACCTTGGACTTTTTGGGTAAAAGCCGTCAACAAAGAAGTCTTTTCTTTGTTTTGTTCATTTTCTTCATTCATTCTGTCACTTTTTTTTTTCCTACGAGTGCATCATGCACTTGGGTGCGAAGCGTCATGGTTGGGGGAAGCTCCTCCTGCCAGGTGCATACTCTCCCCCCACGCGTGCATACACACGCAAGTTAACTACCAAGCAAATATTGCCAGCCAAATCAACACAGCCCCAAGGCCACCGACGCAGGCTTGTTGACAATCAGCAAAGACACAATTAGAGATAATTGCATAATAAAAGAAGAAAAAAAAAAAAGTGGAAAGGATGGGGGGGGGGGGGGGGGGCTCTGGCAAAGAATTTATTCATTGGCAATTTTGATTGACTTGAAGATTTATAAAGAAAAATAGCTCAAGCCAAAAACACTCACCCACACAAGGGGTCAAAAAGCTTTGGTTTCTTTGCCGCTAAAAAATATCAAGTCGAGCAAAGTCACCAAAATACTAAAAATGTCTGCCTTTTTTAGTCATTAACAGTACCCATCTCCCGGCGTTGCTCAGGAAAATTAACGAAACCAAAAATCGCAACTGCCAAAACTAAATTCACCAGAAAGAACCAGAAAGGCCCCTTTCATCCAAAATGCAAAGCCTTTATCCACAATATAAAAATATTTGTAAAAGTTAGGAGGAGAGGGGGGGGGGTCTTACTGACTTGTTTGCTTGGCCGCAGTGTGTGTACACTTTTTTAGGGGGAGCATTGGATTAACAAAAGAATAAAATGGCTGACTTGTCATCATCATCACCATCATCAACCGGTTTATTTGTTGAATTAGGCCACAATTAATCCTCTGATGAGGGTGGGACCTGATTGTCTAGTCTCGATCTAAGTCTTCCCTTCCATTCTTGTCTGCCATACCCAAGTCTCTCCTATCACGTTTGATCACGCCCTCCCAAGACAACTCGGGTCTGCCAGAGGTGGTCTCCTCTGCTGGCACATTCAACTGTCGAACTGTAGCAATCCAGCCATTGCTGCGCTCAACGTGCTCCAACCAACACAGTCTGCTCTTCTGCATGACGTCCGCGAGGTTTTCCAAGTTGACCTGCGCGAGCAGAGACCCAAAAGGTATGTTCCGTTCAGGCCTCACCATACAGATCCATCTGACCATAGCCTTGTTATTACGGTGCAGTTTCTTGTGTACGAATAAATTAAAATGCATTATTGTGGAATTGCCAGTCTTTCTCTACTCTATCGTTATTTTCATGGTAGGTGCTCGACTGAACTCAGATTTATGGTTCCACCCTGTAAAAAATATATAACAAGAACCCGTCTAGCTACAACAACTGTAAATAGTTTTCCTTTCTTCCTCTGTATACCTAAAAGTAAACGGAACTTCCATGAACAAAGCTTCTTTCTAAGAACTATCCGTCTGTGGAACACAATGCTATGGGGCTGCTTCCCAGCTAACTATAGCATGGACCTTTTCAAGTCTGAAATAATCTAATTTCTGGCCAATCTTGACCATTGTTACCAATCCTTACGTTGTTGATTCACTGTCTGCCTGACAAACTCATTAGCCCTTATCCTTGAGTGGCCCATTGGCCTTGATAAGTGGTGACTTGTTAGTACATAAACAAAAAGAAAGAAGATATCGGTGCTTGTATAGATGAAAGCACATATGAAAAACGCATTTCCAAATAAAAGCTATTGTTTATACTTACATATCAGGCAAAAATAAGTATCCTCACCAAAAATTAGGGAAAATTATCGAGTAGAATTTTAATTAAAAATAAAAATTAGTTTTATCGTATTTTGCCCACCGCCATTCATTTATTATATGTCTATATGGCAGACTGAGTTATGTACCCTTAATTCCGCTCCTATCAATGGCGGTTCAGCGAAATACGATAAAACTGATCTTTATTTTTAATTAAAATCCTACTTGATAGTTTTTGCTAATTTTGGGTGTAGATACCTATTTTTGCCTGATACATAAGTATTTTATTTACCTCCCCTCCAGGAGGTTAGACACAAGGTCAGGTGTTGGTTTTGATGAAAGTGTTTTTGTGGAACAAACTGGATTGAAACCCGGCACACCCAGGCCCTCGGTCTGTGTCGTTAACTACTTAACCAGCAAGTATATCAAAGAGTTTTCCGGTTAATTTATTTGGAACTGCGTTTTTCATATGTGCCCTGATCTGTATAAGCACTAAGATATCATTACTTTTCTTCGCGTATTTCTTTGTTGGACTCGGTAACAATCTGTCAAATACTGAGCGTATCTTTCTAGCAAACATCAGTTCGGCTGGTGACATGCCTGAAACTGTGTTTGGGTTTGGTGTGATTCTGTACACAGACAAAAATTTTTGGATGGTCTTCTCCTCAGTGTCCATGCCGTGATTCTTTCTCAATGCCCCTTTAAAAGTGTCCACAAATCTTTCAGCCTGACCGTTGGATCTGGGATGGTAGGGTGAAATTGTTGTGTGGTCAATGGACAAACATCTGCATTCGTAGGGTTACTTTTTTTTATGTGGTTTTCAAGTACAGACTTATGTTTTAAGTAGAGCCAAGCAGTCGGGCTGTGTATGCAACTATTCTTCTCTGGTTAGTTAGTCTGTGCTACTGAATGAGGACCACATCTCATATCCTGACTTTCACTCGACATCTAAAATGGAAGACTTGAATCCAATCTGTTGCTAATTGTTGGATCATTCTACCACTCTCGAAAGTACCTGACTCCTGCTGCAATCCTCTACCTATATAAGAGTCAGATACGTCCTAAGATGGAGTACTGCTCAGCCTTTTGGCTAAGAAGAAAGTGTAGTATTTGTTCCGATGGATACTGCACCCCAAAGACTGGTATCGTCTTGGCCTTCGGGGCTTGATTTACGCCGGTCTATGGGTCTGTCCTGTGCAGTTCTAGGAGGTCCACTCTCCCAGGCTTTGCCTTCTCACCCTTTGAGAAGGGGTTAGTTTATTGCTAATCGCCTGAGGCGCCCCTACCGGGAAATGCCGACAGGGCTACCCAGACATATTTTGAGGGTCACAGGTGCTTTTCCTCTAGGGTGCCGACTTATCAAATCCCACTTTCCGACCTTGTGTCACATTTTACTTTGTGGGAGGTAGATAAATACCTACTGCTGCCACATCTAGGGAGGTGCCGCCCAGAGCACTTTCTTGCCGAGACAGAGTTCAAAATCAACTTCAAAATCTAGTGGGGGATGATCTCTTCTGTTCCTTGCAGCCTCTTTCTCACAGAGGAGACGTTATTTCTATGGCAGGTGCTCGTCTGACCTCAAGTTTGGGGTTTATTCCTTGTAAGACATTCACAGCAAGAACTCGTTTTCTACCACAACAAAAAGAATTTCTTTCTTCCTCCGTGTGCCTCGCATCAAACGGAATTTCCACAAATAGAACTTCTTCACAATGGCTTCCTGTCTGCGGACCTCATTACCACTGCAGATTACATGGTCATCTTCAAATCCAATGCCAACAGATTCCTGTCATAAACCATCTCCACCAGTAATCAAACTTTGTTCATTCCATTAATCATTTTCAATCATCTCATAATCTTCTTCATCTTTCAACTGACAATCTATGCATCCCATTAATCCTTATCATTGAGTGGCTTTTGGCCTTGATAAGTGGTGATTCATTAGTAGAATTTTTTTTTTAATTTTAAATGCGTCTTTCACATGCTGATAACAAAGAAAAATGGATTCTGGTTATCCAAAGGTACAAAAAGAGATTGACCAACAAATAAAAAGTATTCTTCTTTGAGGTGAAAAAAAACTCTTACTATTATGATGTTTATTATTCACCATTCTCTGTTGTATATCATTCTTTATTGCTTGCCTAAGTAAAATTGTTTAATTAATATACTATTATGATGTTTATTAGACCTCTTTTGGAAAAGGTCGGTAACATATAATAGAAATATGTCGAGAGTCGTACACTGTCCAAACAGTGACTTGAATGACTTGCCTCCTCGTGTGATCGTGAGAGTTGCCTCCCTTTCATCGCCCTTGGAGCATCTCATTCTCCAATCTCAGGAAGGGGTACCAGCTTACTCCACCTCTGAGATAATTTCTTCACAACAGAAATTAATATCTTTTACGTTTCAGGTCCGGACTTAACGGTTCTACCGGTATTCTTTTTCTTTTGCTTGACCGTCTTGGAATAACTGTTTCAGCAATTGGTGGTGCTGGAATGTCAAACGTCTCATACAATATGTCCATTGGGATTTCCTGATCTTCCCTGACATCTTCCGTAAACCTTGATCTCAATTGATTTAGATGACGTTCATGTTCCCATTTGGAACTTTTTACCATGTACATAATTCCACCAATTCTTTTTGATATTACCCCATCATCCCAAAACGTTTTTCCATTTCTGAAATTTTTGGAAAAAAACTTTGTCTCCGGTATTAAAGAACTTACACGAAAAATTACTTTTCTTCGCGTATTTCTTCGTTGGACTCGGTAACAATCTGTCAAATACTGAGCGTATCTTTGTAGCAAACATTAGTTCGGCTGGTGATATGCCTGAAACTGTGTTTGGGTTTGGTGTGATTCTGTACACAGACAAAAATTTCTGGATGGTCTTCTCCTCAGTGTCCATGCCGTGATTCTTTCTCAATGCCCTTTTAAAAGTGTCCACAAATCTTTCAGCCTGACCGTTGGATCTGGGATGGTAAGGTGAAATTGTTGTGTGGTCAATGGACAAACATCTGCAGAAATCTTTAAATTCATTGCTGGTAAATTGTGTCACATTGTCGCTTACTATTGTTTTTTGTACACCAAAACGACTGAAAAGTTTGTCTAGTACCTTTATAGTAGTTGTGCATGTCGGGTGTTTACATTTGAAAATCTCAGGCCACTTGGAGTAGCTATCTACAACTATTAGGTAATAATGACCATTCATGGGTCCAGCATAATTGATATGCAGTCTCGTCCATGGGGCATCTGTTTTCAGCCATGGTATAATTTTCACTGGTGGTGCTTTTGCTGCAAGTTGGCATCCTCTACATGCTTTAACAATCTGTTCTATATCCTTGTCCATCTTCGGCCAATAAGTATAACTCCTCATTAAAGCTTTCATACGTGCGATCCCTGGATGCCCTTGATGGAATTCTTTTAACATCCGCTTTTGCAGTAAAACTGGCATCACCACTCTTCCAGCATATAGTAGCACTTCATCGCATATTGAATATGCTGTCGAATTTCTTGAAGTTTTATATTTCTTCTTTGAAATTACTTCTTCTTTCATCTTTTTGATGAAATCGTCTTTTCCAGCCTTGATTCTTATTTCATCTAACGTGACAGGTAATTCACGTATAGCATTGCATAATGGGTCCTTAAAATCCGTTTCATCCCTTAAGGCTGCAATAACCATGTCTTCTAGTGGTTCTGATCTTCGAAGGATTAATCTGGAAAGACCATCTGCGTGCCCTATTTTCTTCGAAGGCAAAAATTCCATTTTAAAATTATAATTTAATAATTCAGTACTCCAGCGCTGCAATCTATTTGCAGTATGTGTGGGAATACCCTTCTTTGATCCGTATATGGATAATAGTGGTCTATGGTATGTTTGTAATGAAAACGATCGACCATGGATAAATTTATGAAATTTTTTTAACGCAAAAACAATCGCAAGGCTCTCTTTTTCAATTTGCGAATAATTTTTTTCTGCCAGAAGCAAAGTTCTGGAAACTTGGGCTACTGGTTTCTTACTACCATCTTCAAATTTATAAAGAATTACAGCACCAATGCCATAATCACTTGCATCAGAAGCGACTATTATTTCTTGTTTAGGGTCATAATGTGTTAGTGCTAAATCCGACGTCAATACACTTTTTATTTTTTCGAAAGCTTGCTGACATTAATCAGTCCAATTCCATTTTACACCTTTTTTTAATAAATTGTTCAATGGGGCTCTCAAGTCATGCATATTTTTTATATATATTCCATAGTAATTCACTAAACCCAGAAAAGCTTGAAGCGTTGTAATATTTTTAGGGATCGGCATATTTTTTATGGCTTCTGCTCTTTTCGGGTCTGGTCGTCTTCCTTTTGCATCAATTATTTGTCCTAAATATTTAATTTCAGACATAAAAAAATCGCATTTTTCTGAACTGAACTTGAAACTGTATTCTTCTATTTTTTGAAATACCGCTCTTATGTGCTCTAAATGCTCCTTAGTATTTTCGCTTTTAATCAGCACACTGTCCAAATATGCTACTGCAAACTCTAGATCAGCCAACATTGTATCCATGATCTGTTGAAATAAGCTAGGGGCGACTTTTAATCCAAACGGAAGTCTATTGAATTTGTACAACCCCTTATGCGTGTTTATTGTTAATAATTTTGCACAATCTTCGTCAACTCTTACTTGGAGGTATGCGTCAGACAAATCAATTTTACTAAAAATCTTTCCTCCATTCAATTTAACAAACACGTCTCCCGGAGAGGGCAAAGGATAAGAAGGTTCCTTTAAACAGTCATTTAGACCTGTAGGAAAATTTGCACACGCACGTATTTTATGATTTTTCTTTTTCACAAAGACCACTGGTGACAACCAATCTGAATAACCAATTTTAGAAATGACACCCATTTCTTCCAGTCTTTGTAACTCCTGGTTCACGGTTTCTAATGCGGCATACGGCACCTTCCGTTTTGACATTTTCTTTTACTTCAAATTTTACTTCGGTTTTCGTGCAATTACCGAGACCACCTTAAAAAACTCTAGGAAATTCATTTTTTAGGTCCTTTATCAATTTATCCGTAACCTTATTTTTACCAGCTGGTGAAACATCAATTCTATTACAAAATGAGTTTATAGGAATCTCGAATAGATCGAACAGGATAATTAAATCACTTCCCATTAGGTTAGAAGAATTTTGTAAAACATAAACCTTAGATTTTTTTAGTTTTTCCTAAAAACGATACTTCACACAAAAATTCTCCACTAAACTTTAACCTTCTTCCCGAAACTCCACGGACTATTTTATCAGTCTTGGTTAACCTGGGTTTGTTAATTCTTTTCAACGTTGTTTCATTTATTATGGAGATATCACTTCCAGTATCCAGTTGAAGTTGTACCTTCTCTCCATTTATTTTCACTTGCACGAATTTTCTTTTTTGACCCTCCTCGATTTCTTTCTTTGTCAAAACCATTCTTACTTTACTTTTTCCGTTCGACATTCCTTTTTCGGTCTGCTTCATTCTACAGTGTGAACTCTTGTGGCCTATTCTATTGCACCGAAAATAACATTTATCTCGGAAAAAACAGTCATTTTTAGAATGAGGTCCACCACATCTGTAGCATAGCAATTTCATTGGGGATTTAACTTTTCTTTCACTTTCACGTGTCCTACGAACTTCTTTCATATGCGAAATATGTGAAATGTCTTTTTCTTCGATTTTAGTATTGTCATGTTTCAGATTCATTACTTTTTGAGCTTCTTCCGTAGCTTTTTGTAATGTAATATCTGGACTCTGTTCCATTTTTAACAATATTTTTTGAACGAACATCTTTATCTCTACTATCCGTCAAACCTTTAACAAAAACAAGGCATTTAAACATGTCAATTGTTAACTCGTGTAGGAGAAAACGTTCACACTCTTGGTTTACTTTTCCTGCATATGTAATAAAATCATCATTTTGCTTAACAATGTTCAGACAACTAAAACGCGTATGAAAAAGACTTCTTCTCTCACCAAACATGCTTGTGAGTGTTTTTATTGTCTCCTCAAACGATACTTCGTCAGGTTTTCTAGGCAATAGTAAATTTGTGTACTTTGTACTCTCGTTAGGACCAAGCTTCTGTAATAGAAGTCCAACTTTTTGTTCGTCCGACCAAGTTTCGCACTGTTTGTTGAAAATTGTTTCAAACCGTCGAAAATAGGTTTGAAAAGTTATTCCGTTGTCAAGGTCATATACGAATTCCGATATTGAATTTGCAATACCCTCGGCTGTGAAATAATTAGAATTTTCCATCGTTCTACCTTTTGCAACAGCCTCAAATAACACTTTCGTGTCGTTTGCTTGCTGTTTCCGTAACTCTAACATTTCTGGTTGCACGTAATCTTGGAAATCTTGATGCCTTTTCTGTTGTTCTATTTGAGAAGACACTAATGTCTTTGTCAGTTCGTCCATTTTTTAAACTATACACAATACAATGAGTATACCAAAAAACAAAAATATGGAACAAACACAACCTCCCGTAATGTTCACGTCGCGAGTTAGAATTCACTCGGCATAAAAAATTTTAAAAATTTTCATTTACCAATTAATAACTGTAACTCTTTCGTTTAACTTAAAACGAAGTAAAAAAAATAAGTCTTACTTTTGACGAATTTTTTTTTTTTTTTTGTTCCAGCCAAGGTTTGTCGAAGTTACAATATCCGGTCGTTGTGTTTCGAAAAATTTAAACATGCTGATTTTTCTTTCTTTCCGTCGTTCAATGTGAGTTCTGGGATCGAAATCCTATGTTGCCAATATTATGATGTTTATTAGACCTCTTTTGGAAAAGGTCGGTAACATAAAATAGAAATATGTCGAGAGTCGTACACTGTCCAAACAGTGACTTGAATGACTTGCCTCCTCGTGTGGTCGTAAGACTTGCCTCCCTTTCATCGCCCTTGGAGCATCTCATTCTCCAATCTCAGGAAGGGGTACCAGCTTATTCCACATCACTTACAAACTTGGGTGCTTCTACAGAATTTGAACCAGACCAAACCGACTTTTGCCAAACTAAGCTTAAAACTTAAGTTAGGGTTATCTTAGAGTAAGCTTAGGGTTAGTTTAGGGTTTTAAAAAAAACAGTTCAGTTCAAATTCTGTACAAGTACTCAAACTTGGTTAAAGAGTTCAAAACTAGTGATGAGAAAATTAACTTGAAGAACTAAACACGAAAAAAAGTCAAAAGAAAATGGAAGTATGTCTTAAAATTTTTAAGATGAGGATTACAAATTTTGATTACTTAGACTAAAATTCTCATATTAGCTGTTATATTCACAACATTCGATGTAACCTGTTATATCCTAAATTACATAGGACATACTAAATTAAGAATACGCCGAGTGGTTTGCGTTTAACAGGGATCCGGTAGGAAGTAGAGACGTTTACTCTTCACGCTCTTCCAGATATGACTGCCTGTCTTATATACGTACTTTCGTATATAGTCAATACCTGATTATTTCCCTTTATGTTAGATTTGCACTTATGCAAATCATGACCTTTACAACATAACCTTTGACCTTCTTCTGGTACATCTTTTCGAACTTGAGAAAACTTCTAGTCGAACCATACAGAATTTCAAACTGAACCCTTTATCTAATCCAAATTACTACAGTCGATAATAACTAAGAATAACATAAATTAACACTTCTATCAGATTACGGCTGATGGAACAAGAACAATCTACCCCTGTGGATTAAATAAAGGGTTCACTTTGAAATTCTATACAGATTCCCGAGTTCGACATAAAGATTACCAAGTTTGATGAGAAGGATTTTTTCTTCGAGCCAAGTTCAAAACGATGCACCTGAAAGACGGTCGAAGGTTACATCGTCCAAAACATTACTCAAATAACTCTTTCTTGCCTTGACAGAAGACAAACTCGACTTTGCTATCTAGTGGGGGAATGAACTCTTCTGTTCTCTACAGCCCCTTTCTCACAGAATAGACGTTGCTAGTCTTTCTCTACTCTATCGTAATTTGCACAGAAAGCTTCAATCTCTGGTTCCTCCTTGTAAGACATTCACAACAAGAACTCATCTCTCTACCACATCTGTAAAGAACTTTCCTTTCTTCCTCCATGTGTCCAACATCAAATGAAATTTCCATGAACATAGTTTCTCTCCAAGAACTTCCCATCTGTGGAGGAACACGTTATCACAAGATTGCTTCCCTGCAGGTTGCAACATGGTCCTCTTCAAATCCAATGTCAACAAATACTTTTCATAAATTGTCCACATAAGGAATCAACTTTTGTTTATTCTAGTCATCATCTTCAATCCTCTCATAATATTCTTCATCCTTCAACAGACAAACTATTCATTTATTAACATTTAACCTCAAGTGGCTTTTAACCTTGATGAGTGATGTCTCATTAGTAAAAAAAAGTTTGAAATTTCATACACATTCCTGAGATCGACATAAAGCTTACCAAGTTTGAAGATAAGGTTATTTTATTTGAGCCGAGTTCGAAACGATGGACCCAAAGAAAGTCGGGGTTTACATCGGCCGAAACGTTGTGAATATAATACCCAAGACGAGCGCAGTAATACAAATAATACAAATGAAATGTCTTGTTTTATATATTTCTTACTTAGCTTCACTCTTTTTCAATAAAACTATGAATATGAATCCGGATCATTTACTTTGACCCATCAGTGTACTTGACATCCATTTTATGGTAGAAAGATGAACATCAGCCAATGAGTCAGTGAACGTGCACAATTGATCCACAAATATGAAGGCAGTCGATCTGATCTGATCCTTGGGACATAAATACATTGCATACACATATCGATTTACTACGGATCGCCATATTATTTGCTGTAAGGATTCACGATTGCACAATTACTCAATAATCATTTCCAATAACTTCAACTTCCCAAAGGGCTTAAAAGAGAAAATATAAGCCTCAAGAATGAAAAACGAAAAACACAAAAATATTTTACTGAAATTAAATTGTCATCGTAGATTCAAATAATAATAATTCCATAAATTATCCATTTCACCACAACCACCTCCCAACAATTCTATAAATTATCCACTTAACCAATACCACCTCCCAACAATTCCATAAATTATCCACTTCACCACTACCACCTCCCAACAATTCCATAAATTATCCACTTCACCACCATCACCTCCCAACAATTCCATAAATTATCCACTTCACCACTACCACCTCCCAACAATTCCATAAATTGTCCACTTCACCACTACCACCTCCCAACAATTCCATAAATTATTTACTTCACCACACCACCTCCCAACAATTCCATAAATCATCCACTTCCCCACTACCACCTCCCAACAATTCCATAAATTATCCACTTCACCACTACCACCTCCCAATAATTCCATAAATTATCCACTTCACCACTATCACCTCCCAACAATTCCATAAATTATCCACTTCACCACCACCTCCCAATAATTCCATAAATGATCCACCTCACCACAACCACCTCCCAACAATTCCATAAATTATCCACTTCACCACGACCACCTCCCAATAAATCCATAAATTTGATATAACTGCAAAAAGCTACTCTTACCCCCCCCCCTCCGTTTCAGTTGTAATTCTGAAGCAGTTTTAAAAACTACAGTTTTAATATGCCTGCGAGACGGTTTCAGAAATAGATTTTTTTCCTTTTCCTCAGTTGGTTCAATTAAGTTTGCATGCAAAGTTATTTGTGTTTCTTCCTTTTATCAATTAAACTAAATAGCTTTTCTTCTTTTTCTTTGAGCCATGCTGGAACCAGCTCCCGGCTTCTGCTTTTAATAGAGTACACTTAACCTCCAGGCGCTCAAAACCGAGCAGCACATGTTGTACCCACAGATTTTTCCTATCAAAATCATATGCGCCCACTTAAAATTTCAAAGACCTTTTTTATTGTCTCTTCGCGGTACATTCTTGGTGTTGCACCGGAGTGTTGTTATTGTAAGGTTTCTTATTACTTTGTTTTCTGTCAACAAACTATAAATATGACCTCTCTTTATATTTCTCTTGTCCGTCTTTATAAAATAGTGACATTGTCACAACAGTAGGTAGTATAGTACGAAAATGTAAAAGTGATTACACGATGCATTGTCGTTTCGTATTTGGAAAAATCCAAGATAGCGACACTGATCTATTCATCATGAATAAAGAAAGGCTTCTTGTATCCTTAAAGAAATCTATGCATGTAACATGTAGTATAAACACACGTGTAAGTGGAAGTTAGAATGAACAATATTTTACCTAGTATTATAATAAACAATAAATTGTAACGAATATTTTAATTGCAGAAATATGTAGGAAATTTATTTTTTGTTGGGGGCGTATCAGCTCACAATTCTGTTTTGGTAAGTAAGACAAAATGTTTCCACCCTAACAGTGTTTTTAATCAGAATAAGTATTTTCAGGAGAAACAGAAGCGAAAAATTATCTTTGCGCCAATAACATAGTGGAAAAAAAGAACCATAGAATAGGCTAGTCCGAATCAAATATTGGTATGTCAGACAGATTGCTATTTGAACCTAGCTTTGAAAATTCAACAAGCTTTGTGCAGAAGCTGTCATACCAGTTAAGGATACGTTTTTGACAATCAGTCTGACAGAATATGGGCCATTTTGAAGCTAGGTGGTCTTTTTTCTCTTGGGATGAGGTATGGTTCTGTACAGTTCTAAGAGGATCACTCTCCCAGGCTTGACCTTCTAGCTTTTTGAAAAGCGGGTTAGTTTATTACTAATCGGCTGAGACGCTCCTACCTGGCATTTCAAACTGAACTCTGAAAATCCTATACTCCCAAAAAAGCTAATAAAATAAAAATTTGGTAAACTTTAATACATTATCCATGCTTCATTTAGTACACACATCAATTTCCTAAAGAATGTGATGTAAATATAAGGAAGCATCTGAAGCATCGCAACCATTTGACAAAGAATGAGCTAAGTTTACTTTAGTTGTCGCTGAAAAAGGTTTATTACTTGGTTTACATCACTAAGTAATAAATATTACCTCCTTTATATTTCTCCTGTCCGTGTTTATAAAATATTGATATTGTCACAACAATAGAACAAATAGTGAGAAAATGTAAAATTACATGAAAGGTTGTTGTTTTGTATTTCTAAAAGTCCAAGATGGTGAGGATCATCCATTTATCATGAATAAAGAAAGGCCCCTTGTATCCTTAAAAATATTCTATGCTTGTAATATAAATAGACATGCAAGGTGGAGTTAGAATCAAACATATTTTACCTAGTGTTATGATAAAAAAGTAACTGTAAGAAATAAATAGTTTAATTGCAGAAATACGTAGGGAAATGTTTGAAATTTATTTTGTATTCAAGGCGTATAAGCTCACACTTCTGTTTAGGTAAGTAAGGAAAAATGTTTTCACTCTAACAGTATGCTTAGTCAAAATAAGTATTTTCAGAAAAAATATAATAAACAAAGTGAAATAAATTACATTCATGTAAATAAGATAATGGTAAAAAAACGAAAAAATAGGCTAGTCTAAATCAAATATTGATATGTCAGACAGATTGCTATTTTTGTCTAACTTTAAAAAATGCAACAAGATAACTTTATATATTAGATATTTTCAGAAGTATATATATAATTAAGATATAAGCAAACAATAAAAAAACAATATGAATTTTCATTTCCTTAAAATAATTAAATCAATCTATACAATACATGAAAAAAAAAATGTGACCCGTTGGGTCACTCATGGTGCTCGGGTTAGATTGATGAATTAGGAAAAAGTAAGTTTCCAAAACCAGTTAAATATAAAAAATAAAAACCAAAAATCCAAAATTACACTCTCTCTCTCTCTCTCTCTCTCTCTCTCTCTCTCTCTCTCTCTCTCTCTCTCTCTCTCTCTCTCTCTGCAGCTACAGATTAAATAGTATTACTAGTCTGGAGACATCCCCTTTTGTACTATTCCAATCTTGTTATTTTTTTCTTTCTTTATTACCTGCAGCTATTAATAAACAGAAAGAGAGTGGCAGAAGCAAGAGTGATAAATACCGGATAAAATAAGAGAGTGTGGGGGGGGGGGGGGGCACATACAATGAGAGAGGGTGAGAGTCATAGATAGAAACTTAGCAAAAGATGGGTCACTTGGTAAGTTAATTGCAAATTGCAGCTAATTAGAGCAATTAAAATGGAAGCTTTTTCAAATATAACTCAATCCCAAAACTGAGACATATTCTAGCATGTATTTACTGTGATTAAAATATATAGGAAAAAAGCCTTAGTGAAACAAATATTAACTCAGCTTTAGTATAATAATAGATGTGTGATGTTTTTTGTCTGTCTGTCCTGGGATGCAATTGAAAACAAAGCTCTGTACCAAGATCAAACACACCTTTTTTCTTTTTCCAAGTAAAATTGTATGAAGAATCCAATAGCGATATTCATTTTGTATTAGGGAGTTTAATACTGTGGTGGTCTGCATTTGCAAGACTACGGTCAATAGGCATCTCCTGTCTTTTCGATAATAATCTTTCGTTCTTTTCAGCTCCTGACATCAAGTGGCTTTATACTTTGTCTGGAGCGACTTCCATAAAAATATTTTTAAAAAAGGAGACTTTGTTAGTCTGGCCACGTTGAAAGAATGTATGAGAGTGGTTGGGTTAAGAGATGTAGAACAGTTGATGTAGCAGGCTCAGTTGGCAGGGAAAGGCCAAGGAAAACATGGGCGAAAAATGATAAGGAAGAATTTTAGAGAAAAATAGAAAAATAAAGACCTGGCCAGAGATAGGTTACTTTGGAAGTCAATTTCTAAAAGCTGTCCAACACATGCCAGTATGTAAAACAGACATTAAACCGAATATGATGATAGCAGTAATGTTGCAAACAAATATCGTCCGCACCCAGCAGGAGCTGAAAACAAACATTTCTAAAATATGTGGGAAATGAAAATTGAAATTAATATTAAAGATTTAATTTTTTTTTTAATCCTAAAACTTACCGTTAAAGAAGATATGATGTGTGAGCCTTCCTGATTCAAGATGGCTTGACGAATTTGTATGATGACTATGGATGATGTATAATTGGTCCAAATTCTGGAGAAAAAAATTGTATTATGAGAAAATGAAAAAATGTTTTGTACGCATATTGATATGAAATTTATGACAATAAATGCAGAACACATCAAAGGCGTAAAGAATCAAAGGTCGGAAAAGGTTGAATGATTTTCGATATTTTTATTTCTGGTAGCATCAATAAATGTATAATATAAATAGATTTTATCGCATAGAGAAAATCTAAACAAAGTAAGCATAAAGAAAAAATGCTTGAATGACGGTATAAGTATATATATATATATATATATATATATATATATATATATATATATATATATATATATATATATATATATAGGAAAGTGAGACAATCGAAATAATAGTAAGCAAAATAACAACGAACACTACAATCACCAATAAAAATAATTACATAAAAATACATTAAATATTTAGGTGATAAAAATCGTACATATTTCTAGACGGAGCGTCTTGGTCCAGTGGTAGAACGCTGGACTACAGACATCAATATCGAAGGTTCGATCTCTGTCTAAGTTAGTCATGCTGATGACGGCTGTGAGCCAGAAACACGTGCCCATGGATTACTTTTATGTACGTATGAAATAAATAAAAATATATATTAACGGAAAAAATGTCCTATGAAGTTAAGGGCGACTAATAATGCAATTTTCTGCATCTTAATCACTTAGGAAGTGAGACAATCGAAGTAGTAGTGAGCAAAAAAAACAATGAATGCTGCAATCAACAATAAAAATAATTACATAAAAACACATTATATATATATATATAACTAATGATATTACCCCGGTGTTGCTCGAGTGGAAATATTTTTGGTCGGAGGGTTTCTTAGGAAAAATAATTTAAAATAATATTATGTTTGCAATTTTTACCTTGAAAGAAAAGTTAAACGTAATATTTCTAATATGAGGTCAAATAATTTTTTTTTAAACTGTCAGCATGGTGGTGTTTTTGCACAAGCAAAATATTACTTTAAAACATGAACACATTTAAAAGTCTTTATCTGACAAAAATCCTGCACCTGTAAAACGGCAAATTGATTTTACGAATACTGGATAATTTCGTTTTTATTTAATTATTTTAAATCTTAAAAAAAAAAATAAAATAATTATTTAAATGTTTAAACCTTTATCTAAATACATTCTTTACTGAGATATTCTTTGTTTAATTGGTCCGTCCGGATTTTTCTCCGCAGCCATCCATTGAATTTCTCTGAAATTTTGCATTAAATTGTAACTTTGGTCAGGTTAGAAAGTGACATTCTCCGATTTTTGAAAAAAAATCTGGTTAACCCCCAAGGGGGTCAAAAGGCCCCGAAATGGCAAAAAATGACATTTTTTGCCCCATAACTTTTCATCCATCCATTCAATTTCTCTGAAACTTGGCCAAAATGTGGAGGCAATTGTTCCTAATAGAAAATAAGTATCGTTGACCTTGGAAGAAATCTGGGTCGCGCCCCCAGGGGGTCAAAAGCCTCCTAAAATGGCATGAAATGACCCTTTTCTACCATAACGTTTGATCCATCCATTCAATTTTTTCTGAAACTTGGCCAAAATGTAGAGGCAATTGTTCTGGATATAAAATGAGTATCCTTGACAGCAGAAAAATTCTGGTTCGCGCCCCCAGGAGGCCAAAGGGGGGTCAAAAATGCCCCAAATTGTCCAAATTTATTGCATTTTACACTCGCCACATACAGAGGGGGGGGGGGCCACGCACGCGCGGCTTGTGTTATTTTTGTTTCGTGAAACAAACAAAATCTGTATCTAAAAACGAATTTCGTTTTTTACGTTCTAATATATTTCAGTTACTTTATGGACCTAACCGATAATTGTCCCTAGTGACTCCAGATGAAATCGAAGAAAAAGTTCAATGGTGTCTTTAGATTCCGTGAAAAATTTAACCCTTATTGAAACTTATATTGAAACTTATTTGAACAAACATATATAGAAGAGAGTTTGAATTACCTACTAGACACGATCTTCAAGTGTCTTCGGTATCTCTGTACAAGGGTTTGTCAGGACAACCTGACATAAGGATACTTACCCCTAGAAGTAAACCCTTCATGGCTTCAATAAATCAAAACAAATTCCTTTTTTCTTTAATTATTTTAAATCTTAAAAAATACCGATAAAAATCATTTAAATGTCTAAACTTTTTTTTTTTTTAAACATATTTCACCCTAAACAAGGCAGGCCGCCACTGTAGACGTAAGGGGTTACTGAGAATTAGGGTGTAGGTTTTGGGTGTCACCCCAAGTTGGGAGCAGTATAGCTAGATGTCTGTTTACATTAGTTTTAAACCTCTGCATGTCGGTACTGTCGGGGAAACAGGGAGCAGGGAGGGGGTTTCAGAGGCCGACAGCACAAGGAAAGAAGCTATTAAAGTAGAAGGCTCTCCGGCATCTGGGGACCTCCACAGTGAATGGATGGGATCTAGCTGATTGTCGAGTTGGTCCAGTGAATTTACATTTTTTTTTAAATGAATTTTGTTTTTTTACATTTTAATATATTTTAGTTATTTTATGGATCTAACTGATAATTTACCCTAGTGACCCCAGATCAAATCAAAGAAACATTTCAATGGTGTCTTTAGATTCGTTAAAAAATTTAACCTTTATTGAAACTTATTTGAATGTATATATAGAAGAAGATAATAAATCGAAATGGGACTTACTATTTATTTTTTCTTAAAATCTTACATAACAGCAAGTGTGGTGTTAGCTGTTTGTGTGTTGTCTGTCTGTGTAGAGAATTCACTACACAGACGGAGTTTTCCTTTGGTGTTTATTATTTTTGACAAAGAGAAGTTTCTTTTTTCCAAAAATATTAAATAAATGATTTTTAATAATCACCCGGACAACACACAAACAGCTAACTCCACACTTGCTGTTATGTAAGATTTTAAGAAAAAAATACATAGTAAGTCCCATTTCGATTTATTATTTTTGTTCCTTCCAGCTTACAACCTACCCGGCACTTTGCATTGCCTTCAGCCTTTTTTAAAACATACTACTACTATTCCCAGCAATGCTTCAAGCAAACTACCATTCTCTATTATATAGAAGAAGATATATTTGTTTATATATACTATAACGTTTTGAGAACACACAAAAACTTTACATAAATGATTTTGACTTGAAAAACTGCATGATTCTAACCTTGACTGCCGTAGAATATTACTGGTCATAATGAATATGGAATTGGCAAACAATTTTAGTGTGAAATTAAATATTCAAACAGAAACCCCCACCCACCCACATACGCACCTCATCATCCCACTTGTCTACATTACAAAAAGGGGGGGGGGTCTATTAAAGCAAATATAGACAGACACACAAACCCAACCCACGCCCCCTCCCCCGATTAGCTCGTGTTGAGTCTATTCAGATTTAAGTCAGAAAAACAGTAATCATTTATGACAGGCCGCCAAAAAGAAGTTGATCAAAATATTTGCTCACTTTTTATAAAACGAATATCAGCTTCAGTTTAGGAAACCCTGAAATAATAATTAAAAAAAAAAAAAAGAAAGGCTCTTGCACATATGCAAACTAGACGGGTAAAATTAATTCCTCTGAACAAAACAGTTTTGCACCACTTTTATGTCCTCTTACGAAGATTATAATCAAGATATTATGAGACAAAACCAATGGTAAAAAAAGGTGAAATCAAGATGAACATCACAACCTGGGAGGCCACGTGTGAAATTTAATATAAAATGATCCCCTATTTCTAGGCTATTCTAGCTTTTTAGAGCAGATAACCAAACAAAATTCTTGTTATGGGAGATAAATACTGTGCGGTTGTTTTTTTTGGGGAGGGGGGGGGGGATTTTCATGTTGAAAGGTTAGTAAAAAAAAAGAATTATTATTTACCCTACAACTAACCCTAGGTCCGAGTGGAAAGTCCCCCCCTTAAAAAAACCTTCCTTAATCCTACCACTAAACGTCAGTTCGAGTGGCACCCCCTTTTCTAAAATAAACTTCCTTAACCCTACCACTAAACTTTCAAGTTGCACCGCTCCCCTAAAAAAACTTCATTAACGCTATCACTAACCCTAAGTTCAAGTAGCACCTCCAAACAAAAAAACTCGTAAAACTACATGTAATCGCCTAAAAAAGTAGACCCCCCCCCTCAAAACAAAAAGTATGCAGAATTCATCTCCTATAACCAAAAATAAAAATGGTTAACCGGCCTAAAATGCTGGAATGGACCGGAAATGAGGGATCATTTTACATTAAATTCATATGTGAAACTTATTCCCTACTTTACATTTTAAAATAATTAGTTTTTTTTTCTTCTTTCTGGCAAGTTTTTTAGGGTGTTCTCACATAATCGCCTAAATAAAGTAGAATTCCTTTTTTTTTGGGGGGGGGGGGGGTAACGATGGGTTTTAATCTACAATTTTTCTTTTCCATACTGAAAGTATCGACTGATATGTTTTAACTTCATTTTTGTTTTTAAATTCTTTAAATTCCGTTAAAAAATTAGATTTTTGTGTAAAAAAAATGTTCAAAGTTTATCTTGAAGAAATAAACTAGGGAAAAAAATTGCCATTAGCAAAAGATAGACTCCAACAGCGTATCCAGGGGGTAGGGGGAGGGGGAGCATTCTTTGATGAAACAAAGTCTTTCACTTTCCCACACCATCGTTTTGAATTATGAGGCAAATAAAACAAATCAAGCCGAGACTGAAAGAGGAGAGGAAAAGAAAACAAGACAAGAGAAAAAAAAGAGAATGAGAAATAAAATTTGCTTTTTCTGAATTGAAAAAAAACAGCGGAATTCCGTTTTTTTTTTTTTATTTACAAAAAAAAGCAGAATTCTGCTAAAAAGCGTAGATCATACATTCCTGGGCGATACCTTAGGTATAGAATCCTTATTCCAGATTTGATCAAAATCTATTACATGATAATGTCTAAAATCTAAGGCTTAAATTGAAGGAGTCTTAAGAAGAAATTGAAATTCAGGGAATCTTACTTAATTGATATCTAATGACTATGGATCAAATTCAATGCAAATCTGAAATATTTTAAGTTTCAAATGGGAGATTATGACCATATTATTCCCCCTAAAACTCTTTTAAAAATACTCCAAATAAACAGAAATTTTGGAAATAATCATTATTGATGCCTAACACCTAGTGTTAAATTTTCACAAAATTCAGAGGTATCTAAATTTTCACAAAAAGCTTACATCCTTCTTTGCCGCCTTTGCCTAAAACTAAATTAAACTTAATATAGCCCATATTACAATACCTCAAACCTAGCAGCTGTGTTCAAAAATTCATAATGACCAATTAGTTTAGGAGTGAATCCTGTACATACAAATATATAAACATATACACGTACCTAACTTTATCTAGATAGAGATAAGTAAAACTAGTAAAGAATGGCATGTTTGCCAAAAGCACTTCAAGTCTAACCATGTTTTAGATGCGGACCCAGCATCTCTATACGAGGCTCTGTCCGTCCGTCATGCTCACGTTTGAATGGATGCATCTTACGAATATCTGTTTGTTTCCTTGTTTTATTTCATTCTCCATTTTTGCAACAATGCATAAAAACATGGACACATAAATGAGTATTCAGTGTTTTCACACTTACAAAATCGAAATAAAGTGGTCGACCATAGCCATAGACGAGAGAAACTCAAAGGATCTCTTTTCATTAGCTACGACACCAAAGTGTAGAGGAAGGACACCACTCCTTTTCCATGATTACTCCACTTACTCTTGATCCTCACTTTATAATGCTGAGTGTTTAGCAAGGGTGCATCAAGTAACATTTTTTTAGTCTTTGGTATGAATCGACCGAGGATTGAACATTGGTCTTCCAGCCTATTAGCGAACACTCTAAACATTATGACAAATGGGCTGGTTAAAAACGAAATTGAAAAAAGATAATTTAAGACCATTTCATAGGAATATAAATAAATAATGTTTTTGTTTTTTTTTTGTTTTGTTTTTTTGGGGGAGGGGTATTGAAAAAGTGGTACTCTTATAAATGACACACCATGTTTCCGTGACTTCGCATCGTCAACATTCGGGCAGGTTACGGAAGCGCCCGAGAGTTGATGAGGCGAAAACTGCCAAACGCTAAATTGAAGACTAGCACTGACAGCCGATAAATTATGACAGAGAAAATCAAACTACAATACATAAACAACTGTTATTAATTAAATGTTTATTTTTGTTTGTTTTTTTGTCAATCATTATTAATCAAATGTTTTTAACTAAAATGTTTTTGTTTGTTTGTGCACCGGAAAGTTTCAAAAGATGATTTTGTTTAATTTGTTAAGCAAATGTTTTTGTTTTTTAATTTTTTTTTAAGGTTTTTGTTTTACATTTTTTGTCAGAATTTTTTTCTTGTTAAGCTAAACACCAAAACAACTGTTTTTAAGCAAATTCTTTTTTTTTAACGAACAAAAAACTATTTATAAGCAAATGTTTTTTTCAATGTTTTTTTTTTCTTTTTTTACATTTTCTGGGTTAGGGGTTTAGAGTTGTAACTGGTCCAAAAGATAAATGTATCGCATTTTTGTTTGTTTCACTAAAAGAAACTTTTGCTGATAGAACTTAATTAGTCCTTCGGGAGATTCAATGAGCTGACAGCGATTATAGAAATTAATTTTTTGTTATTGAACGCGATTAATTTCTTCCAAAAGTTATCGGCTGCTTGCTGTAGCCTGATTGATTAATAGTTTCGTCAACTCTCGGGCGCTTCCGACGACGCAAAATCACGGAAACATGGTGCGTCATCTATAAGAGTACCGAAAAAGTGTCTGTCAACAAAATTTAGCTTAAGTTTGTTGTTGTCTATTTAAAGTATTTTATTTATTGGTTAAGACACACATACAGACACACTGGAAGTCACATAATTTTATATATATATTTATTTTTGAAGAACTCAAAAGGAAAGAATTAAGTATAATTGCACACGATAACTTCCCTTAATTTTCTTTTAGTGAGTAAGGGTAAGTGTCTCCACTCTAACAGTTTTCTTAGGAGGAATAAGTATTTTCAGAAAATAAAATATATTCATGCTAATAAAATAGTGGAAAGAAAAAACAAAAAAATAGGCTACTCCGAATCAAGTATCGACATGTCAGACAGATCGCTATTTGGGTTTGACTTTGAAATTCTGAAAAGATAACTTAATACATTAGATGAATTATCAACATTGCAGCAACATTTGAACAACATTTTTGGGTTAATGGTGAGCTCACCTGTAGGAATCCAAATGACACTGGGAGAGAGAGGCTTGCACATCTTTCCAAAGAGAATCCGACGTAGAAGTTTTGTTTTTGTATTCTGACGACCTGCAGAAAAGATGAACACTTTATGTTGCAATGAAATTTGATATTATATAAAACGATTTATGAAAAGCGTGAACATTTTAAGTTTGTATTATTTGGATTATTCGGACTACTGTTCTCATTTTGGATGTTATTCTCACAACTTATGGACACATGAACCCGTGGCGCAACGGATAAACTGGTAAATAATAATCAGTTCTAAATGTAAGTCTTCTGGAGGTTGAAGGTTCAATCCTCAGTACAGACGATACTAAGATATATAATTAAGAGTTAGTTAAGAATTCTACCCGGTCATGGCTGACGGAACGAGAATAATCTACCTCAGTGAATTAAATAAAGAGTTCCATTCAAAATTTTGTACAGATTCCAAAATTGTACATAAGATTCCAAAATTGTGCATAAAGATCCCAAAATTGTACATAAAGATTCCAAAATTCTACATAAAGATTCCAAAATTGTACATAAAGATTCCAAAATTGTACATAAGATCCCAAAATTGTACATAAAGATTCCAAAATTCTACATAAAGATTCCAAAATTGTACATAAAGATTCCAAAATTGTGCATAAAGATCCCAAAATTGTACATAAAGATTCCAAAATTCTACATAAAGATTCCAAAATTGTACATAAAGATTCCAAAATTCTACATAAAGATTCCAAAATTCTACATAAAGATTCCTGAAGAAGATTGAAGGTTACATTGGCCAAACTGTTGTGAGAATAACATCCAAGTTGTTTTTGCAATGGTTGAGCCGGCTTCTTCCCTAGTCTGCACTGCATCTCGAATCATGGCAGACCATGCTTGGTGGACCATGCATGGCAGTCCTGAGCAAAGTCGCATGAGATGTTGATTTCACTGTCGAAAGCCGATCACCTGTGCACCTAAGAATTCAGTCAAGTCTTCCTTGATGGTTATTGTCCATGTCCTCAGCTGTCCGCAGACACGCTTGCACCACTCAGACAGAGAGGTAGGGAAGGATTAGATTGTGAATTAGCTCTCCGTCCGAGCAACAAGCCGTATGTCCAAACAATTGAAGACGTCGCTGTAACAGGACAGATGGCAGAGGCTTAAGATTAAGTTTTGGCAGAGAACAGTAGTTAGGAATCTTCAACAGACTGTCCCAACTGAAACTTGGTGAACAAGTCAGGCATAGACTGAAGTTTATTTGTACCAAATATGGTTAGATTGCAGAAAGGATTGTGAATTTTATTAACGATTACATGGGTGGCATTTTTTCTTGGGTCACCCTATATTATATCACACAAATAAAACAACCAATCAAAATACTTGTAACTTTGAGTTGATATGGCTATGTTCATATTATAAACTAGATATCACTTCGCGATTTAATTCCTATTCACTACTTTAAATCTTTGAAATGAAACTAAACGATAAGAAAAAGAAGACCAAACTAATCAATAAGTCAAAACTAAATGATAAAATAAAAGAGAAAACTAATCAATAAGTCAAAACTAATCGATAAGAAAAAGAAGACAAAACTAATCAATAAGTCAAAACTAATCGATGAGAAAAAGAAGACAAAACTAATGAATAAGTCAAAACTAATTGATTAAATAAAAGACAAAACTAATCAATAAGTCAAAACTAATCAGTAAGAAAAAGAAGACAAAACTAACCGATAAGAAAAAGAAGACAAAACTAACCGATAAGAAAAAGAAGACAAAACTAATTGATAAGAAAAAAAGACAAAACTAATCAATAAGAAAAAGAAGACAAAACTAATCGATAAGAATAAGTTTATGTATGTCTGTCCATTTTACAATTTGTCTTTTTCTTGTATTATTTGGATTATTCGGACTATTGTTCTAATCCTGGATGTTATTCTTACAACGTTTCGGCCAATGTAACCTCCAAGCTTCTTCAGGTGCAGCTTGTGTAACTTTAGAATCTTCAGGTCAAACTTAGGAATCTGTGCGGAATTTCGAACAAAACCATTTATTTAATCTATGGGGTTAGCTTGCTCTCATTCTGCCAGCCATGACCGGTCTTAAGCAATTTGTAATTGTATTCTTAGTATCACCCGAACTGAGGATTGAACCCACAGCCACTAGAAGACTGTTACTCACAACTGATTATTACTTAGCACTTATATCCGTTGCACCACGGGTCTTTGTGGACAATTCTTCCTTGTTTATTCTTTGTTCTTTTCACCTTCTTATTCGTTCTCTCTCCCCATAGTCCACTTCTTCATACCGCATGCTGGACACACGTATGTTCACTTTTATTATGTAGACGAATAGTCACAATAAGAATTAATTAACTAATATCTAGTTATATTTATATACTAGCAGGAAGACACGACGTTGCTCGGGATATAATAAGGATCAATACTATGTACTTTTTAATTATGTTCATAACACCATATTACTTTCTTTGTTTTTACTGCCCCCTTCTCCTGTTTTGCTAAATGTTGGGAAAATTACTGCCCCCCAAATATAGTCGGAAGAAGTTGAAATGTTGAAAAACTCTCCGGATTAGTGTCTTATAAATACGGTTAAAATTTCATTAAAATCAGATATACATCTTTGAAGCTTTAAGCAGGTTCTGATCTCATAGGTCACTTAGACGTCGGGGCATGTAGATATTCGGCACGTAGAGGGTAATGTAGAGATTTCGGATCACTTTCTATTGTCTTCACTGGAGATTTTAATACATATGATATAAATTTCATTAAAATAGGATATATTTGAAGTTTTAAAGGAGATTCAGCCCCAATAACTCCCTTAGGTTACGAGGGCACTTACAGATTCGGGACCACTTCTATTGTCTTCCCCAGAAAATGTTATACATATAGCTTAAATTTCATCAAAATAGGATATATTTGAAGTTTTAAGAGGGCTATGCCCTTACAGCCCCCTTAAGGATGCATTTATAGATTCAGGGACACTTCCATTATCTTCCCTGTTAAATTTTACATAAGAATACACTTTTAGATTTTATGTAGATTCTCTAACCTTTCTTTCTATAGGGAACACACAAACGTCACACACATTGAGTTTTATATATATAGATAGATTTTACTAGTATTGATGAAAAACAATAAAACGCAATATGTATTTGGCTATTTTTATATTACCTTGAAATTATGCATACATAGTAATGTTATGTATTATGCTGCTTTTAAATGCTAATGTTTTTGTAGGTAATACTACTAAACACAGGATTTATTTAGTGCGCAGGGCTGAAGATAAACAAAAAATGTAGTAATGTAGTAATTTTTTAAAGTAAATCTTGTAAACTTTTCTCAAATATTGTCTGTTCATTTTGAAAATTCCAGAACAGATCAAAATGAACTAACAAGGTCATACAGGACTTGCTAGCTCAAACTAGCGATTGCTAAATTACTCTGTTCACCTTGTAACTTTTGTTTAGTAAACATTCTTTTCTATCCTTAATACTTGTTAGAGTTTTCGCCTATGATTTTCTCTGCTAACCGTGATACCGGAATGACAACAAATTGGCATACTTACTTTATTCCTTTCTCCTTGTTATCCATTCCTACAATGCAGGTGTGCAAGTCTGGACAAAGGTCAGTGACTGCTGAGCAAAATCGACCAACCAAAATAACTCTATAAAGAAAATGAAAGCAATTGGTTCAAGCAGACTTTTTAACAGTTGTTGGTTTATCTGAAACAGTTGACTTTTTATCAATTCTTATTTTTATTTCAATGAAAGATTTCTCTGAACTGAAAATTGTTGGATACCAACTTTGTGTGTATTTACTTATGCTTGCCTTCATCAGCATCTCATTAAAAAAAATGCAAAAAATAAAAATAAACAAGCCGCGTGTGTGTGGTCCCCCTCTGTATGTGACTCGATGTGGCGAGTGTAAAATGCAATAAATTTGGGCAATTTGGGGCATTTTTTACCCCCCTTTGACCCCCCCCCCCCCCGGGGACGCGAACTAGAATTTTTCTGAGGTCAAGGATGCTCATTTTATATCCAGAACAATTGCCTCTACATTTTGGCCAAGTTTCAGAAAAATTGAATGGATGGATCAAACGTTATGGGAGAAAAGGGTCATTTTTTGTCATTTTGGGGGCTTTTGACCACCTGGGGGCGCGAACCAGATTTTTTCCAAGGTCTGCGATACTTATTTTCTATTAGGAACAATTGCCTCCACATTTTGGCCAAGTTTCAGAGAAATTGAATGGATGGATGAAAAGTTATGGGGCAAAAAATGTCATTTTTTGCCATTTCGGGGCCTTTTGACCCCCTGGGGGGCTAACCAGATTTTTTTTCAAAAATCGGAGAATGTCACTTTCTAACCTGACCAAAGTTACAACTTCATACAACATTTCAGAGAAATTCAATGGATGGTTGCGGAGAAAAATCTGAACAGACTGACGGATGGACGGACGGACATGCCTCAAAACATAAGTCCCCCGATTTATAAAATCGGTGGACCAATAAATAAGTACACAACTAAATTTTGAACAAAAAATAAATTTTTTCAGGGTGACACACCCAAAATGCCACCCGTGGAGTCGTTAATAAAATGCACAATCCTTTCTGCAATCCAACCATATTTGTCATAGATAAACTTCAGTCTACTCTTGACTTATCCACAAGAGGGATATCTGACTGAGAGAGTAAAAACTCCTCCACCTTCCTTTAATTATAATTAATCAAAAATAAAATATGAATAAGAATTAAATATTATTAAAATCGATCAAAAATAGAATTTTTATTTTTTAACAACACAGACCAATATATGCCATAAATCATTGATGAAACCAATCTTAGTATCTACTCTTTGTTAAGAAAGCATTAAGGCCAACAGTACGGAAGAAAACTGTCTTTACTTTATTTCTATATATATAAAGTTAGGTATGTGTATATGTTTATATATATTTCTATGTATAGGATTCACTCCTAAACTAATGAACTGATAATTGTGAATTATGGAATATATATTCTAGGCAACACGGTGAGTAATGTGGACACATTATTTTTTATAAACTTTACCATTTAGGGAGTGTGCCCACCAAATTCACACCCATCAAAAACAAAATTTTTAAATGAAAGAGATATAAAGAATTTAATTAAGAAAAGAATTGCTCTATGTCAAATTTTTAGTTATATTATGTAATAAAATTTTAACCAAACCAGTGTGCACACATGAGTGTCAATAATATGTATGTAATCTCCTAAACTAATGAACTTATCAGTATGAACTATGGGATACGTATTCTAGGCAACACAGTGAGTAATGTGGGCACATTATTTATTTTTTGTAAACTTTACCATTTAGAGGGTGTTCCTTGAACCGCACCCTACAACTTGAAAAAAATAAAAATTCAAAAACTAAAGCTATACATATTGCTTATACCCGTCTCAGGACGGGTATTTTGCTAGTCCAAACAACATCGGACGTGACTTCTAGAAGACCAGGAAGGATTATTACGAAAAAAAAATAAGGTTAATACCTTTTATTTGTCCAAAGCGAAATATTAGATAAAAAAGTCAAGATGAAGAAGAAAAAAATTTTTAAAATGTTTTGATTTTAATAAAAATATCTGCATCTAATACATCGCTTCTTTGAAGGCATTTTGCCTCTTTCATTATGTTTAAAATTCTAAAGATGCTTAAAAAATGAACTTTCCCAAATGTATACCTACCAGCAACCATGCGTGATTTAAGTTCAATTTAAAAGAGACATTTACACCGTTAGTCCACACAACATCGGACGTGACTTCTAGAAGACCAGGAAGGATTATTACGAAGAAAAAAAAAGGTTAATACCTTTTATTTGTCCAAAGCTCTGTCAAAGCTTGTTTTATCAAGCGAAATATTAGATAAAAAAGTCAACAAGAAAAAAAAAAAAGAAAAAAATGTTTTTATTTTTGAATTTAATAAAAATATCTGCATCTAACACATGATTTTTATGAAGGCATTTTGCCTCTTTCTTCATGTTTATATATATATATATATATATATATAAAGAAGATTTAACTATGGAATTTCCAGATTTTTAAAAATCTATTAAGGCCAAAAGCAAATTCTATCTGAGGATTAACTTAGTAAAACGAAAAAATATGACAATGTCCAATTTTTTTTTTTATTTCAATTATATATCCGTTCATTCTGCTGTCAGTCATGTCCGACAAGTACGCTATCTGTAGAGTGTGGGTGGAGCATCATATGGGAGTAATCAAAGTTGCAGCGGTCAATATGTGAGCTACAAATTTGCCCGCAGGTTGCACTAGGGAACTCAGATGTTGGCACACTGACAGTTGCTCACGGATGCCGTTGGCAGACACACCTTTCATGAGATGAGATGGACATCGAAGTTTAAAAAATGTAGACATGTAATCAACGACACAAAATGAGAAACAGGCAGTCACAAGCTGCTGTTGATTCTGTGTCTACAAACTTAGATCTACATAGGCTCTATCACTAATATTGAGCACTCTCCACTTATAAATAACTAGCTGTATCTACCTAGTAACAATTTTGCACATTGTAACCAGTTGTGGTTATCATTGAACTGTGATAAAACAAAGATTGTTGGACATTCATGACTGAAACTCGGTGGACAAGTCAAGCAGAGACTGAAGTTTATTTGTACCGAATATGGTTGAATTGCAGAAAGGATTGTGAATTTTATTAGCAATTTCATATGTGGCATGTTGGTGGTGGGGGGGGGGGGGTGGGGACATGTAGAAGAAAACTCTGATGTTAGATAAGAGACTAATATATGTAAAAGCTTTGATTGGTCGAATAAGATCACATGTCAAGAGAGAGAGAGAGAGAAAGGTGGTACTTTTGAAATAATCTGTTAGGTTGTGAGACGAAAAGCAAATGGCCACCATTAAAGGAGAAGAGAGTGTAAAGTTACGGGACATTATTGATAAACTCACAACCCGTCCGGGGATTGTTTGTTTGTAGAATTAATATTACCAGATATGGTTAGATTGAAGAAAGGATTGTGATTTTATTAATGATTCAATGGGTGGCATTTTTTTTTGGGGGGGGGGGGGGGCAGTCTATATAATTATAAAAACATTTTTCTTACTTGTTTATAGTGATTTCATTGGTGCTTTTGTCTTGGATTTCATCAAGGGATTTTTTCCACAATTTCATCTGTTCATTGATATAGTCCAATATACTGTAGAAATAAGATACAATTAAAATTTCACATTTTCATTAAATTTCAAACCGTTTTCAATGAAATCCTAAAAAAAATTTTTTTTAAACGAATTTGATTTTTTTTTTTTCAAATAATGAATTACATAATAAACAAGATTTCAACTTTAAAGTAATTATTATAACTAGCAAATATATATGGGCCTTCTACGTGCATTATTCGAACTATTATTCTCAACTTGCTTTTATTTTCATAATGTTTTGGACGATTTAAAATCCGACCTTTTTCAGATGTATCTTTTCAAATTTAGGAATCTTTATGGCGAACTCTGAAACCTATACAGAATTTCAAACTGTACCCTTTGTTACCGTGGCATAACTGTTAAAGGCATTGATTAAGAATCAGTCCTAAGTGACAGCCCCTGGTAGTTCAAGGTTCAATCCTTACTACAGGTGATGATAACTAAGAATAAGTTTAACACTTTTACCTGGTCATGGCTAACGGAATGAGAACAATCTACCCCCATGGATTAAATAAAGAGTTCAGTTTAAAATTTTGTATAGATTCCCGCGTTCAACATGAAGATTCACAAGTTTATAAAAACAATGCACCTGAAGAAGGTCGAAGGTTACATCAGCCGAAACGTTGTGAAAAATAACAACCGAGATGAGAATAGTAGTCCAAATAAGATAGACATCTATAGGAACTGTAAGACTAACTCCTATAATATATTGTAATAAAAGGGTAATCAAATGAAAGGAAAACAAAATCCTTCTATAAATAACAAATAATATTTTTATTTGAGTGACCTACACTGTTGGGTGTAGTTTGCTGAAAGTTAAAACAATGTCACAGTGAAGGAAGTAATAAAGTAAGAAAAGTCAGACACCTGTTGTCTTCGAACAGTATATCTTCAAGTGGAGAATAGCCCTACTTGGCGTCAAGTTGACCGGGGCATGAGAGAAGACACCTTTCTTCATTGGTGCCAGGAAGCGCTCTCTCTCTCTCTCTCTCTCTCTCTCTCTCTCTCTCTCTCTCTCTCTCTGCTGTGTAAATCCCAAAGGGTCTGGGTGTAGTATTTCAAAGGTTCAGTCAAAATTAATACTCCCTGGAGGTTGATTGGTCATTGTGTGACCTAACCACCTCACAGGGGCTGCTCTCCGCGAGAGGAAAGATATATTAATGTTTATGACTGCTGCACATCTACAACCTTGAATATTAATTTGTTTAAGAATAAGGAATGAGGTAAAATACCTTCAAAGCATGTTTAAGATGCGATATTAATTTTAAAAGAAAAATCGTAACAGATTTTTTTTTATATATATATATATAAAAAAAATATTTTAAAAAAAAAAATCTGTTACGATTTTAAAAGAAAAATCGTAAAAGATTTTTTTTTATATGTTTATATAAAAAAAAATCTTTTACGATTTTTCTTACTAAACGTTTTTTTTAAATAAAAAAATCTGTTACGATTTTTCTTTTAAAATTAATATCGCATCTTAAACATGCTTTGAGAGTATTTTACCTCATTCCTTATTCTTAAATTTCAATTAGATGCTTACAAAAAAAAAATATGAACTTTATTTGATAACTATCCCGCGAGCATGCGCGTATTCATATTTGAAAGTGAAAAAAAAAAAAAACATCAAGTCTGTTTCTACCAGCAAGGACAGAACAATCCCATAAGATCAGGATTTCCAGATACATTGATAAAGCCAATTTTACTTGGCGAAATATTTGTAATTACTATAAACTAAAAATGAAAGTTTATAAACAAAATTTTTTTAAAATCTGTTACGATTTTTCTTTTAAAATTAATATCGCATCTTAAACATGCTTTGAGGGTATTTTACCTCATTACTTATTCTTAAATTTAAATTAGATGCTTACAAAAAAAATATGAACTTTATTTGATAATTAATTTGTTTATTGATTTATTATGACAAAAAAAAGACTACGTTTACTCACTTAGTGACACAATTTTCAATGGATTTCTTGACATGAGCTTCAATTTCCGGACAATCAGCCAACTGATCAAATGGACTGTGCTGCTGTGAACTGAGAGTCACGCTACTTTCCGTCGTCAAATACGGTTCGATGTCTTCAAGCAGCGACTTCAGTTTATCATTAAACGTTTTGCAAAGACTGAAAAATCAAGAAAAATGTTAATTACTTGTGGTACTTACACGGCATTGCCCGGGAGTCTTTATTTTCATTTTTGTTTTGTTTATTTTTTCGTTTTTAAATCACATAAATAAATACTTTAGATTTTTTATCTCTTGAATTTATAAATAACTTGAAGAATACCCGTCCCAGGAAAGGTAAAATTAATTCCCGAACAGAACAGCTTTGCACCACGTTTATGTCTCGTTTACGAAGATTAAAATCAAGAGACAATGATACTAAACGTTATTTATAAAATACTTATTCCAATGTAGATAAAAATCTATTACATGCTTTTAATTCTAGAAAATATACAAAATTTAAGATCCCTTAAGCTTATGCCTTAAGAAGAAATTGAAATTTAGTGAACCTTGCTTAATTCAAAATCTGGTATATTTGAATTTACAAATGGGAGGTTGTGACCAGATTAAAACTCTTTAAAATACTCCAAATAAACTGAAATTTGGAAAATATTTATTAATTCATGTCTAATAACTAATATTAAAATTTCACAAAATACGGAGGTATCTGAATTTTCACAAAGGGCTTCCACCCCTCTTTATCCCCTTTGCATAAAACGAAATTAAAGTAAATATAGCCCACATTACGATCCCCATCTCTTAGCAGCTATGTTCCAACATTCATAATGATCGGTTGATTTGTTTAGGAGTGAATCCTGTACATACAAATATATCTACTCCAATAGCTTCTTTCCTCGTGCTGCTGGCCTCTGGAACTCCCTCCCTGCCCCCTGTTTCCCCGACGGTACAGACATGCAGAAATTTAAAACTAATGTAAACAGGCATCTCGCTGCGAAGATCCCAATTTAGGTTGACCCCCCCCTCCCAAACCTTCTCCCTTTAATTCTCAATAGCCCCTTACGTCTACAGTGGCGGCCTGCCTTGTTTGGGATGAACTATGTTAATATATATATATATATATATATATATAAACATATGCACATAAAAAAAAAAATTTTTTAAATAATAAATTAATCTTGCATTGATAATGGCTTCTATTTTCAATTTATAATACATACCCAGCAATGCTTTGAAACTAAACGACCCATTTTATTTTATTAACTTCAAGCACACCAATGCTTTTCTTCGTTCGACAACCAGAATTTGAATTCATAACCGCCAATTACATCGGCGTGGACACATCACACCAAGGACATTTATCAAAGAAACTAAAGAAAAAAGTTTGTTTATTTTTGTTTTTTGATGAAAAAAAAAAAATGACACAATACTGGTCAACTCTGATGATGGAATTTTATTCTGAAATTAATAAGATTAAAGTTAAAAAAATAAATAAATAAATTAATCTTGCATTGATAATGGCTTCTATTTTCAATTTATAATACATACCCAGCAATGCTTTGAAACTGATTTTATTTTATATGCACATACCTAACTTTATATAAATAGAGGTAAGAAGCCAAGAGCCATAGGTACAAAATCAGAAAGCAGGCCAATAAAGAGAAGGAGAGTGCTGATGTGATAAAAGCAGGGAAGGGGAAACTGGCCACATACTTATTCTCTGGAGTGTGAGAACGGGAGAAGAGTGTGAATAGTAATTAGGCATGCGCACACGCGCACGCGCGCGCTCTCGCTCTCTCTCTCTCTCTCTCTCTCTCTCTCTCTCTCTCTCTCTCTCTCTCTCTCTCTCTCTCTCCCCCCCCAGATCAATGTAGGTAAGCCACTTACCAAAAATAAAGAAGGGAGAATTTTGTTTCTTCAAAAATTAAACTATTTATATATTATTGTTTTCTATAATTATTGTAATCATGTTTGTTTTTTTAGCTATATTTTAATTAGCTTGTCAGTTATGACATTCCGTAAATAGCTAAAATAAGTCATTATTAGAAAATGTTTTTTTAAGGAATCCTCTTTAAATGAGCCAATGAAAGTACTTAAAATATGATTTTCTAACGATGAATATTGAAAAACGGTATGTTATTAAATTTGTACCTGGTGTTATGGGTGACAATGGTAGTAGATTCGAGTCTGAGAGTTAAAACTCCTCTGCTTTCCTTTATTTAAGACAAACCAAACATAAAATATCGATCAGGATTAACTATTAAGATATTAAAATCGATCGGAAATGCAATTTTTATTTCTTTTAACAACACAAACCAATATTTGCCTTATATGACTGATAAAACAGATTTAGTTATTTACCTTGTATTAAAAAAGTTATGGCAGATGCACATAACAAGGACGCTGGTTTCTGGTGGGAAAAGCTTGAAGAAAGTGTCTACGGATGCCTGAAAGTGATACAACAATTTTTTTTATTCATATTAATTTCAGACTTTTCTTTTTGTTTATATTAATTTCAGACTCTCATTTTTGTCATATTAATTTCAGACTTTTCTTTCATCATAATCTAATAATTAACATAATACAGACTATTTGAAAAATAATTTATTTGTTTTTATTTGATTGTTTTCAAAACATTTTTTTTGTAATAATAGTGAAAACCTTTTTTCTTGGAAATGGAGTAACTTCCGGAATCAAACTTTTTTCTTAGAAATGGAAATGCCCTAACCCTAATCGTAAACCCTAATCCTCCAAAAAAACATTATTTTCACTAAATATTAAAAAAAAAAACATTAAATAAAAAAAACATTAAATAAAAAATTAAAAAATTTTAAGTTTTGAAAACAATCAAATAACTTATTTTTCAAATAGTCTATATTATGTTAATTATTAGAATATGATGAAAGAAAAGTCTGAAATTAATATGAAAAAAAGAAAAGTCTGAAATTAATATGAATAAAAAAAATTGTTGTATCACTTTCAGGCATCCGTAGACACTTTCTTCAAGCTTTTTCCACCGGAAGCCAGCATTCCTCCTTGTTATGCACGTCTGCCCAAGTTATTAATCACAAAGATACCAGGGGAAAACTGGCTCTATTTTATATATAAAATAAATAAAACCATTCACTGCTTCGTTTCTTTTCATGCACTGCTTATGTATATCCTGTTCTGTTTTTCTTAATATCTTATTCCTTTTTGTCTTCGGTTGTTTATTTTTATTTTATATAGGGGGTTTACTTGATACCATTTAACAATAAAGTGACTTCCTTTCTACTCAAACAACGTTTCTCCTAACATTCTTTTGACAAATGATGTTTGTGGACAGGCTAAAACCTGCAGTACTGGGGGATGCTTACTTAGAAGTAGCACCTCGAAACTCAGTGTCTGTAGACATGACACTGGAAAAACATCCTTTAGAAAAAAAGACACGTTCAGGCAGACATGTGAGATGGCCTAGACATTTGAAGAACTTTGTTTCCATGTGATAAAAAAAAAAAAATGTTTTTATTTCCTTGTTTGTATTGATTTTCAGATATTCTGTATTTTGGGGAGGAGTATTGTAGCGGAATAAGATGAATGACACCGGTTGCTAGGGCCATCAGTGGGTAGTGCCCCTGAGAAGGAGACTAGCGACGGACAAAGCTGAAGAGTAAGGTTGAAGTTCGCCGCGCTGGTCAGGATACCACGCGGTCGAAACTATGTACACCCTACCAGTCCTAGTAGGCCTCCACCACAAGTGGTGAGTAAACGAAATATTGTATGTACTTGTAATGTTATGTCGTAGCCCTTTTATGTTTCTCAATATGTAAATAAATGTGTATATTGTACTTGGGTGTATTTTCCCTTATTTCGTGTTTCCTTATAGCATATTTAGGAGGTCTGGGTTTCCCCGTAGATTAGTACAGGGAAATAAAACCAATCCTAACATTTAACATTTGATTACGATGAATAAGAAAATTTTAAAAACCGAGTTTGTGTCTTTTATATGGCCTGTCATCGGTGGGAGGGAGAAAATAAAGAATAAATGTTATTAACACTTTTTTTTTACAAATGATGAATTATTCTATTTTTCTTTCCTCCCTTATTGAGCAACAAATAAGAAAATTTACTTTCTGAATTGAAAGCTGTGTGGATTTTTTTTATTAGGGCGAAAAAGTTTTAACTTCGGTAATGCATGTACAATTCTTTTGCTGCACATCGAAGGTGGATTTTTACTTCTTGATATATTTTTTTCAATTAATTGTGATTGTGCCCACTAGACTGTTTACAACCGCTTTTCCCTCAGACTTTTTTAACGGACTTGCAATCGAACCTACTGTTGGTATGTGCATTGTTTTTGTGTTTATTTTGACTGACTCCATCAGTTAATAACTCTTCATTGATTTAGTTGAATGTTATGCAAATAAATTCATCCCCACCCCTAAACAAAAAAAAATATACAGTAAGAATTTTTGTTATATATTGTAAAATGTCTTGTCATGATGAATATACAGTATTTTGTTGTTGATGCTTGGACATTTTCAGTGGGCTGTGGATGTTTTGAAATAAACCCAAATGCCAAACTAAGACAAACACACTTCCTTCAGTTCTTACTCCTTGTTCTACATTGCTCCACTTACCCTTGATCCTCACCTTATAATGCTGAATCTTTAGTAAGGAGGCATCAAATAACATTTTTTTTTAGTCTTTGATATGATTCGACCAAGGATTGAACCTTGATTTTCCAGCCCATTAGCGAGCACTCTAACCATTATGTCATTTAACATAAAATAATAAATTATTATTATTATTTCTTCTGTTTCTTAATCATCAAAATCATCACAGACAAAATATTGATAAAAATCCTAGAGTGCAGAAACCAACCAACCACAGGTAAATCTAAATAGAATATCACTACATCAACACAACTAAAAATACAGATAGAACAAAGACAAAACCAAGGGAACTGAAACTGTCACAGTACATAAAGAAAAAGGAAAAAAACGTGATGTTACCAAAGAAAATCATAATGAAGGGTCTGAAAGAATGGAAAGAACAGGCAGAGAGAGCACCATCCAAACCTCCACTGGAAGAGCACAAAGAGCATTGGTGATCAAAATAAGCAGAAAGTACTGGACATCTGGAGAAATTTGTTGTCACTCAAACTCCAGAGATTGCGTGAGAACTAATAGTGAATAAAAGTGTCAGACTGAATAGACAATGTTCATAAATTAAGAATTTTGAAGAATTTGGTCCACTACAGGAGAGTTTTTTCTTGGCCTTTTGGCTAAGATCAAAGTGTAGTATCTGTTCCGATGGATACTACACCCCACAAACTGGTATTGTCTTGGCCTTCGGGGCTTGATTTACGCCGGTCTATGGGTCTGTCCTGTGCAGTTCTAGGAGGTCCACCCTCCCAGGCTTTGCCTCCCCTCTTTGGGGAGGAGTAAGTTTATTGCTTACTGCCTGAGGCGCCCCTACCGGGGAATGCCGACGGGGCTGCCCAGGCAATTTTTAAACCCCACTTTCCCGACCCGACCTTGGGTCACATCTTACTTGTGGGAGTAAGATAAAAACTGGCCTTGTGCCTAACTCCTGGAGAGGAGTAAATCAATACAGGAGAGTTTTTATGGGAGGGTACAACAAAAATTATGGATAAACTAAAAATAGAACCTAAAAACATAACACTATTACGATCCAAGTTGGATGTTAGTAAAAGTATGGGATCTGATGAAATTAATTTTAAAAAAACATTTTTTTTTAACAGTTGAATTGAGAAGATAGTTAAAGGGGAGATGCCCAAGGAGGCATAACAAACAAATAATAATAATAATGTTATCTAATATCTCAATATATACATATCCTCTCATACAACCAAACTGGAATTTCTTTTTAAATCCATCATGTTTGCTTTATCCATTTTCAAACATGCCAATTGATCCTGAATCAGCTTTTAGCAGATCGCAATATTTTAACTAATAACTGCCAATCATCTAGAGTGCACATTAAATAGCAAATTCCTTTGCACATTCTTCTTCTCTTCTTCTTTTCTTTTTTTCTTACAGAAAACCCGAGTTTTATTTTGGATTTCTTGATGCCCATCAAAACTAAACATTGACTTTTGAGATTTGATCACATTTATGAAATCACAGTAATGCTTTCCCCATTAATCATAATCTTTCACGGGCAAACTGACTCTACATTTTCAGCTCACATTTACATTGACCAAGAATAGAAATATCGAAACTTAGCAAAAAGCAGAGAAATAAATACAAGACCAATCAGAAGTGAAGTCAGATATTCTTAAGATGAGTCCATTCAATCTGATGAAAATGCTGTTTCAAACCTGAGTGCGACAGACTAACGAAAATGCTATTTAAAACTTGTTTGTGACAGACTAACGAAAATGCTATTTCAAACAAAAGTGTGACAGACCAACGAAAATGATATTTCAAACTTACCCATGACAGACCAAATAAAACACTATTTTAACCTTAATTGTGACAGACTAACGAAAATGCTGTTTCAAACAAAAGTGTGACAGACTAACGAAAATGATATTTCAAACTTACCCATGACAGACCAAATAAAACACTATTTTAACCTTAATTGTGACAGACTAACGAAAATGCTGTTTCAAACAAAAGTGTGACAGACTAACGAAAATGATATTTCAAACTTACCCATGACAGACCAAATAAAACACTATTTTAACCTTAATTGTGACAGACTAACGAAAATGCTGTTTCAAACTAAAGTGTGACAGACCAACGAAAATGCTATTTAAAACAAAAGTGTGACAGACCAACGAAAATGCTATTTAAAACAAAAGTGTGACAGACCAACGAAAATGCTATTTAAAACAAAAGTGTGACAGACCAACGAAAATGCTATTTAAAACAAAAGTGTGACAGACTAAGAAAAATGATATTTCAAAAAACTATTAACTTGTGACAGACTAAGGAAAATGCTATTTAAAACTATTAAAGTGTGACAGACTAAGGAAAATGCTATTCCAAACTTAAGCGTGAGAGAGTTGACTGACAAACAGGGTCCCTTATAGTGATGCTTGGTCGGATCTCAAAAAAGATGTGTCAATTCAATTTGCACGCTCAGTGATGAAAATGATATTTCAGACTGAAGCATGACAGACCGACAGACCAACGTACAACTTATGATGATAATCCCATTTACAAAGTAAGGTTTCTTCTTCGACATTCCATTAATTTATCAAGAAATTTAAGAGAGAGAACGTTTCAAAGAAATTTCCGTTCAATTTGTTATCAGCCTATCAGAAATGGACAGAACGACGATGCAAATAAAGTGAAAATGATAATTTTGACGCGAGAGGGGGGGGGGGGTAACAATGATTGATTACTTTTTAGATACGCCCTTGCATCTTTGGAAGAGGCTTTGTCGGTTTGTCACGCCTAATTTTTAAATAGCATTTTTGTTGGCCTTTGAAATAATATTTTTGCTGGTCTGCCACACTTAAGTTTCAAATAGCAGTTTCATTAGTCTATCATAATTCAGGTTGAAATTGCATTTTTGTTAGTCTGTCACGCTTAAGTTTAAAATAGCATTTTCATCACTAAACATATAGATGGAATGGTCGCATCTTAATTTAGATCCATACACGTATTGATATAAGAGAGTATGTCCGTCGGTCAGTCTGTCACGTTCAAGTTTTAAATAGGGTTTTTGCTCATCCGTCATGCTTAAATTTGAAATAGTATTTTTTAAGTCTGTCATACTTAAGTTTGAAATAGTATTTTTTTGGTATTTCACACTTAAGTTTGAAATAGTATTTTTTGGGTATTTCACACTTAAGTTTGAAATAGTATTTTGGGGGTATTTCACACTTAAGTTTGAAATAGTATTTTGGGGGTATTTCACACTTAAGTTTGAAATAGTATTTTTTGGGTATTTCACACTTAAGTTTGAAATAGTATTTTGGGGGTATTTCACACTTAAGTTTGAAATAGTATTTTTTTGGTATTTCACACTTAAGTTTGAAATAGTATTTTTTGGGTATTTCACACTTAAGTTTGAAATAGTATTTTGGGGATATTTCACACTTAAGTTTGAAATAATATTTTTTGGTATTTCACACTTAAGTTTGAAATAGTATTTTTGGGGTATTTCACACTTAAGTTTGAAATAGTATTTTTTTGGTATTTCACACTTAAGTTTGAAATAGTATTTTTTGGTATTTCACACTTAAGTTTGAAATAGTATTTTGGGGTATTTCACACTTAAGTTTAAAATAGTATTTTGGGGTATTTCACACTTAAGTTTGAAATAGTATTTTGGGGTATTTCACACTTAAGTTTGAAATAGTATTTTTTGGTATTTCACACTTAAGTTTGAAATAGTATTTTTTGGGTATTTCACACTTAAGTTTGAAATAGTATTTTGGGGTATTTCACACTTAAGTTTGAAATAGTATTTTGGGGTATTTCACACTTAAGTTTGAAATAGTATTTTTTGGTATTTCACACTTAAGTTTGAAATAGTATTTTGGGGTATTTCACACTTAAGTTTGAAATAGTATTTTGCGGTATTTCACACTTAAGTTTGAAATAGTATTTTGGGGTATTTCACACTTAAGTTTGAAATAGTATTTTTTGGTATTTCACACTTAAGTTTGAAATAGTATTTTTTTGGTATTTCACACTTAAGTTTGAAATAGTATTTTGGGGTATTTCACACTTAAGTTTGAAATAGTATTTTTTGGTATTTCACACTTAAGTTTGAAATAGTATTTTTTGGTATTTCACACTTAAGTTTGAAATAGTATTTTTTGGTATTTCACACTTAAGTTTGAAATAGTATTTTTTGGTATTTCACACTTAAGTTTGAAATAGTATTTTTTGGTATTTCACACTTAAGTTTGAAATAGTATTTTTTGGTATTTCACACTTAAGTTTGAAATAATATTTTTTGGTATTTCACACTTAAGTTTGAAATAATATTTTTTGGGTATTTCACACTTAAGTTTGAAATAGTATTTTTTGGTATTTCACACTTAAGTTTGAAATAGTATTTTTCTCGGTTTGTCACGCTTAAGCTTGAATTAGCATTTTCATGGTCTATCATACTTAAGTTTGAAAAAGCATTTTTGTCTGTGGTGAAGTGGTTAACGGCGCAGACTGAGAACCTAGGTGGGCCAGGTTTGAATCCAGTTCGTTCCACAGAAACACTTCCATCAAAACCCACACCTGGCCTTATGTCTAACCTCCTAGAGAGGAGGTAAATAAAATACTTAAGTTTGAAAAAGCATTTTTGTCTGTGGTGAAGTGGTTAACGGCGCAGACTGAGAACCTAGGTGGGCCAGGTTCAAATCCAGTTCGTTCCACAGAAACACTTCCATCAAAACCCACACCTGGCCTTATGTCTAACCTCCTAGAGAGGAGGTAAATAAAATACTTAAGTTTGAAATAGCATTTTTTTTCGGTATCTCAGACTCAAATTTAAATATAATTTTCTGTTGGTCTATCATACTTAAGTTTGAAATAGCATTTTTGTCAGTCTGTCATGCTTAAGTTGGAAATAGCATTTTCGTTGGTCTGTCGTGCTTAAGTTTGAAATAGCATTTTTGTTGGTCTGTCATGCTTAAGTTTGAAATAACATTTTTGTTGGTCTGTCATGCTTAAGTTTGAAATAGCATTTTTGTTGGTCTGTCATGCTTAAGTTTGAAATAGCATTTTTGTTGGTCTGTCATTAAGTTTGAAATAACATTTCATCGCTAAACGCGCAGAGTGAATAAGCACATCTTAAGAATAGCCGTTCTTCTTTTCAAATATTCATCCATAAATTTTAAAAGCATTAAATAAATTAAACAAAATATTCCCATGAGATCTGATAGAATTTTTTTAAATTACCATTTTTGAATGACATTTTAATTCTACGTATCTCTTCCAATTTTCTTTTTTTTTTCTGAAGATACTAAATATTATTTCAGATAAAACAACAATTATGTGTTCTCTACACTAAATAAGCCCGTGATATAATCTTTTAATTTTGGAAAATAAATGGGAGATTATGCATAAACTTTCAGATGAAAGAGCATTGAATTCAATAAAATATCAAACGATCAGGATTTCTGTACAAAAAAAATGATCATCTTATGAGCTGTCATTGTCTGTTTTAGGATAGAAAAAACTTGATAAAATGACAAACTTTTCTTAAATTATCTTTTATTATTATACTAGCTGTCTCAACCTGGCATTGCCTTATCCTCGAGTGGCTTTTAGCCTAACTTGTACTTGTAATGGCTATCACCCTAGTTGGATTTAGCTGGCTTCCTCGTGAGCAGGTACAGCATCTCTAACCATCGCAGCCCACTTTACGCCGGTCTTAAGCTAGGTCACACAATATGGCTAGCCAATCTCCATTCCATAGCCAAAGACTAACCACCCGAGGGCCCTATACTGCTGCCAAGTCGCTTTTGATTGATCCGCCCAGGTTCTCCACTGCCAACCAGCATGCCTGTGCTAATCAGGCAGAGAAAGGGAAGAAGGTTTGGTTTGTTTTACGGCATATCAACCATCTATGAGTTATTTAATGCTGAATAAAGTTGTCAAACGTAATTCTATACGTAGATATTTATTTAATATTCCTAGAATACACTGCTCTTAGGATACATTGTCCTTAGAATACATTGCTCTCAGGATACATTGCTCTAAGAATACATTGCTATTAGGATGCATTGCTATTAGGATACATTGCTCTTAGGATACATTGCCATTAGGATACATTGCTCTTAGGATACATTGATCTTAGGATACATTGCTCTTAGGATACATTGATCTTAGGATACATTGATCTTAGGATACATTGATCTTAGGATACATTGCTCTTAGGATACATTGATCTTAGGATACATTGATCTTAGGATACATTGATCTTAAGATACATTGCTCTTAGGATACATTGCTCTTAGGATACATTGCTCTTAAAATACATTGCTCTTAAAATACATTGCTCTTAGAATACATTGCTCTTAAGATACATTGCTCTTAGGATACATTGCTCTTAGGATATATTGCTCTTAGAATACAGAGGAAGAAGGACCTCATAGATGAGCTCTCTCCGGGCTTTTAGTCTAAGTGGTGACTCATTAGTAAAAAAAAAAATTATTTTTTAATTACAAAAAGATTGGCAAAAATTAAATTTAATGTATCTGCAGCAAAAAATCTATTGACCTGCTGTATCAAGTTATGGATAGGTGAGCCATAAACTAATTTCTAGCTTCACTCTAATTTGAGAAAGGCTCAATGTGATCATACCAAAATGTAAACTGGGCAGTATCCAGTTTTATCAAAGTTTACAAAGGCCATAGCTCTTGATCTCCGAGCTGCATTTATAAAAAAGAGAGAGAGATTACATTTGTGATGACAGAAACAAACCGGTCGAAGCTGGAGAGATATTAGATCTGACAGAGACGAGAATTTACAAGACAAGAAAACTTTGATTAGAATCTGCGAGTAATGTCGATTCCACGGTTCACAAAGCTCCCAAATTGCAGCCTCATCATTGGATGCAGAAACCTAAGTTAGGATTGTTCAAATTAGGAAGGGACGAAAATAGTACTTGCGAGCATGCGTCTGGACAGAACAGGAGACTTTGTTGGTTTGGCCACGTTGAAAAAAATGAATGAGAGTTCTTGGGTTAGTAGATGTAGAACAGTTGAGGTAGCAGGGTCATTTGGCAGGGGAAGGCCAAGGAAAACATGGGAGGAAGTGATAAGAATGGATTTGGAAGAAAGAGGGATAAATAAACAACCTGATAGATAGGTTAGTTTGGAAGTCAATTTCTAAAAGCTGTTGAGCAGATGACAGCATGTTAAACAGACGTGAAACTAAGTGTGATAATAATGATGCGTCCTCTTACCAAAGTACTGCGGGAGTAAATGTACGGGCCTTCATCAGAAGTCCACCACCTTTGTTTAGGGTCTTTTGACTTGCGGGTATCCATGCTGTATTCGTGGGGATATCACCAGCTGATTCTAGCCAGATGAAGTTGGCTAGATCAACTTCAGCCATCATAGACCTGTTAGAAAATCAAACAAAACAAAAAAAAATGAAAAACTTTCATAACAGCAATAAACTGATTTTTTTTAAATATCAACTTCAAATCTATATACTACTAAAACTTTGTGGATCTTACTTGTTTTAGTTTAATGACTTTAAGTAAAAGAACTTACTCTTTCAGAACATGTACTTTCAGAATTTTTTATTTTTTTTATTTTTTTTATTTTAATGGAAATCGCTCCAGACAAGGCATGAAGCCACTTGATGTAAGGAGTTAAAAAAAAAATACTACTTCAAGGTCAAAAAACTAACCAATGATAAGCTTTAGATGGATAGATTCCGATCCAGAAAACAACAATTCTTCCCCCTTTGTCAGAAACATCGCTCATGGAATATGAGGACTAAAGGACAAAATAAGGGAAGTGAGAGTTACGAGGCTGCCGAAAGTAAACCCAAGGTTAGCCACTTTCTACTCTCCTTAAAAGAGACATGTGTTAAACTATCTATTATTATACTAAAGCTGCGTTAATCCGTGTTTGTTTCCCTAAAGCTTTTTGGGTATTTTTTACTGAAGTCAACAAAAGGGGTAATAAAAACAAATATGCAACAAATAACTGTTACCAAAGGCAAGATAAGTTACTCTTCTACCTACCTGGACAAGTTTATTTGTGTTTTTACTTATTTTAAAGCGTTTTTCTTTTGTTAAAAACAAAGCTAGTGTTAACTCTGTTCAGTTAGAAGAAACAAAACGATGGCGCCGATAAGGCCTGCACGAGGACCCCTGATAATCGCTCAAAAATCGAAAATTAAACAAAATACTGGTAGAACAATAAATTTTCGCACAATCGGTGACATTTATTGGATGTGTTTCTACCAGCATTTTGTTTATTTTTCGATTTTGCAGTGCAAAAAAACTACAACTAAAAACAACTTAAGAGAAAGACATCGAGTGCGCATGTGAGGGGGAAAGAGATAAGAAGTCATTCTTTGATGAAACAAAAGTCATCTAACTCCCCCTACCCCCATCATGAATCGTTTTTGAAGGCCAAGCCTTCACAGTAAAATTAACAATTTCAGTTTTCAGAGAGAACTGTAATAAAAGAGAAAAGGAAGACAAGACAGAGAGAGGAAGATGAAGAGAGAAAAAAATCAAGCAAAGAGAAAAAAGGATAAAGCGAGAGAGAGAGAGAGAGAGAGAGAAAGTGAGAAATTAATAAAATCCAGTCAAATAGCAACCAATCAGAAATCAGCTTATCTATATATTAATACGATAGCGTGTGTGTTCGTGTGTCAGTGTGTCACGCTTACATCAAAAGCTATGCGCATACGTGCCGCACCTAGATTTGGTAAAACATTCAAGTCACCTAATTTTCATAATGTTTCAAGTATTTCCCTTTGCCGCAACGGTTAGTGACGTAGGATTTTGACGTCGGCCCGACTCGTTTATAGTTCGATCCCAACCAACCTCTAAGATTTTTTTTCTACATCGAAACGGGGGGAAGGAGGTAGGAAGGGGACGACCAAGAAGACACATATTAATACGATAGCGTATGTGTTATTTTGTGTGTCACGCTTACATCAAAAGCAACGACCTTCCGAATCATTGTATGCTACTCATGAACTGGAGCCAAATTTAATTTAATCTAAAGCATTTACAAAGTAAGGTTTAGGTTAGGAACAAGATAATTAGCATTGAAAACATCATTCCGTGTAATTTACACGGGTCCCGCTAGTTCTCATAAAAAAAAGGCAGATTTCAACCAAAAAGCAGAGAAGCATGGGAGAATCTTGCGATTTAAGTTTAAAAGAAAAACAGAATTCCGCTAAATCGAGGAGAACTCACATCGCTACTGTATGTTGTTTGAACCCCCCCCCCCTCGCTCTTATTCTATATGGTGTTGATTACTCTCATTTCCGTCGCTCTGTCTTTCTCTCTGTTTATTAACAGTTGAAGGCAATAAAAAAAAAGGAAAGAATAAAACAATTGGAATAATCCATTATAAGCAAAAGGGAGTATCAACACAGGCAGTAATGCTATTTAACCCATAGTTGGAGAGAAAAATGTATATAGAAAGCGAGCAGAAAGAGACTGATTTTGGATTTTAATTTTTTTTTTTAATTTTACTAGCTTTGCAAACTCACTTTTGCTGATTCAAAAGATTTGATCCAAGCTCAACCATGAATCAAATCTCAACCATGAATCAAATCTTACATTTAAATAAGTGAACGTTTTAAGTTGTATTACAATTATGAGCATCATCCCGTCACCAAGCAGAGCTTCAGAAGTCATTGGTGCTTCATCAATTCTAGAGCCTGTTTGAATATCCATCGCTGGGGGTACCGGAGATACCACATAGCTGGAAGAATAACATTTAACTGATTGACGCAGAGACACCTCAGCTGACTGGAAAAATAGCATCCAGTTGATCAACGCAGAGACACATGTAAGCACACCTTCAGACACACCAGACAAAATACATCTGTTTGTTAAAGAAACAAAGTGTAGTATCTGTTCTGATGCTATACTTAGTCTATTCTGTCCTCGGTCAGAGAAGGAGAAGTCTTTCTAGACTGAGGCAATTTTTTATTTTTGTTCCAATCCAGAGTACCCCTTTTTGCTGAGCTGGATTTTCCCACATTAAAAGCCGACCATGTGTAGACCAAATCCTAGAATAGTCGTAGTATTTACAGATGTGTGGGTGTCCACAAATGTTATATTAACTGGCTCGAATCGAGATTGAGAGAAAGCAGCTGCTAGCAGATTCAAGAAATTAATTTCCGTCAACTCTCGTGCACTCTTCACCCTCCACAACTCTCACTAACTCTACCCGTTCGCTGCAACCGAAGAATAAAGATATACCATTATTGTTTATACATAAGTGTTTGGCATCATTCTTTTAAGCAGAGCAGCAAGGTCAGTAGTTTCCAAAGAGTGTGGCATGTCAGACTGGTGCCGTACAAGAGACACGGCAGATGTGGTTGGATGATTCAAAGACAATTAATGATTGTTTTACACTTTCTGGATCTCAAATGATCATACAGAGTGATAAAAAAAAAAAATGCCACATATGGAATCGTTAACAAAATTCAATCCTTTCTGCAATCCCACAAACATGGAGGTTTAAGGTCCGGTGAGTGTGAAGCCCATTCAGTATCACACCTCTTACTGATGCAACAATCATCAAAGTGTCCCCGCATATCATTGAACGGTGATAAAACAAAAACTGTTGGACATCATGATTGAAACTCGGTGAACAAATCAGGCACAGACTAAAGTTTATTTGTATCAAATATGGTTGGATTGCAGAAAGGATTGCGAATTTTATTAATGACTCCATGGGTTGCATTTATTTGGTACAAATAATCTTTAGTCTGTGCCTTACTTGTCCAATGGTTTTAGTCATGAATGTTTTTGTTTTATTGTCGTTCAATGAGAGGCACACCTGGATACGACGTGCAAAAGTGTCGATAATTCTAAAATTCCTCTATTCACACGGCTCTGATTTGGGCTGTTATGGTCCTCTTCAGTTTAACAATAGTCTGGGGATTTTTTGATAAACGTTATCTTTGAGATTACCCAACAAATAAAAATCGGGGGGAGGGGTTACGGTCCGGTGAGTGTGAAGCCCATTCAGGATCACATCGTTTACTGATGAGATGATCAACAAAGTCCCCCCACATATCATTAAATAGCAATAAAACAGACTGTTGGACATTCATGACTGAAACTTGGCGGACAAGTCAAGCATAAACTTAAGTTTATTTGTACCAAATATATATATATTTTTTTTTTTAACTGCGTTCACCCCAAACAAGGCAAGTTAGCACTGTAGACGTAATACGCTACTGAGAATTAGGGTGAAATTCTAGGGGATCATCCTAAATTGGGAGCTGTGCAACTAGATGTTTGTTGACATTAGTTTTTAATTTCTGCATGTCCATAGTCGGGGAAACAGGGAGCAGGGAGGGAGTTCCAAAGGCCGGACGCTCGAAGAAAAGAAGGTAGGATCATCTTGTATGAAAATATATAAAATAATTCATTTTCATTTTTTTTTTTTAAATTACAAAAAGCATGATTTCTGAAATGCAAAGAATTTACCTTTCGTTGGGACTTGCCAATTCCATAACAACCTTAGAAATATGGCGTTTTGTTACTTCCGCGGTAGAATCCATTTGAAATTGAATGAGAGACTGAAAAAGAAGTAAAAAAAAATATATTTCAGAATTTAGTACAAAGATTCTGAAAAATGATACACGATAATCTTTTGTTTCGGAATTTTTTCAAAATTCCATATAGGTTCCCCAAGTTTAACATAAAGATTCCAAAGTCTGAAAAGATACACCTGAAGAAGGTTGAAGGTTACATCGACCGAAACGTTGTGAAAATAACAACAAACCCGAGAATATTAGTCCGAATAATTTCAAAACCTCCGGGGTTATGGTCCAGTGAGTGTAAAACCCATTCAGGATCACACATCCTACTGATGAGACAATCACCAAAGTATCCCTGCATATCATTGAACAGCGATAAAAAAAAGACTGTTGGACATTCATGATTGATACATGGTGGACAAGTCAGGCATAGACGGAAGTTTATTTGTTTAAAATGTGGTTGGATTGCAGAAAGAATCAAGAATTTTATTAATAATTCCATGGATAGGATTTATTTGGGGGGTTCATCCTGTATCTTTGTTTATTTCAGTATGGCCATAATGAGAAAATTGAAATTGTATAGACTTTCCAGGTGTCCTTAAAAGTTCTATTTGAAAAACCCTGTACATATTGGTCTATGAGTGATATAATAATTAGAATTTTTTTTTCTCATGCCTCTCTGGAGAATCATGGGGGAGGGGTTGGAAGCAGGAGATCCAGTAATGAGCAGATAGTCTGAATGCCCCAAGGCAGGGACTGGTTTCTTCAGAAAGTCCCTTTCATGTTTGCGTTTTTCTTCTTCGTCTTTCTCTTGCTTTAAAGCCTGACAGCCCCGTATAATTTGACATTAGCTCAAAGAAACTCAAAGAAGTCCTCCCCATTTAATCAGCAACACAGATAGTTTCCTTTCTATCAAAATGGGTGACTATTTGTGATTTTCGGGTTCTGTAAGTCTTCAATGAAGTCGAGGAATTAGTATGAATTTCACACACACACATTTTAGAAGTGCTAAAAATAAATACGTATAAGAATTTCTCGTTTCAACAAAGTCCAACAAGTTTTAGTTTTTGTTTTTTTGTTTTTTCCTTTCAAATCTGAACAGTGTAAAAGAATAAGAAGGTGAATACCTTGATTCTGTCCAAGAATTGTTCCTTGAGAAATACTGACCAAATTGACATGAATTCACCATTATTGAAGATCCTTTCACAGATTAATTTCCACTGGTCAAAATTAGTTTCCTGGAAAGAAAGAAAAGGTATAAAAATTGTATTTAAAAAAATAGAAATCTATAGAATGTAAACATAATCTAAAATCTAATACAACATTTGTATTTTGATTTGTAAATCTTCTTCATCTTCATCAAGAAGAAGAATGTAGTAAAATAAAGTGTCTTTCATGGAGATAACAAAAAATAAAAAGTTAAACAAAAGAAGTAAAACGAAAGGAAGAAGAGAGAGAGAAAAGAAAGTGTCTTTTTCAGCAGAAGATCTGCAGGTAATCCGTCCCATTTGAGGGTTCTTGATAAGGTGCAGAAACGTATCTGTAATTTAGTTGGCCCTCCCACACCCTTCTTCTCTGCAACCGCTCTCTCACAGATGTAATGTTGCTAGTTTCAGTTTTTTTCTATAAATACTGTTATGGCATGTGTTTTTCAAAATTGTCTGATCTATTCCCTGCTTCCTTTGTTCCAGCTCGTTTGACTCATTGGTCTAGTGGTCTCCATCAATTCACTGTTTTGATACTTCATTGTAATACAGCTTCCTATTCCAGTAGCTTCTTTCCAAGAACTGCAGACTTGTGGAACTCTTTTTCCTCTTACCTATAGCCTTGGTCTTTTCAAAACTAAGGACAATAGGCATCTCCTATCTTTGCGATAATTATCTTTTGTTCTTGTTAGCTCCTTACATCAAGTGGCTTCATGCTTTGTCTGGAGCTATTTCAATAAAAAAAAATTTTTTTTAAATGTTTCCCATAGCTGCATGGACATTGGCTTGTCCACTTACTCCACATCCTGAGCAGTCAGTATGTCTGCCTTAAATAGTCTCCACTCCCTATATAATCATTCAAGGGAAGTAACTCATCTGTTATCTGACTGTATGGATAGAAATTGTTGGAAAACATCCAGGACAAAAATAAATGAAACGATTAAAATCATACTTGGTGCAAATGTTGAAAACCTGGGCGGCAACAATCAAAGGCAGTCTATGCCCCATCACCTGTAAAACATTCACAACAAAAACTCGTCGAGCTACAACCACTGTAAATAATTTCTCTTTCTTCCTCTGTGTATCTAAAACTAAACGGAACTTCTATGTGCAAAGTTTTTTCCCAAGAACTATCTATCTGTGAAACACAATACTGCGGGGCTGCTTCCTAGCTGACTACAACATGGTCGTTTTCAAATCCAATGTTAACAAAACCTTGTTGAGCCGTTCTCTTAAATAATCAGATGTTGCCCAGTTTCAACCATCGTTACCAATCCTCACAGTGTTGTCCCACCGTCCACCTGACAAACTCAGTAGGCCTTATCCTCGAGTGGCCTTTCGGCCTTAATAAGCGGTGACTCATTAGTACACATAAAAAATCCTAGCAGCATTATCAATCCCACAAGTAGCTGTTTTTTTTTTCAACTATGGAATCGGGATTGACTAGCCATATCGTGCGGCCTAGCTCAGGATCAGCGAAAGTGGATAGCGATAGTCAGAGGCACTATATCTGCTCGGAAGGAAGCTGGCTTAACCCAACCAGGGTGATAGCCGATACAAGTACAAGTAAGTAAGTAAATAAGATTCTAATTTTATTCGTCATGCTGTTGCATCGCATTCGTCTCTTTTAGTCGTTGCAATCCAAAACTCTGCCACATGTACATGTCTGCCATCTTTAAATGTCTCATCAAGTGAACATAGTCACATGCCTTTCTAAATACTACACTAACAAAACTTTACAGTGTTAATATCTTCCATAGCTACTAGACATTCATTTACTTCACACTCTGAGCAGTCTGCCTTAAATAGTCTCCACTTCCTGTATAATCATTCAAGGAAAGTAACTCATCTTGCCATCTGACATTAACAAACCACACTATACAATATATTATACTAAAGCATTACCATTTGTTTCCATAAGGCTTTTTTGGTAAATTTTTACTATCCCTACCCAGCGCAGTTTACTCCTTAAAAAAGTTAAAATCCTACTTTTTTTGTGCAAATACATTTAAACGGCCTAAAAAAATATCCGCAAAGAAGGAATTAAAAAAAAAATTAAATATTTAAGATTTTAGCGTGGGGGATCACTTTCCTTTATAAATTTAACATAAATGAGCACCCATTTCCTGGCCAGTTAGCGTGAAACGAAACATGTACCCGACTTGAGTTTTTAATAAAAACAGGTAAAAATTTAGCGATTTTCGTGTTTTTTTTGGGGGGGGGGGGAGGGGGGGGGGACAAACTTGAGTTTTTTTTTGGGGGGGGGGGTGATAACCAACTTGACTTTTCAATTTGTTCTTTTATGATTATTAAATAAAAAACACGTAGAAATTTAGCCAAATTAGTTTTTTTGGTGGGGGGGAGAAATCTGAAGTTAACGAATTATAGTAAAATAAACAAAACAAATAAACTACGATGGAAAATACTTAAAACATTTGGTACTTCTGCCCGCCCGTAAGAAAGTAAGTAAAAAAAATGATTTCAGCACTGTCCATAAACTGCAGAAGTACCAAAAAACAATTCCCCCAAATAGTTAATTTATTGAAAAGAAACTTTTCTTTTACAAAAAAAGCACACATTTTTCACATAATGACTGTTTTAATTCATTATTTTTTTTAATCTATTGTAAATAAACTGTTCTTTTTCCAAATAAAAAATAACACACATTTTCACATAATGACTGTTTTAATTCATTATTTTTTTTAATCTATTGTAAATAAACTTTTCTTTTACAAAAAAAGCACACATTTTTCACATAATGACTGTTTTAATTCATTATTTTTTTTAATCTATTGTAAATAAACTGTTCTTTTTCCAAATAAAAAATAACACACATTTTCACATAATGACTGTTTTAATTCATTATTTTTTTTAATCTATTGTAAATAAACTGTTCTTTTTCCAAATAAAAAATAACACACATTTTCACATAATGACGGTTTTAATTCATTATTTTTTTTTAATCTATTGTAAATAAACTGTTCTTTTTCCAAATAAAAAAAGCACACATTTTCACATAATAACTGTTTTAATTCATTATTTTTTTTAATCTATTGTAAATAAACTGTTCTTTTTCCAAATAAAAAATAACACACATTTTCACATAATGACTGCATTATTCCATTTCAAAATTTTTTTAATTTTAATTTATTTCAATTAATGTTCTATTAATTAATTATTTTGTGTTACTTTAATGTATTCGTAAGGTTTCATGTTTGATTTACTTCAATAAATTCCGTGATTGTCATCCTTTGACGCTAACTTCAATAAATTCTGGGATTGTTTGCCCTTGTCACGAATGTAATTCTTCAGAAATGAAAGCAAATAAATTTGCTCAAATCGCTAAACTCTATTGTAAAGATGCCCGGGTGACACCGGGTAAGTACAGCTAGTTTCTTATAGTATCAGATGGGTGACCATTTAGGAATACCAGGCGTTGTATGTGGGGAGGATGGCGACACCTCCTTGCAAAAAAAGAGCAAAATTAATATTGTTCAAAGTATCTCGAGATACACATGCGACTAGAAACTTCATCACAGTGCATGCTGCATTAGCACAGGGGGGGGGGGGGGACCTCGGTACTGGCTCTAGTTAGATATGAAACCTTTTTTTTTTTGCATAATTCACAGAGCTTTTTAATCACACCTTGTAGGACTAATATAATGAATCACGTTGACACACATAGTGGCAAGTGGCAGGTATAACAGGGTTTTTTGGGGGGGAGAGGGGGTCTTAATCCCAAGCCCATAAACTTGAAGCACTGGATGAGACTTAAACTCATCATCAATGGCTTGCAAGATAAGTTGGCTAATCACTGCACTGTGTCAAGTGCTCTTTCCTTTTGCATAAACAAAATTAAAATAACAGACAAGACTTTAAAAAATTGTCACTCCCTTACATAGCAACAAGATTAGCTTGAAGGCTGCATTTTTGGCCGCATATCAACAGGTTAAGTGAATTCTCATATCAAACCGTTAAGTCCAATTTTTTAAAACTGAAATAGATTCAGTAATTCGGCCAAGTAAAATATAAACACATGAAGCCTTGCATCTCGCCAACCACTTCATTCTGATAATGCAGTAACACCTTTTATTATGAAAGCAGAAACAAAAAATACATTAATATAATTTAAAAAAAAAAAAAAAGGTAAACTCCCTTCTACCTTTCCTCTGAAAGCAATCGAATTAGAAGTGCGTGCGTAATTAGCTTCTGGCAGTTTAGAGTTTTTCAAGAAGCAAAAAAAAAAAAGGGAGAAGAGATATTTTCTCAAGGGGACACTAGGCAAACAATAATCAAGTACTAATATCAATTTCCTGGCAATGTTTAGAAGGCTTCACGCAGACAAACAGAGCAGCTTTTAATGGCCGACCATTAAAAAATAAAGAAAAAGTACTCTCAAGAGTAGGGGAATGACTGACTGGCCTCCTTCTGTCTAAAAAAGACAATGGATACCCTCTGATGAATTGATTGATTTGGTTTAATAACATGTCAACCTGTTTTTTTTTTTACTAATGAATCACCACATATCAAGGCCAAAAGCAACTCGGGATAAGGGTTAATGAAATGGAGGAATTGTCAGTTAACTGACGAAGAATATTATGAGAGGATTGAAAATGATGAATAAAATGAATAAAATTTTATGACGTATTGGTATTGTAGTTTGCAGGGAAGCAATCCTGTAGTAATGTGTTCCACAGATGGGAAGTTCTTGGAAAGAAACTCTGTTTATGGAAATTCTATTTGATATTAGGCATATGGAGGAAATAAAGAAAAGTTTCTTGCAGTTGTAATAGCAAGAATAGTTCTTGCTGTGAATGTCTTACAAGGAAACCACCAATTTCCCAACAGTATTGGAAAGGGAGCACACACCCCTTTCACCACCGCCTCTAAATCGAGTCAAATGACAAAAAAATAAGACGTAAAGTTATAGTGATTTAATTCCGCTTTTTCTGATTTACAAAAAAAAAGTCTAACATCTCTGCTATAGAGACATCAATCTCCTGTTTAGGCCACACAGCAAGACCACTTGAGAATCATCAACTGTTAATCTATGGACAAAAGAATTGACTAACCAGGGGAACCCATTGTATGGAATGGACATAACTTCTGTGAGATATCAAATGGCTCGTTTTCCCAGCATGTCCCTTGCTTTTAAGAGGTGATTATTTTTTTTAAAGAGGCTACCAATTTTCTGGGTGGTCAAATCCTGAGACAGATATTTTTTTCCTATCGCAGGTCTGTCGTTTGTAACAAGCATCATGATGCTTATTTACAACGCCACAAATGCTGGCATATGTATCATTCTCAGTAGACGTAAGTGAATGCATTTTATTTTAATTATCACTGAGACACAAAGAAAATTTTGTTAATAAATAAATGAGTAAAGAGATTTTGTTTCTTTACCTGTAATAAAAGCTCCCAAACTTCCTTTCGAATATCTGCAAGTCTCTTCACTGTGTTCACAAATCCTAACAGCTTACACATTCCGACTTTGACACTTTGAATGCAGCTTGAATAAAAAAAATAAAAAATAATTTATTAAATAATAATGTTTAGTAATCTCTCTATATATAAAGTCAGGTATATGTGTATATATATATATATATATATATATTTCTATGTATAAGATTCACTCCTAAACTAATGAACCGATCATTGACACATTTTTTGGTAAACTTTACCATTTAGAGGGTGTACCCCTCAAACTAGCACTACCCCCCTCCAAAAAAAAACTTTTAAAATAAGCAAGATAAAAAAAATTTAATAGAGAAAAGAATTGCTCTACATCAAATCGTGAGTTATCTTATGTAATAAAATTTTAACCATTATGGTGCATGCGCATAAGAGTCAATAATATGTATGTGTTGGGTAAACTCTTAAACTAATGAACTTATTATGAATTATGGGATATGTATTCTTGGCAACACGGTGAGTAACGTGTGCACATTGTTTGTTTTTTTTGTAAATTTTACAACTTAGAGGGTGTGCCTCCGAAACCGTACCCTACTCACCACACATAGATATACACACACAAAAAAAAATTAAATAAGCACGGGACAATTTCCTAAAAAATATATAATGTTTAATTACTTGAGCTGTCAAAAATAAATTACATTTTATCACTTTCTTTTTCTTACAAAGTTCACCCCAAACAAGGCAGGTCGCCACTGTAGATGTAGAGGGGCTACTTAGAGTTAGTGTGTAAGTTTAGTGCGTCATCCTAAGTCGGGAGCTGTGCAGCGAGATGCCTATTTACATTAGTTTAAAATTTCTGCATGTCGGTACAGTCGGGGAAACAGGGAATTCCAGAAGCCGGCAGCACGAGGAAAGAAGCTATTGGAATAGAAGGCTCTCTGACATCTAGGGACCTCCACAGTGAATGGATGAGATTTAGCTGATTGTCGGGTTGGTCAAGTTTATTTACATCGAGGAGGCACTAGAGCAGCAAATTCAACGGAGCACAATCCATTGAAGTATTTGTAAAACAAGCACAAAGATGCAACATTGCAGCGATGGGACTGGAACTTGGTGGATAGTGAGGGACCTATTAAGTTGGCGACTCTTTTTTGGACCTTGTCTAAGACGGAGAGACTAGTGGATGATGCACCAGCCCAGATATGGCAACAATACTCATGCATGGTGGCTTCATAGAGATATAGGATAATGTCAGGTGTGAGAAGTTTACTAGCACGGTAGGGGGAGCCCACCTTTTTTGCAGCAGCCTTGGCAATGTCTTCAATGTATTTGTTCCAATTCATGTTTTGATAGAGTACACATGTATCTCTTGTATATCTCTAAGTATGAACATGTGTAGCTCAAAATGATACACCTATTGCTTTGCATGTCCCGAGTCAAGTATTCTTCTGGTTAAACAATAAAATTACTATGTATTTCTCTATTCAGTATAATTTTCTTTTTTTTTAATATTTTTTAATAAAAAAAAGATAGAGTTTACAGAAAAATATATGCCTTTGGACTAATAGTTCATTTTCCAGCATTTGCACCACAAATCCGCCCTCCTTCACAAGCTTCCTGACCTGTGAATACAGTCCTGAAAGCTTCACAGTCAGACTCAGTTACCACAAAGTTGTTGACATAAAATTGGTCCTCCATCGCTGCTTGACATTCATCTAGGGGGTACTGTGCTGCATGAAACCTCAGGATACGCCCAAGTATAAAGGAGCTGGAGGTGAACCCAAATATCAGGGTCGAATAGCAGAAACATCACAGGCGGTCACCATCCTTAACAAAGAAACAAAATATGTTTCTGTCTGCCACAAAAGCAAGACGAACCACCAAGAACACCTTCCTGATATCTGCGAGCAAGACAAAATCATTCAATCTAAATGACATCAGCAAGTCCAACATATTCCCCGTCATATTCACACCAGAGTAAGCAGCCTCATGAAGTGAAGTTGAGTCACCCGAGTTATGGGGTTAGAGTTAGGGTTATGGTTAAATACCGACCTGATCTTAGTAGCTGCTGCCAGCAGATTAGAATGAATTACTTTCATATCTGTCTTAAATATAGGAAACTAAAATCTTGTTTCATTGCGTCTAGAGCCTCGCCGGATTAACCATTTTACCGTCTTAACCCATTCTATGCATACTGTTGTTCCACAAAAACAAATAAAAAAAGTTGTCATAAATTATCATAATTTTGATTTGGCCTTTTGGCTAAGATCAAAGTGTAGTATCTGTTCCGATGGATACTGCACCCCATAGACCGGTATTGTCTTGGCCTTCGGGGCCTGATTTCCGCCGGTCTGTAGGTTTGTCCTGTGCAGTTCTAGGAGGTCCACCCTCCCAGGCTTTGCCTTCTCACCCTTTGAGAAGGGGTTAGTTTATTGCTAATCGCCTGAGGCGCCCCTACCGGGGAATGCCGACAGGGCTGCCCAGGCATTTTTTGTAGGCCAGAGTGCTCAACTTCTCGGGTGCTGGTTTATCAAATCCCACTTTCCCGACCTTGTGTCACATCTTACTGCTGTGGGAGGTAGATAAATAACTTGATTTGACCAATTATATTTGCTTTTGTGAGAGTCAGGAACATCGAGGGATATTATTAATCATTACGGGCCTTTTCGAAAGTCAGCTTAATTTGAAGGCATGTAGTTCAAGAACAAGTTAGATCAGGTACGTTAAATTTCTGTAAAAAATCATGCACGAAAGGGTTAATAATAATTCATTAACACATCTCTAACTCACTAATTAAATAATAATAATTAAATATGATAAATGTGAAATTATTTTTCATATCAAAAGCAAACACTAAATATTACATTTTCCTTAAATCTCCCTATTAAGCTTTATGTTTCCTTCGACTGTGGGGAGCTACGTCCTAACAAAACGTCTTTGGATTAAAACGTGCTATTCAGGAGAGTAATACTTCAAAGTTTGGGAAGAGAACAAATTTATTAAAATTTAAGAAAAAAGGGAAAAAAATAAGAAAAAAATATTATCTTCCCCTGTTAATCTAGCGCCACCTAGTGATATTATTAAGAATGTAAAATCGTAGAAGTTAAGGTTCCTTATCTGGGCTGCTACCTTCACCCACTACCATATTCTGAACGCCTTGTTTTTCTGGACTTTGATTCATTGAAACTCTGACGTCTAGCAACTGATTTGGTAAACACTCACAAAATGATTAACTATTTCACCAATAACCTTTTTGTTCTCCGTGTGTCTAACACACGTAACAGGGCCGGCGGGACAGTTATAAAAGTGTGTGGGGGGGGGTCTCCTAAAAAGTGGGGGGGGGGGCATCCATGCGTAAACATGTTTACAAAATCAGAAAGCAGAAGAGCTCCCATGACTTGCGGAAACACTTTTTCAAAGTCAGAATTGCTAAAGCCTGGAACAAACTGCCTGCATCAGTTGTTGGCTGCTAAAACACTGCATTCTTTAAAACTCTCATGCTTCCCGAAATTCCACCAAACTACACTTGATGTCCACCCTCTATGCACACATGCATATGATGACTGATACACTGTTCATTTCCATGGCAAGTGTACACCATCCTCCTATATACTAAACATGCACTTTTGATAAGTTGTAGTTCACCTGAGCACTGTACACTATGATTTCATTATTATCTCTACATTCAGAGACGTGTAAGAAAGTGAATACCCTCCATCAGACACCTGCCACTCTAAATGCCGTTGCTTCCCTGGGTTTGGATTTATTGAAGCTCCGATCTCTAGTAATGGACTTGGTAAATACCCACAAAATTATTAACCGTCTCACCAACAGCAACCCTGAGCACTTTTTTTTTTTAAATTTCCATGTGTCTAACACACGTGGACATGTCTACAAAGTCAGAAAACAGCGCAGTTCTCATGACTTTCAAAACATTTTTTTACGCTCAGAATTACTGAAGCATAGAACAAACTGCATCAATCATTGGCTGCCGAGACACTGCATCCTTTAAATACTGTTGTGCTTCCAGAAATTTAACCAAACTACACCTGATGTGTACATGCACATTTGAGGAGTCGTGGTGCACCTGAACACTGTACACAAGGTTTTCATTATTATTATTATTAGTAGTAGTAGTAGTAGTAGTATATTGTTATGACAAAGGGAACTTTGAAAAATTATCCATTAAGGCTGGGAGTGTTTTGTTAACACATGTGAAAAGAAATGTTTAAAAGAGTCAACTTACGCATCAATCCATTGCTGACAATTTTCTTTAAGATGTTGGACAGAAATGACAGAAATGGGTGCTCGCGTTGTGGGATGGAAATCTAGGAAAAAAAAATTGTTTTTTGTAGTCAATGAAAATAGCAAATAAAAGTGAATAAATAGATATTCTTCGGCATTAGGAATCAATAAATGTAATCAAATGTAGTTTTCTGGCAATTGCGCACACAAAAGAAATGCTTGAATTATAATATCCTTAGTTATGTTATCAAACTTGATAACATAACTAAGGATATTAATAATTCAAGCATTTCATCTGTGTGCGCAATTGCCTGACACCTGAAACGCCTTCTCGTGAGAGAATGTCTTTAGAAGTGCCATTATAATCTCATATTCAACAGATATATCATTAATCTTATATATAAAATTAAAACAGTCGGATTTTCAGAGTGAGACATAAATAGGTTTTACTGTAACTAATCAATATTTGATTCTGAATAGCCAACTTTTTTATTATTATTGTACTATGTTCTTTGCATTAAACAAACATACTTTACTTCAATTTCTTTCAAAATATACATATTCTGTTCAGGCAAATTTGTAAGATGGAGACATTCTTAAATAATCACCTAAAACGATACATCAACTTATTCATTAATAAAAGAATTTTATATTGATCAATCTACTTCAGCTAACAGATAAAATATTATAAGTGTTTAAATTGCATATTACATTATTTATTTGTTGGTATTACTTGCATATCATAACATTAGTTAAAAGAATTTGATTTCCACAACCTATTCCTAATGCTGCCTTACAGCTATGTTTCAAGCAGCCTTAAATACAAAAATTATAATGGACGCTTTTTTCGTATTCTTTTCTGATATTATACTTTCATTTTCGTTGCTTATTACGTCTTCTACGATTATACAACTTATTTACATTTTGGAAACTAACTCAAAGTCCGTACGGAGTTCGTTTATTTGGCATTACCTACTAGACACCATACTCCAGTGTCTTCGGTCTCTCCGTACAAGGGTTTGTCAGGACAACCTGACATGAGGATACTTCCCTCTACAAGTAAACCCTGACCAAATATTCAAATTTACATAGTGTTCGAAGCCCAAATAAGATCCCTTCAACACGACTATACACTGGTTCATACGAGGAATGGTGCACCTACTCCAAGTAATGTTACCACAAGTATGGCTTTGTAAGAAGGTTTTTTCCTTAGATTAGCGTTTGCTGGACGCCATCTTAGTTGTGAAAAGATTATGAAACCTTTTTTTTTTTACTACGCTTTACGCGTTTTAGTTTTAGAAAAGAAAAAAAAATACTGTTTCACAATTTTCTTCTTTTCGGTGAAAATAAAATCATATATTCCCTTATTTGTAACATATTCTAACAGAGTCGGAATAACAATATAGGGAGAGAGAGAAAAAAACGCTGACTTTTTTTTATTTTTTTAATGCTACCACAAGTAACAGCACTTAGCTGGATACTCCACCAGACTAGATGAATTCTTGTCCTGGAATCCGGTAAGACCAAGAGACCACAAGAAAGATATACTATAACATAGTTAACTAGTCAATTGGGGAGAGGAAAATTAATGTTCTTAACTTTTTTACTAACTCAACGTTTGACAAGTAAAGAAGAACTTTAATGGGATATTCAAATATCTATGTATCTCATATAGAGATCAAGTGTTAGTCCTAGGAAAAAGCCCCTTGATTTCTGAGAACTTCGACTGAAGTAAAATGAAACAAAAATATATATATGCACGTTTGAACTTGAGTTAAGCACGGTTCTGAAGAAGAAAAGAGTTCCCGAAATATTATATCATACGGACTTTCCACCAGACCATTTGGATACAGGTATTACATAACATTGTGTAGATAGACAGATATATGTGCATATGTAAAAAAAAAAATAAATAAATGTGTGTGTGTGTGTGTGTATATATATATATATATATGTGTGTGTGTGTGTGTATACATTGTATTAAGGGTGAAACTATTTAACGTGTTCCACCATTATATGTCTTATTTGCTCCAACTTGTGCCTATCCGTCACACATCTGCATTGTATTGCCTTCAAAGTATCACATTTCTATATACAAGTAAACAATGCTTCAAGCAAACTACATAAACCTCGTACAGAGGTTTGTCAGAAACCCTGACATGAGAATACTTCCCATTTGAAGTAAACCTTGATTTTCGAGAACATCGACTGAAGTAAAATGAAACGTGAAAATAACTTATGTATTATTAATTCACTTTACTTTCATTTGACTTTCTTTTCGCTGGTCTGAATAAATATAATCTAAGGGGAATAACTATTATTCTTTTTGTAAGAGTTAGCATACTTTAATTTCTTTCATTTTCTCACTCTTTTCTTTATAAATAAAAGCAAAGGTTCATTTGTACACTGCTGGATTATTGACCGATTCATTTTTTGTATTTTCGTTAAGCCTTGTTTACTTTATTCTTACAAAAACAAAAACGGGTTTAATTTTAGCATAGATACTGAACCTGACATGGTTCTAAAACAGAAAACTATTTACCAAACAAATTTGAATATAATGGATCCCGGGCAACGCCAAGTCAGTGCAGCTAGTAAACAATAAGAAAGAAACGTTTGATTTTTGTTCTGTTTTTAGTAAACAATAAGAAAGAAACGTTTGATTTTTGTTCTGTTTTTAGTAAACAATAAGAAAGAAACGTTTGATTTTTGTTCTGTTTTTAGTAAACAATAAGAAAAACGTCTGATTTTTGTTCTGTTTTTAGTAAACAATAAGAAAAACGTTTGATTTTTGTTCTGTTTTTAGTAAACAATAAGAAAGAAACGTTTGATTTTTGTTCTGTTTTTAGTAAACAATAAGAAAGAAACGTTTGATTTTTGTTCTGTTTTTAGTAAACAATAAGAAAAACGTTTGATTTTTGTTCTGTTTTTAGTAAACAATAAGAAAGAAACGTTTGATTTTTGTTCTGTTTTTAGTAAACAATAAGAAAAACGTTTGATTTTTGTTCTGTTTTTAGTAAACAATAAGAAAAACGTTTGATTTTTGTTCTGTTTTTAGTAAACAATAAGAAAGAAACGTTTGATTTTTGTTCTGTTTTTAGTAAACAATAAGAAAGAAACGTTTGATTTTTGTTCTGTTTTTAGTAAACAATAAGAAAAACGTTTGATTTTTGTTCTGTTTTTAGTAAACAATAAGAAAGAAACGTTTGATTTTTGTTCTGTTTTTAGTAAACAATAAGAAAAACGTTTGATTTTTGTTCTGTTTTTAGTAAACAATAAGAAAGAAACGTTTGATTTTTGTTCTGTTTTTAGTAAACAATAAGAAAGAAACGTTTGATTTTTGTTCTGTTTTTAGTCAACAATAAGAAAAACGTTTGATTTTTGTTCTGTTTTTAGTAAACAATAAGAAAGAAACGTTTGATTTTTGTTCTGTTTTTAGTAAACAATAAGAAAGAAACGTTTGATTTTTGTTCTCTGATAAAGATGCAAATACTTACCTATCACAGAATTAGGGAGATAACTGGCTGATATTGAACTTTGATTGTCTAAAAGACCAACACCTGAAACATAAAACATGTTAATCAATAATTGGTGATTAGGCAATATAGTTAACAATAAAAAAAGGTGAAAAAAACAAATATACAACAAATAACTTTTACCAAACACAAGAAATTGTGATGCCCTTGCGTGCTTCAAGGAAATGCCTGTCCTGCAATTAAAGCTTCTTATTTATATCTTTTAAAAAAAACCTAACTTGATTGAAGACGCGAGTCATTTATTCGATGTGATCTTCATTTCAAATTACTGACCAGAGGGGGAGCAGAGAGAAGAGAACAAAATCACTAATTAGTTATATCTTTTCAGCCCGTGTCATTATACATTCGATGCCCTTGCGTGCTTCCAAACAAACTGTCGTTTGCTATCACCCTTTCTCATGAGGCATGTGACGTCATATCTGTTGTAATTTTCAACCTGGTACACATCGAGTTGATCTCTGCTGATCCATTTCCTGTTATTCTATATTAATTAAATGATATATTTGATGATCTACCTGTTCAATATCACACAGAAGGGATTATCATATGTCTGCAAATGTTTTCCAAATATGATGTACATTTATTATCTGTGTATGTTGATGTTTCTTATGTACTTGATAATGAATATCAGAAGGCCATAGAGCACATCTATTGAAAAGTAATAAAAATAATACATATTTCTCTTAGTTTTGGTCAATACGCCCTCTGACCTTTTTCAAGTGCTCACCATTTTTAAGTTTAATTTTCTATTGATCTACATAACTTTCTCAGTTTTGGAATTTTTTTTAAGTGTTTGTCTTTCTGATTTTGTATCGCTACTTAGAAGGCTTTGCAAAAAATAGATTTTCAAGATGGTTGTCATGCTTTACTTGATGTGACGATTCGATGTCTTATGTTTAACAAGTGAAAAATCGAAAATTAAGCAAAAATACAACTAACAGCTGTCACCAATCGGTCAAATATTTAATTTTTGACCGATCTGTATATTTTTAAATTACTGAAACTGTTTCAAAGTTCTTATTTATTTCAAAATATTTTGCACTCTATCGAACCATCCAATCTCACATGGTCGACATGTTGTTTTTCAAACCTTCTTGATAGAGATAAAAATCAGAAAAACAAACACTTAAAAAAGTTCAAAAACTAAAAAGCTGCACAGATCGATAGATTAAATTTTCTTGCATTTGGTAAAAGTTATTTGCCATAAATTTGTCTTTTCACCCTTTTATTTTATTATTGACTAAGATACTTTTTAATAAATTAAAGTTCATCAGATTAACATGCAGAATAGTTGCCCTTCAAAAATAATCAATAATAATATGTTAAAAATATATTAGTTTAAAAAATAAACAACACATGTTAACACATATTTCAAATGTGTCTATATATTTGACATCAAATTCAGAGGTCATCATTGTAGCAAGATTGGATGCGGGTGTGTAAAAATAATGTTAAAAACGGTATTTTCCACATAAGGTTAGAGTAAGCAGAGAAGTGGAAAATTCCATTAGAAGTTAAAGATTAGAATTAGGGCTAACGTGTACAGGAAGTTGCATCATGGACAGGAAGTGTGAAGTGACACGTAGTGATAAAAATAGAGACATCTTTCTCTTTAGCAGGTGAACAGATGGGGTTCGGTCGTCTTTTTCAGAGCTCCATCTTCATTCGTTATTGTAAACATTGAGAAATTACGTTTATCTGCAGCAAACATATATAAGTTCATAACAACGTCTCATATATAATCATTTGAATTTTAAAAACGTACATAAAGAACGTTTTTTTATTGTAAACATTCAGAAATCTCATTTATCTGCAAAGAACATAAGTTCATAAATTCTCATATATGATCATTTGAATGTTTAAAAGTAGGTAAAAGAACTTGTTTTGTTTTAAATATTTGGTAATTTTGTTTACCTGCAAAGAACATATGTAAGTTCATAACAAACTCGTATATATGTTTCGGAATTTTTGAGATGAGGGTTGATAATTTGTAGAATTTGGTATAGTCGAACTATTGTTCTCATTATGGGTGTTTTTATCACAACGTTTCGGCTGATGTAACCTCCGACCTTCTTCAAGTGTACCTTGTCGAACTCTGTAATCTGGACAGAATTTCGAACGGAACCCTTTATTGGTTGAAGGTTCAATCTTCAGTGCGGACGATACGAAGAATTGCGAATTACTAAAGACTTCTTCCCAGTCATGGCAGATCAGACAAGAGCATGCCACCCCCGTGGATTTAATAAAGGGTTCCATTCGAAATTCCGTCCAGATTCCCGAGTTCGACAAGGTACATCTGAAGAAGGTCGGAGGTTACATCGGCTGAAACGCTGTGATAAAAACACCCAATATGAGAACAGTAGTCCGAATATACCAAATTCTGAGTGTTAAAGTGATAGATAGAAAGTTAGTAAAAGATGGATTACTTGATGAGTTAATTGCAAATTACAATTAATTAGAACAATTAAAATGGAAGTTTTTTCAACCATAACTCAATCCCCAAAACAAAGACCAGTTTAAAATGTATTTTGTGTGATTAAAATATATACGAAAAGAGCCTTAGAGAAACTCAGTTTTAGTATATTTAATTTAATAATAATAATAATAATAATAATAATAATAATAATAATAATAATAATATATAAGCAAACATTGTTAAAAAATAACAGAATTCCTCTGCTTAATTATACCTTTTTTAATTTTAAAAATTTTTCTAATGATCTTTTTTGTGTTAAAATCAAACAAATTCATGTATGTTCCATATGTATCACGAACGTATTCGATTCTTCACCATATCATAAACGTTCGTGATACATATGGAACATACATTAATTTTTTTAATTGTAACACAAAAAAGATAATTAGTAAAAATTTCACAAATAAAAAAGGTATAATTAAGCAGATTAATTTTGTTTTTTTTAACAATGTTTGCTTAAATAAAAAAAAAATGCTGCCTAAATACACACACATATATATATATATATATATATATATATATTGCGTAAACACCTTATGGGAAGAGAAGGATGAAGGTAATCCGACGTAATGGGAAAATGAAAAAGGAAAACCAAAAAATGGATGTTTTTTTTTTATTTATGTGTACATCAACGTTTCGTCTTTATTTATAAGACTTCATCAGGATGATAATATAAAGAAAAATGTCATGCAAGTACAAACACATATAGGGTTGACATATTGAGAAAAAGGAAGAAAATAATAGCCACTACTGGAGAAAACAGTAGGGTGAATGTCCGTGCTTGGTGGAGTCAATAATAAGGAATGAGAAATTAATGTTTATGAAAATGAGTGGGGAAGAAGTGGAAAGATGGGGGTGAGCAAGGATACTGTGGCTGGTTGTAAGAGAAAGAGGTGAGGGGGGGATGAGCAGGAATAATGTGGATGGCAATGAGTGAGGGAGTGGAGGGGTGGAGGAGAGGGAGGAAGGAGGTATTTGAACAGGTGGCTGCGGTCAAGACGGAAGGGGAAAGAGTAAGTTGGAATGTTTGTGTGTGTGGGGAGGAGGTGTATGCACCTTATGTATTCAAGTATATATAAATACTAGCTGGCTTTGCCGGCTTGCTATCACTTCGCACTTAAAACACAAAATAGAACAATATTCCTAAACAGAACTAGTTGTTATATTAAAATCCAAAAAATCATTCAATTAAAAAATAATAGCAAAAAATAGTTAATTAATAAAGTCATCGCTTATCAAGGCCCAAAGGCCACTCGAGGATAAAGGTTAATGAGTTTGTTAGGTGAACGGTGAGACAACACTGATGATTGGTAACAATGGTTGAAACTGGGCAGAATTTCATTATTTTAGAAGACATTACATTACTATTTAGATCGCATATACATAAGCAGTATATAAAAAAGATATGGTGTTTCTATTGTGTAAAGTCGGATTCATTCCTACTAGAAAGTTTTGACTTAACCTTTCGTACGAGAATGAGTCAAACTTTCACATTTATTCATTTAGATATATGTCTAAATATATGCAATTGTGTGCATGAAAGTGTATGTAGATTTATGTCTCATCTTGTGTGCGTGTGTGTGTAGTTATTGGTAAGGGAAGTTGAACTTTATTGCAAACAGACCTTGAAATTTGATGAGTTGCCAATTAAACTTAATGGGCTTTTATTTCCACACATTATGGGTATTGAACAAGAAATGTTTTGATCACCCGTTCAAGAAAAATGAAGGGATAAATTATTCAATTTATTATTCTCAAACTTCATTTCAAGTTTGTTTTTAATAATGTTTCATCTTTTAATCAGAGATGTGATGCTTCATGTACCTAACCATTGAAATTTTATTTCTTTTTCCATATAAGCACCGACTGTCATATAGAAAGTTGAATTTCGATCCCGGTTTGAGGTAGTTACTTGTATAACTGAACTGAAGAGCTGTGATACAGCGAAACAGCCTGTCTGTGGATATATATATATATATATATATAAAGTGGTGTACTAAAAGCGAACTTTTAGGAAAGGTAAAACCTATTGTGAAGAGTATACAGCTCAATATCCAGGATAGAGCAGGTAGATATGAAGAAGAATGGAAAGGAATTAGAGAAGCAAAAGCCAAATCAAAATTCAATTCAATTGCTCAGAGCAAGGTATATTCCGCAAAAAAGGCAATTTATTCAAGTTAAATTTTCCTTAAGCCAGGCTTTTCAAAGATCAAAATCTTATCATCAGAGGAAGTCGCTGGGATAGATAAGTTGGCAAAGGCCAAGATTTAAAATTTGAAAAAATAAAATAAAAGTTGTAGGGAAAGAAACACAGGGCAAAATTCTGCCCAAATGCAAGCAAATGTCCGATTGCTAAAAAGTCCGGTGTGGAAAAGTCCAGCGGAGAGAATGAGATGTAGATAGGTAGGTCGTTAAAAGGCACGAAAGGTTGTGAGAGAGGATTCAAAGTTAAATTCCAAGAAGCCACAACTTCAGGTGCGGCGAAAATAGAAAATAGAAAATCCAAAGGGTAAAAAGTCCAATAAGAGGTACGCTCGTGGATGCAGGCAGGCTCAGAAAAGAGTGAGGTGGAAAATATTCGCCATTAAAAATACTTCCTGGGCTGAGATATCAAGGGAAATGTTATAAAATGGGAAAAAAAGGCAGATTGAAACTCGACTGCCTATACGACAGTCGCACTTATATCGAAAAGGAAATAAAATTTTATATATATATATATATATATATATATATATATATATATATATAGTTAAGTATATGAGGCATCACATCTCTGAATGATTAAAAGATGAAACATTAAAAACAAACTTGAAATGAAGTTTGGGAATAATAAATTAAATAATTTATCCCTTCATTTTTCTTGAACGGGTGATCAAAACGTTTCTTGTTCAATACCCATAATGTGTGGAAACAAAAGCCCATTAAGTTTATAAAGTGGTTTAATTACATTGAGATTTCACTTACTCTCAGCAGGTGGCGGATGATAGCGAAGTGGTTAGAAGCGCCACCTGTTGTCTAGACGGTTGAGTTTCAATCTCGGCTTTAGGTACTTGTCTATCTAGGCACATTGAAGATCTGTTATACAGCGAAACAGTTTGTAGATTATATATATATATATATATATATATATATATATATACTAGCTGTACTTCCACAACATTGCAATGAAGTCATTTTAGTTTTTAAGATTTTTTTAAATTTATATCGAAAAAGAAATAAAATTTTAGTTGTAAGAAAGACAAGTATTTTTATATTCTTCAATTAAAAATATGATTTATTCCCGAATTTGATTTTTCAGTTATAATTTTAAAATGTTTCCATATTAGAAGTTGTTCAGTTGGTATTACATTTTTTTTTTTAAATAGTGCCAATAACATGGTACAACAACAACTGAAAATTTGTTAGTCAGGATCAAAGTTTGATTTGTCAGCTTAAATGCTATTTAGGTCCAACTTCTAAAATCTCACAAGATAATTTCATGTTATATATATATATATATATATATATATTTATTTAACTTTTCTAGGACCAATCTTCTCTCCTTTCACCACCAATGCTCAGATCGTCATTGTTCCCGAGTTGAAACATATGGCTCTTTCCTTGAGGAAGCCTCCTGTCTCGATAAGCTTCTAGGAGAGAGTTTCACTCCGAACCTAAAATGAAAGTCTTACGTCAAATTTGTTGCTAAGGTCGCTGTAAAAATAGTTGGATGATCCTTCAACTCCAGATGATACACCTGACTTCTAATGTAATCCTCTACCTGTATATGAATCAGATAAGTCCTAAGATGGAGTATTGCGGCCACACCTGGGGTGATGCTGTTCAGAGCATTCTTTCTTGCCTTGACAGTGCGCAAAACCAACTTCGAAACCTACTGGCAAATGTTCTCTTCTCCTCCCTACAACAGCCTCTTTTTCACTGGAGATGCATTGTTAGTCTTTCTCTACTCTATCATACTTTTCATAGTAGATACTTTACTAATCTATGGTTTCCCCCTGTAAAAGCTTTACAAGTACCCGTCTAGCTACCACCACTGCAAATAAATTTATTTTCTTCTTCTGTGTATCTAGAACCGAACACGGTTTCTTTACAAGAGTTTACCATCTGTGGAATACAATACCATGGAAGTACTTCCCTGCTGACTACAATATAGTCGTCTTTAAGTCCAATTTCAACAAACAATTGTTGAACCATCCTCTTAAATAATCAAATCCTTCTCTTTTCATTCATTGTTTCCAATCCTCCCATAGTATTATTCTCCATCCAATTGACAATCTCATTAGCCCTTATCCTCGAGTGGTCTTTGGTCCTTAATAAATTGTGACTCATTAGTAGATATGAAATGTAATACTACGGGAGTGCTTCCCTGATGACTACAATTTAGTCGTCTTCAAGTCCAATGTCAACAAATGGCATGTGTTCTTCATAATTGTGTTATCTATTACTTGCTTCTTTTGTTCCAGCTCGTTTGACTCGTTGGTCCAGTGGTCTTCATCAATTTGCTGTTTTTATACCACATTGTAATACAGTTTCCTATTTCAATAGCTTCTTTCCAAGAACTGCAGGCTTGTGTAACTCTCTTCCTGCTGACTGTTTTCCGCCCACCTATAGCCTTGGTCTTTTTAAGACGAAGGCCAATAGGCATCTCCTGTCTTTGCGATAATCATCTTTCATTCTCATCAGTTCCTTACATCAAGTGGCTTCATGCCTTGTCTTGAGCGATTTCCATCTGGAGCGATTTCCATAAACAAATACTTGTTAAGCCATCCTCTTAAATAATCAAATCCTTCTCTTTTCACCCATTGTTTCCAATCCTCTCATAGTATTATTCTACATCCAATTGACAATCTCATTAGCCCTTATCCTCGAGTGACATTTAGGCCTTGATAAGTGGTTACTCATTATTTAAAAAAAAGAATATTAAATGTTTTTCTAACTTGCTTTCAAATCATTTTGTCCATGTCAAATGTAGCATTTAAAATTGATATTTTTCTTTTCATAGATAATGCGTTTTTTTTTGTGAAAACAATTTGGTATTGTTCCATGTTTTGATTCTTTCGAGTAAGAGAACTAAAGAAAGGAAAATTGAGAAAGACGATGAAGATAAAGATTACATTTTATCTGAGAAATACTTATGATAGGCTGGTGACCTTTGACCCAGCTGCTCAATCAATTTTGGCAAGCGATGTGTTTATGCACAATAGCTGTCTGAGAAGCCATTCACGTTATACAATAGTATTTGTTGATTTGTTTAAAATAAATATGCTGGTGATTAATTGCCAGCGAAAATTTATAAAACACACAAGCCTCTGACGACCAACTCTGAAGTAGTTCGCTTTTAAACTTGGACTATTGGGGGTCTGTGTTTTTCCGGGGCCGAGAGAGGGCGTATTTTGGGATACTTTCACTTATTACGATATGATAATTATTCCCTAATTTGCATAATTTTGGTTATTCAGACTACATTTCTCATCTTGAGTGTTATCATCACAACGTTTCGGCCACTGTAACCTCCAGCCTTCTTCAGGTGTATCGCTTCAAACTCGGGAATATTCCTGTCGAACTCGGGAATCTGGACGGACCCGTGGTGCAGTGGATATAGTACTAAGTTAAATTCAGTTTCAAGTGATAGTCATCTGAAGATTTATGGTTCAATCCTCGGTGCGGGCGATACGGACAATTGCGAATTACTGAAGACTTCTCCCAGTCATGGCTGACGGAACAAGAGCATGCCACCCCCGTGGATTAAATAAAGTGTTCCGTTCAAAATTCCGTCCAGATTCCCGAGTTGTACAGAAATATTCCTATGTTTGAAGAGATACACCTTAAGAAGGCCAGAGGTTACAGCGGCCGAAACGTTGTGATGATAACACTCAAGACGAGAAATGTAGTCCGAATAACCAAAATTATGCAAATTATCAGTCCTCATCTCAAAAATTCAGAAATATAATTATTCTCTACTTAAATTTTTATATTCAGTTTTTGTAAAACTGGTTATAAGCATAAAGAACATGTCTACAATCTTATTGATTATAAACGTAGGAGTTTCACATGTTGGCCGGTCATAATTCAGGAAGGGGACATTTTGTATTCGGCACCGTCCTCTTCCGGAAGACATGCGCACGGGGTAACTGTCGTGCCTCTACACCACCTGCTTGCCGAGAGGCGTTTTTTTCAAATCGGTCAACATGGGAGTCGGACGTTTGTTCCGCTTGTGATGGACGTTGGCTCTGGGCAAGTAGCTTGGCAAAAATAGAGGTAAGCAACGCATAGTTCTCTAAACCTATTTGAATTTTTACTCTTTTATAATTTGTTTTGTTTTGTCTTGGAACATGTTTGTAAGACTTGTTTATTTTCATGTATTTCCAGTTTTATGGTGAAAAGATGTTATAGTTTAGCGTTGGCCACGTGTGCGCAAATAAATACATATTCATCAGTGTAATTTGTGTCCGAGATCTTTGCTCCAGTTTGCTTGCTGTTACAGTGGTTATTTTGTTTGTATTGCAACTTAATTTATCATTATTATTATTGGTGAATATTGTATCTGGAGGGTCTATCATGGACCTGACTCAACCTAGGGTTCCATAATTATGTAATCTATATTGGATGCCTAAACTTAAATTTCCAATAGCTCATTAAAATTATAACTTTAATTCTTAATTACAAGTTTTTTTAACTATTTCTGTAGATAATTTTGACCATTTACTTTATCCTTTAATTAATCTTTTGATTTGATTTTCTACCGTTTCTAGTGTAGTAGGAATAGCTTTTAAATAGACGTCTTATTTTAACCCCTTTTTTAACCAATTGCTTAACCACTGATAATTAAACCTTACAGCCTTTATAACCTTTTTCTCATTGTAAGATCATATATGGAGGAGATTTTTCCTCTGAATAACTTTTATATTTTGTGTAATATGATAAATGTTTTGCCGTTTCCTTTGGTGTGCTACTTCCCACATATAATATGGCATCCGTTTTCTTTAATTTTGAACCCTAGATAAATCCCAAAATAATGTTTCAGCCTGGTCTGCTATAATTTGAGGCATACATACATCAACTCCTCTCTTTGTTTCTAATTTGCTGTGCAATTGAGGATGTCGGTATGTTATTCTATTGTCTATATGTCTTTAACTGAGTGTCTATACCCTGTGCTGACGATGAGATCTGATAGTAGTAATAAAAATACATGATCTCTAAAACGATCGTACACAATTTTGTTTTTTGTTTTTTGTTGATTTCTTGGTACGCAAATTGATCATGTAATTGTGTTTACATAAATCTATGCAATATATATATATATATATATATATAAATAAAAATAAAATAAAATAAAATAACACGGAATCACATAACCACCGGTGCAATAATTTATTTCGACCCTATGGAATATAGTAGGATTGTTTTGGATAAAATCTCTACTAATTCTAGAAAGGATATTCATGGAACGGAGTCTATTATAAATGACAACACTAGAGTATTCACATCCAAACTAAACATTGAGGATAGAGTGGGGAAGATGGATAGGAAGAATGCATATATCCTCATCAAACACCACAAGAAGAATTTTCAGAATAAAAAAAAGGCTAGACTAATCAACTCCACTAAATCTGAACTTGGCCACGTCCATAGGGAGATTCTCAGGAACATTATAAATGTGACGCTGGAAGCTACACAATTTAATCTTTGGAAGAATTCATCGGACACCATTAAACGGTTTGAACTAATTGAAACCAAGGGGAATGCCTCCTTTATCCAATTCGACATAATGAATTTTTACTCCTCAATTTCCAAGGAGTTAGTTATCAACAGCATCAACTATGCAAGGAACTTTGTGGATGTATCCAATGAACAGGTAAGATTGATTATGGCTTGTCGTAAATCCATCCTTGTAAATAATCAGGACACATGGATTAAATAGAAAAAGATTTTTCAAAAATGTAATCACCTCGCTTGGATGCTTGATAAGACCAGAGGGTCGAAATAAATTATTGCCTCGGTGATTATGTGATTCCGTGTTATTTTATTTTTATTTTATTCTTGCTCTGTTTATTACATTGAGCTCTCATACCCGGATTTCCTTCTGGAATTTATTTCACTCTAACACACACACACATATATATATATATATATTTTTTTTGTTTTCTGCGAATCTGCCAACAATTTTCTGCGGTATTTCATCAATAGTTGTGTCCATCTCGCCTTTTCGACCACTCGGTCATATTTTTGATCTTTTGATAATGAGAGGTTCTGCTCTCGAAAATTAAAGTTTACCTTTTCCGGAACTTTTTAAATTGCTTGACAGTAAACTTTTTTTCTATTTACTTTTTACTGTTCTGGTATTTAATCTGTTATAACGTGAAATATTAATCAATTGATTTGAGATTCCATTCATATTTTCTCTTCTCATTTATTTTTGTTCATCTGTTCCACCTTCCGGTACCTATTTCACATTGCTCCTGCCTCGGATTACAAACTTACATTTATATTTACCAGCAATGCTTCAAGTTAACTACAATTTCCTTTTTTATGGTAAATGGAAAAAAGAAAACCAAAAATATTATTTATGTTATAACATTATTCAATAAAACAGAGATAACTTTGTTTAGAAAGTTTATAGAATTTCGTTTTTTAATATGATTTTTGGTGAGATTGAATACAATGATCATATTGAGAAAAAGATGTGTAGTTTTAAATGTTCAAATGACAGAAAAAAGTGCCAGAAATTTATTTAAGGAGAAAATTGGTGATAGGCATATTATAATGAGAGATGAATAATATGGACAGTGTAACAGACAAAGTATTAGAGAAGAATATCAAAAACAGGAAACCAAATATCAACTACTGAAAGCCAACGCAATGGAAAAATTAACAGGAAACCAAATATCAACTACTGAAGGCCAACGCAATGGAAAAATTAACAGGAAACCAAATATCAACTACTGAAGGCCAACGCAATGGAAAAATTAACAGGAAATAAAATATCAACTACTGAAGGCCAACGCAATGGAAAAATTAACAGGAAACCAAATATCAACTACTGAAGGCCAACGCAATGGAAAAATTATCAGGAAATCAAATATCAACTACTGAAGGCCAACGCAATGGAAAAATTAACAGGAAACCAAATATCAACTACTGAAGGCCAACGCAATGGAAAAATTAACAAAGGGTGTAAATCTACGATACCTTCTTTTTTATTTTTCATACTAAAAGTATCGACTGATACGTCTTTACTTCATTTTTGTTTTTAAATTTGTTAAATTTCATTAAAATTACCTGTTCGTGTAAAAAGAATGTTCAATAATACGTTTGGTCCCAGAAATAAGCAAGAAATAAAAACATGACCTTTAGCAATTAAAATAGGAAATGAAATGGGGAGAAGGAGATAAAAAGTCATTCTTTGATGAACCAAAAGTCTTCTACCTGCATTGTGAACCGTCTTAAGAAAGGGGAAAAAGAAGTGAACCAAGACGAGACGAGACACACAGAAAGAGAGAAAGATGAAGAGAGAAAAAAATAGCCAAAGAGAAAGTGAGAGAGAGGAAGAAAATAGGAAAAGAGAAAGTAAGAGAGAGGTAGAAAGAGAAATAAAACCGAACCAAATGACAAAAAATAAGGACATTCGGCAGAAATCCTGTCTTTTTTCTTATTTCAAAAAAAAAAAAGCAAACTTAAGCAGAAATTTGCTTTTAATGGGTTTTTTTTTAAAAGAAAAATTCTGCTTTTTTCTGAATTACAAAAAAAAAACATAATTCCTCTAAAAAGTGGAGAACTCGTATCCTTGCGATAAATATAAGTCATATACGCCCTAAGATGGAATAATCCTACCACCTTTCTTGTTTTGACAGAGTTCAAAATCGACTTCGCAATCTAGTAGAGATAAACAGATTCAGACTCGGAACGCGCTGCAGAAATGAATCCAAGCCTTTACCAAGTTCGATTTGAGCATTTTTTCCTACTTTGTTTTTGCTTCGCTTGATCAATCTTTCTTGATTTTAGTTAGTTTGATTCAATTAATAATTTTTAATGACCAAACGATACCGTAATAATTAAATTTAACTTTTAATATCCTATTATTTTTAATTACCTTGGTAAAAGAAAATAAAAACGGCATAATAAGTAAAAAAATAAATAAATAAAATAAAAAGTATTTATGGAATATAACAAACTGACACGAACACCCACCTATCTTCCCCCCCACTCTTTCTTTGCCTCACACCCTCTCCCTTTAACTCATACTCAATACTACACCCTCCTTCTGGATTGTCTTTGATTGTTAGCTGTATAAAAGCATTCTTTTTTTTTTTCAATAAAGCCAACAAAGATTAATATCAGTTGGCTTTAGAGATGTGTCTGTGTTATTATTTCTATTAGTCTGTTTTCATGCTTATCCATTATTCCATATACTAAACATTTCACATAAGAAATAACAATTGAATAAAACCAAGTTATTTTTACTACAGAAAAAAGAAAAACTTATTAAAAGGTACATTTTTTTTCTCTTCATATCAATTCAAATTAACAATTGAAAAGCAAAATGCTACCAATCAAATAGCTGATAAAATTCACAATACTTTCTGCAATCCAACCATATTTGGTAATAATAAACTTTAATCTATGCTTGACTTGCCCACCGAGTTTCAATTGTGAATGTCCAACAGTCTTTGTGTTATCGTCGTTCAATAAAAAGCATACCTAGATATGACGGGCAAAACTGCCAATAACTCTGACACACTCCGCTTTTGGTACCGCTCTGATTTGGGCTGTGATGGCCATTTTCTTCAGTTGAGGAATAGTCTGGGAATTGTTTTGATAAACATTATCTTTAAGATAATTCTACAGATAAAAATCTGGGGGGTTATGGTCCGATGAGTGTGAAGCCGATTCAGGGTTACACTTCCTATTGATGAAGCGATCCCCAAAGTGTCCTTGCATATTATTGAATAGCAATAAACCAAAAACTGTTGGACATTTATAACTGAAACTTGGTGGACATTCCACCATAGAATGAAGTTTATTTATACCAGATATGGTTGGATTGCAGAAAGGATTGTAAATTTTATTAATGATTACATTAAGTGATCATTTTTTTGTTGATGGCTGCCGGGGGAGGAGGGGGGGTCATACTATAGTACTTAATAATACCCCTTTTATAACTATGGAAGATCAGAAGCACAAGAACTGATATAGAAATAGTATTAGGGATTATAAACATGTTGACAATATCTTTTTAAATGAAAATATAAAATATCTGATGATATTTCTGAGATAATGTGTAGGGAGAGAAATGCTATGAGAATGATACGATGGATGTGTAATGTGACCTTAAAGACAGGCTTAGTTCTGATGACCTCAGCGGAAGATTAAATCTGAACATTATAAAGAGACGTGTGCAGAAGAGTAGACTTTGATAGTATGGCCACGTTGAAAGAATGGATGAGAGTTCTTGTTTAGTCGATGTTGGGCAGTTGAAGAAGCAGGTTCAGTTCACAGGGGAAGGTCAAGGAAAACATGGGAGGAAGCGATAAAAATGGACTTGAGAGAAAGAGGGATAAATTAAGACCTGATCAGAGATAGGTTAGTTTGGAAGTCAATTTCTTAAAGCCGTCCTATGCATGTCAGCATGTAAAACAGATGTTAAATCGATGATGATGGTGATGATGATGATGATTAAATGACTTTTTAGAACTTAAAGATTAGGCAATGCATCATGACAACGTGTTCTAAAAATCTATTACTCTATTATTAATAAAAAAAATTTAATTAATTAATAATACGTTAAGTGTTTGAAATCTGCCTTCACAATAACCTTCTCGAGTGAGGAAAATATTTTTTTTAAATGTCCACAATTGTTAGAAATGCAACTAATTATTTTAAGTGTTGCTAGAAAATATTTGAGACAAATGGTCAAGATTTGTTTACAAAAATGCCATTACTAAATACTAGCAAATATATGCTAGCCTGGGAGGATGTTATCATGACGGACGACCATATATTAGACTGCCCCTCTCAAAGGAGTAGTTAATGCCCGGAAAGATTGTCTCATGACAACAGAACAGATACTACACTACCCTCCACACACACACGCCAAAAAAGGGGAGGTGATGCCTGGGAGGATGGTATCATGAACAGTGAAGATACTACATTAACCCCCTCCTCCCAAAAAAGGAGGAGGTAATGCCTGGGAGGATGGTATTCTGACGAACGAACATATACTACACTACCCTCTTAAAGAATGAGATAATGCCAGTGAGGATGGTATCATGACAACAGATACTACACTACCCCACCCCCCACAAGAAGGAAGTAATGCCTGGGAAGTTGGTTTCATAACAACAGAACAGATACTACACTACCCCACCCCCCACAAGAAGGAAGTAATGCCTGGGAAGTTGGTTTCATAACAACAGAACAGATACTACACTACCCCACCCCCCACAAGAAGGAAGTAATGCCTGGGAAGTTGGTTTCATAACAACAGAACAGATACTAAACTACCCCACCCCCCACAAGAAGGAAGTAATGCCTGGGAAGTTGGTTTCATAACAACAGAACAGATACTACACTACCCCACCCCCACAAGAAGGAAGTAATGCCTGGGAAGTTGGTTTCATAACAACAGAACAGATACTACACTACCCCACCCCCCACAAGAAGGAAGTAATGCCTGGGAAGTTGGTTTCATAACAACAGAACAGATACTACACTACCCCACCCCCACAAGAAGGAAGTAATGCCTGGGAAGTTGGTTTCATAACAACAGAACAGATACTACACTACCCCACCCCCCACAAGAAGGAAGTAATGCCTGGGAAGTTGGTTTCATAACAACAGAACAGATACTACACTACCCCCCACACACATACGCCAAAAAGGAGGACGTGATGCCTGAGAGGATGGAATTCTGACCACAGTGAAGATACTACATAACCTGCCTCTCCCCCAAAAAAGGAGGTAATACCTGGGAGGATGGAATTCTGACGAACGGACATATACTACACTATCCACCCCCAAATTGAGTACATTAATCTGAAATATACAGTAAACTAAACTGAGCATTGAAAGGCTGCTATTAAATGTACTATTGTACTCAATAGTACATTTAATAGAAAAATTAAATGTACTATTGTACTCAATAGTACATTTAATAGAAAAATTAAATGTACTATTGTACTCAATAGTACATTTAATAGAAAAATTAAATGTACTATTGTACTCAATAGTACATTTAATAGAAAAATTAAATGTACTAATGTACTCAATAGTACATTTAATAGAATTGATAGTATAGTTTCGGTTTCAGACAGACAGATACCAAATCTCCATTACTAATGGATTCATAAATTTGAAGTAAAAAGAAAATGGTCAAATACCTAGCATCAGCACACTCCCTAACGTTGGCCAGAATAAGTCCAGTTAATTCAGACCATTCTGCAGCCAACATTATTATCTTATACATTCACTTCACATAATGAGAACTTTGAATCTGTCGAGATACTACTAAGACTCGGTGGACTTTGCTTGTTCTCTTGTATGTTTGTTGGTTTGTCTCCGTGCACAATGGATGAGGTCACAAAAGGGATGACATCATCCTCTTAAACCTGGAAGATACTGAGAAAATCCTTGATGATGTCATCCACTAAAACATGTTGAAGACATCGGAAAGAGATCCTTTATGACAACATAAATGCTGAAGTAAAAAAAGGATAACATCATCCATTAAAACAGAGAACATAGACGACCCGTGACCATATATATATATATATATATATGTGTATTTAGGCAGCATTTTCTCATTTATGCAAACATTGTTAAAAATAACAGAATTCGTCTTAATTATACCTTTTTTTATTTTTAAAATTTTTCTGATGGTATTTTTTGTATTAAAATCACCAAAAATTTAAAATTTAAGACAAATTCTAGTTAATACTATACATTCCGAAACCAATTAAAAAAATTTTTAAATACTGGAAGCTTTCTACATAAAAACACAACAACCTAAAATTAACAACACCACATATAAAACCAGTGGTAACATTTAAAATGCTTAATGTGATGCGATTTTGTTCTGTGATGCCATCCAGCGTTGCTGAATTTAAAATCGCCAATGACTTCCTGGAAGAATGTGGTAAAGGTTCTATGCGCGTTTCTCCACCGTCTTTTTTTAATTCTATTCTTTCTCTAGCTTTTTTGTTCATTTGCTTTTGACACCTGAGGATGATTTGACGAAGACTCGAAAACGTTCGTGAAACCTATGGAACATTTATTAATTTTTTTGATTTTAATACAAAAAAGACCATCAGAAAAATTTAAAAAATAAAAAAAGTATAATTACACAGATGAATTCTGTTATTTTTAACAATGTTTGCATATATATAATGGTAATAATCTAGGTAAAAAATATCCACAGGGTGATAATCCAGAGAATTTTAACCGGGTTTATAAAAAGTGCTCAATATCAAAATAGAGCTTTATATATGATAATTTTATTTACACAGACATGTACAAAATCTGCGACACTGGCATGTCGATGTTATCGATCAACAGTTACTATAAACTGAGATCTCATCATGCAGAGTTAGAATCCGATCTTAACCTCAGATCATATTTGGAGAGAACCTACTATACCTATATATATATATATATATATATATATATATATATATACAATGCTGTGTTAAATTCCAATGACCAAGTCTTTATTAATTTTTAGTTGCCGAATTTCAAAATAATTCAATGTAACTTGACAATTGTTTCACGCACAAACAAACAATCGGGAATAAACATATAATTACAAAAGTGCTCAATATCAAAATAGAGCTTTATATATGATAATTTTATTTACACAGACATGTACAAAATCTGCGACACTGGCATGTCGATGTTATCGATCAACAGTTACTATAAACTGAGATCTCATCATGCAGAGTTAGAATCCGATCTTAACCTCAGATCATATTTGGAGAGAACCTACTATACCTATATATATATATATATATATATATATATATATATATATATATACAATGCTGTGTTAAATTCCAATGACCAAGTCTTTATTAATTTTTAGTTGCCGAATTTCAAAATAATTCAATGTAACTTGACAATTGTTTCACGCACAAACAAACAATCGGGAATAAACATATAATTACAAGGATCTTTCGTTCATGCAGCTCATCAGGAGACCCATAAAACACTATATGTAATTGGATTTTTTTATTCTGTCTTTCATGCGATCTGTCTCCATTACTTTTCATTTATAATATATTGTGTATTTTATCCTCATATATATATATATATATATATATATATATATATACACATGCAAACATTGTTAACAATAACAGAATTCGTCTGTTTAATTATACTTTTTTTTATTTTTTTTATTTTTCTGATGGTCTTTTTTGTATTAAAATCAAAAAATTAATAAATATTCCATCTGAGGATGATTCGACGAAAAATCGAAAACGTTCACGAAACCTATGGAACATTTATTAATTTTTTTGATCTTAATACAAAAAAGACCATCAGAAAAATTGAAAAAATAAAACAGGTATAATTAAACAGACGAATTCTGCTATTTTTAACAATATATATATATATATATACTAGACGAACTGTCTAGACCCAAAGGATCTAGTATACTACTAAAACTGATGATCTTGCTTGCTTGCTTGACATTGAATGTTTTTATGTTATGGGGAAAATGTGATGAAAAGTGGTAGGAGGAGAGGAATAAAGGGAGTAGTAGTAGCATAAGTGATGATGCAATTGCTTGCCACTATTTTCCAATGCGGCCGCTGCATTATTTTCATCTGATGCCCCCCCCCCCCCATTGCAGATCAAAGAGAATGAAGCAGCTGACAAAATACGAAGGTGGGCTCTCAACAAGATCAGACTGATGCCACCTGGCACTACTACTCAGCGAAAGCAGCCATTCAAGGCCAGCCACCCGAACACACAAGAATACAGGAAATCTACAGCGAAAAATGAGAAAAAGTCAAAGACCACCTCGAGGCGTCCTTCAACCGGAGGTAGCAAGTTTCTCTTGGCCGATTCCAATCGAGGTACCATCCAGAGCTCAAATACAAGCTCTTCAGAATCAATTGGGCAACTGATGTAATTTGCAGAAAGTGCAGACTCAGTGATGAAACAGACTGTCCAAGAGTTCACACCTACTTATTACCCATCCCCATCGATCCCTCACAACGTCCTAACTTCTAACTAAGAGCGTGCATTGCGGATCTGGAAAAGACTACTGAACCTCCACAATGTCTCTCAGCAAGATGATCTCAAGGCCTAACCGAAATCTCTGCAATTGGGTGCCTAACAAACGAAAATAGCATTAGCATAAAAGGAGAGTAAGAAGATAACATAACTAAATGACATGAATAAAGAAGAAAAGGAAAAGTTGAAAATTGCAGAACATTATGAAAAAAATGGTAAAATAAGTTTCAGGGCTTGAAACAGGAGTACACAGTGGTCCTCATTTATTACTGGACAACGCTGTGGGGGGGTTCTCATGAATATTAAAAACGAATTAAAAATATGATAAAAATTACAATTAGAAATAAAAAAATTAAAGGCTTTTAATATGCAAGATGATGAAAGTAAAATATGTCACTTACTTTTCAGTGAAGTATTGGTCACTTTCTCCAAAATACTATAAAGTAAGTTACAAGGCACTGAAACCAAAAAAATTAAAAATGGTTTAAACCAATTCAGACAAAAGACACAAAATCGTTTAATAAATACTAACAAGACGCGTGGAAATTCCACGGTGCTTTCTACATCAATCTGTATAATTTACTGTTAATAAAAATATTCCTTTCAAAATAATGTCTGCCAGGGTCAATACAATTAAGAAAAAATATTCTTTCTTCTTCTGTAAAAAATAATTGTCAGCTAAATCGTCTTTAAATAAATAAAACGTATAAGTTTATTATTTATTTATTTATTTATTTATTTAAAATTGTAATAATGTAATTCTTTTTAAAACAATATTCTCTGTCTTATTACCATAAAGATAATTGTCAGCTAAATATTTGTCAAATCAACAAAAAGAATGTCACCTTCTGAAATTTATTTCTTCAAAATAGTAGTTTTAGCTGACATGCTGACCTAATTTGATTTTTGAACAATTCATTTTAAAATGGGTAAAGTCAGAATGCTTTACCTTAACGACATCAAATTAATCACCATCTTTGCAAATCAGACGATCTCATTTCTTTTAATGTGTGTGAAAGGTGATAACGTACGTATGAACATGAAGTGGCTTAGCGTATTATTATATAGATTTGATATCTGTCTGAAACTATTATTTACCTCCTCTCCAGGAGGTTAGGCACAAGGCCATTTTTATCTTACTCCCACAAGGTAAGATGTGACCCAAGGTTGGGTCGGGAAAGTGGGGCTTGAAAAGCCAGCGCCCGAGAAGGTGAGCACTCTGAACATTAAAAATTGCCTGGGCAGCCTCGTCGGCATTCCCCGGTAGGGGCGCCTCAGGCAGTAAGCAATAAACTTACTCCTCCCCAAAGAGGGGAGGCAAAGCCTGGGAGGGTGGACCTCCTAGAACTGCACAGGACAGACCCATAGACCGGCGTAAATCAAGTCCCGAAGGCCAAGACAATACCAGTCTATGGGGTGCAGTATCCATCGGAACAGATACTACACTTTGATCTTGGTCATGTGCAAAAAACGTTGTTTTTTTTATTTGTTCATGTATTTTCAACATATATTTGAAGATACAGAGTGACACCCCCCCACCCAAAAAAAAAAAAAATGGCACCTATGAAATAGTTAATAAAGTTCACCTAAGGTATAGACTGAAGTTTATTTGTACTCAATATGGTCGGATTGCTGAAAGGATTGTGAATTTTATTAACGATTCCATCGGTGGGATTTAGACTACATCCGATAAAATAAAATATTAATAATAAAAAGTCACTTGAAAAAATCACCAATTTTTAGAACATGCATGTTATTTTATATATTATATCTAATATATATATGGATAATTTCTCTGACAGTTGATAATAATCAATGAAAAATTATCAAAACCATTAATTTTTTTTAACAAAAAGTTAAAAGAAATTAATGGGATTGATAATTTTTCATTTGCTTTATGTAAAAGTGATTTTTTTTTTGAAGGATAATGTAAGAACATTAACTCTTCTAAATTTTTACAGAGTTATCTTTCTTAGATAAAAAAAACGAGTTATTGCCCTTAGATTGTCATTGCATTTCCTTTCAAGCAGATTAGGATTATGAATATGAATATCAGACATTTATAGCCACATCTAGCACTTAGCATCATAAGAAAAAAATCAGATTACAGCTATGGACCAGAAAGCTAGAGAATGTCCCCTCTCCTGTTGGTATGGTGGTCTTCTCTTCTGAAGCTCAGAAGCAATTTTTTTTTTTTAACTTTTGTCCATCCCAAATAAGGTATATTGCCACTAAAGAATAAAGGGGCTACTGTGGTAGGAGTCAGCAAGACGTTTTTTTTTTTGTTTTTTTCACATTACATTTAAATTTATGCATGTTTGTATGATCGAGAAAACAGGGAGCAGGGAGGGAATTCCAAATACAAGCAGTCCAAAGAAAGAATCTATCAGAGTAGAAAATCTTCTGGAACCTAGGGATCTCGACAGTGAAGGGGTACGATTTTGTTGTTAGTCGGGTAGGTTTGGAGTATTTACGTTGGGGGTGGTACAATTGCAACGAGTTCATCTGAGCACATGCCGTGGAATTACTTGAAAACAGGCACAGAGATGCGGCGATGCGACAGGGGCTGGAGTTTGGCAGAGTGTGGAACCTATTAGGTTAGAAATTTTTTTTGTGTGCTGTCCAAGAGGGAGAGGCTAGTGGTTGGTGCACCAGCCCAGATGTGGCACCAATACTCCATGCACGGGCGAATGGTGGCTTTATAGAGATATAGGATACTGGCAGGTGTAAGAAATTTTCTAACCTGGTAGAGGGAGCCTACCTTCTTTGCAGAAGACTTGGCAAAATCTATGTATTTACTCCAGCTTATATTGCCTGAGAATTTCAGTCGAAGGAGTTTGAACATTGGACTCTCGGGAAAGGTGCTATCGGCCATATCAATTAGTGGTTGGAACGGTTTCTTGTAGTTGTTTATAGAGAGGAGCTTCGTCTTGGTAGAATTAAATGTGACCATCCATTTTGGCCCAATTCTACTACAAACTGGAGGTCGTTTTCTAAGAATTCAGCCATTTTCTTGCATGTTGGCATTCGGTTTGCCATCATGCCGGGAATAGAACGTGGTGTTATCCGTAAATACACCCATCTCAGACATGATTGTATCGGGGAGGGAGGGGGAGGGGGTCGTTTATGAAAATCATAAATAATATAAGTCCGAGTATCAACCCCTTGGACACACTTGCATTAATGTGATGTTTAGATGTATAGCCATCGAGAACGTGGAAGATGCTCAACCACATGAGAACAGGAATGGGGCGATCAAAAATTAATATGGCCAGAGGAAGCTACAAAACTGGGCCGACCATCTGCGAATGTGGAGAAGAGGACCCTACGATGCAACACTGCCTTGTCTGCTTTCTACTATCCCACCAGTATCCATCATCATCATCATCATCAACCGGTTTATTTGTTGAATTAAGTACAGCTTAAAAAAGTTGCAGAGTTTAATGATAATGTAAAGAACTGTATAAAAATATGGGAAACTGTTGCAGACAATAATAAAAGAAGTTACGGATGATTCTAATCATCATTATCATCATATTCGGTTTAAGGTCTGTTTTACACGTCGGCATGTGTTGAACAGCTTTTAGAAATTGATTTCCAAACTGACCTATCTCTGGTCAAGTCTTTATTCATCCTTCTTTCTCTCAAATCTATTTTTATCATTTCCTCCTATGTTTTCCTTGGCATTCCTCTGCCAACTGACCCTCATACTTTAACATCTCTTAACCCAAAAACTCTCATCCATTCTTTCAATGTGACTAAACCAATGAAGTCTCCTGTTCTGCACACATCTCCCAATACTGACTAGATTTAACCTTCCTCTGGCGTCATCAGTCTAAATTTATCTTTAAGACTCACAGTACACATCCATCGTATCTTTCTCATATCATCTTTCTCCATGCAACGCATATCCTCAACCTTCATTGGCCAGGTTTCACTTCCATACATTATCACACTGTGCAGACATGCTTGATAGATGCTTCCCTTGATAATGCTCTGCTGATTAGATTTCACTTCCATACATCGTCACACTGTGTACACATGCCCGATAGACTCTTCCCTTGGTCGACAGTGGTAATACTCTGCTGGTTAGTAATGACAAAAGTTCTCTGAACTTACTCCATCCACTCTTAACTCTTGCAATCACACTAGCACCAGTTCCTCTCTGTGCTCCAATGGTATCACCAAGGTAACAAAACTTGTGAACAACATCAATAGCTATACGATCTAAATATACTTTCTCCACATCTGAGTTCTCATTTGTCTGTTAAATATGGAGGGTACATCAGCTAGTAATCATTTAAGAATTTATGTTCACCGAGAGGGTGTTGTTAAGTTAAGCAGAATGTAAAGGTCGGCAATTAACATGGAGGCCATCGTTTCCCATTGGAACAATAGTTAGAGGAAATGACATCAAATAGGATATAGGTGCAGAAAAACAGCGACTCTGATTTAAAAACCCGACGTGATCAGACGTAAACAAAATGATTTAAAAATCAATGGTAAACGAAAAGTAAGGAATGAAGCCCAAAATCTGCAGATCAAATCTTTCCTCTCCCCACTCCTAGTAAGATGTGGTAATATCAACAGCCTAAATAAAAATCGAGACATAAGAGCAGGTAGCATCGACGCAGCAGGCTGGAAGACCGCAGCGGCTGGAGAAGTACTGTGAAGGTAAAGAGCGGAGAGACCAGCAATGGAGGGAGAGGAGAGAGAGCGCAGACGGCAGAGAGCTGCAACAGAGCTCTCTGAGCCAAACATCATCTACATCTGCAGCAACTGCAACAGAGCCTATCGATCCAGGATAGGCTTGCACATTCACAGCAGATGCTGCAATTCGGCAACAGATTAATCTGAGGCGCAGAAATATATTGTCTCTTGAGACAGACGGATGCCAACAAATAAAAATCGATCTTCCTCAAAATTGATCGCCTTTGGTTGTGTTTGCTTGGGCCAACTTCAAATCTATGACAAGAGTGTTTACAGTCCAGAAGATCTGCGGGAATTGTGAGCATCAGGACATGAAGAAATCCCAGGTATGGTTTTAACTTATACTGTTTATAAATGTTGGGGATCGGAATCCACCGACCCCCTAGTACTGTTACAATATATAACACGTCTGAATGGATGAGAGTTCTTCGGTTAGTAGATCTAGAACAGTTGAGGTAGCAGGTTAAGTTGTCAAGGGAAGGCCAAGAAAAGCATGGGAGGAAATGATAAGGAAGGATTTGAGAGAAAGAAGGATAAATAAAGACCTAGCCAGAGAACTACAAAAATATACAAGATTATTATGTAGGAATGTATTATTATGTAAGAAAATTTCAAAAACTTAAATTAAAAAATGATAAAATACCTTCTTTTGTTTTTTCAACTTTTATTAATTAGCATTTTTTAAATCAGATTCCTCTAAGATAAGATACATTTTATCTTGTTTGAATCTTTTTTAAAGTCTTGTTTACATTAAAAATTTAATTTACGACATGGTGTCTTAAATATAAGCCACGCCTACTTTCTAAAAGTATGGCAGCCATAAGTGTAAAAAAAATACTTTTTAATGGTGAAATATTTTGTTTTTTGTTATGTTTTACTTACTCACTGGTGGTAGTTTGCTAACTATGTGTTGTATTTTTATTAATTTAATTATTTCTTTTTGAAAACAAAATCTGAAACCAATGGATTATATCTCATATATATGTGTGCATGGCCACGGCCTATGTTAAGAAAGCCTGGTCACTGAGTTGAGTTTATTTGCTGACGTCACAGCGTTTAGTATTATTGCTAAGCAGATAAACAATACGCTTCAGAAACGCTTCATGGACATATGACTGTAGTCATTTCTCTCTGAAATTAATTCATTTTTGATCTAGTAATTGTTTGGTATTTAAAAAAGATACGGATGATTTTGTTCATGTCGTTTTTATGGTTGGAAATCTCATAATGATTTGAAGGTAAAATTATTTTTTCAAAAGCTCATAGACTAAAATTCAAGATGGTTGACAAACCTGTCTTGATAGAAAAGTCGATTGCCGTAAAATAATATCAACTAGAAATTTGGTTCAAACTTGTTTCTTTTTGTATAAAAAAAACTTTAGTTTTTTGTGTCAAAATGTTCTTTATGTGTGTAATAAAATTCTAAAATAGTTCAAATATGTTTGGTGCTAGAAAAAACTGATTAAAACATTGAATTAAAGATCTGAACACTTTAAAAATAATTTCATTTCAGGACAAGAAATACAATTTAAAACAAGTAAAATTGACAATAAATAACTTTGTTTATATATTTCCAAACAGTTTGGCATATTTATAACACTTACAATATTAATTATTTAATCAGTTTTTAATTATTTATCGTTTTCATTTTTTATATTATTTATTGCTTGTTATTTTGTTAGTTATTTAATTAATGGCATGAAGTTATAAAGAAGGATTTGAGAGAAAGAAGGATAAATAAAGACCTGGCAAGAGATAGGTTAGTTTTAAAACCAATTTCTAAAAGCCGTCCAACACATGGCAGCTTGTAAAATACATGTAATACCGAATATGATGAGAGGTTTGGTTTGATTGTTTTACGGCATATCAACCCTTTTCAGGTTATTTAATGCCGAATCCGGTCATTTTGGTAAATGTTTTTATGCTTCAAGTTCTTTATATGTACAAGTATTTATCTATGGTGCTTGGTTTGGTTGTTTTGTGGCATATCAACCCTTTTCGGATTATTTAATGCCGGTCATTTTGGTAAAAGATTTTATGCTTCAAGTTCTTTATATGTTTAAGTATTTATTCATTGTTTTTGGTTGAGTGAAAGGGGGGAAAGTAGAGAGAGGAGAGAGGGGGAGTTGGGAAGGAAAGGGGAAGGGAGGGAAATTGTTGTTTTTTGTTTTGGATTTTGCAGAACATGATTGAGTTTTGCAAAGGAAAAAAAACATCAAAACATCAATGTTTGGTACATTTTGAGTCAGGAAGTCAATAACTTCAGACAGCCTGATTTGGTAGCGCCAGGAATATGATGAGAGGGTTTGTCAAAGACAAATGTAAGAGAGAAATAGCGTCAGAATTGCTAAGATAGAGAGTTAGTCGGACAATGTCCGATCAGCTTGAAAGCCAGTCAGAAACGAGACAATATCTGGTTTTAAATTCACAGGCAGGTCAATCTAGATATATTTTTGGTTTTCAGAAATAGAGAATGGATTCTTTCATTGGCTAGTATAGTTCAGGGGAAATAACTTGAATATAGTTCAAGAGAGATAACTCCTGAATATTCTGCATCAACAGTAATAAAGGCAAGACTTACCATTTCTGTCTGTATTAGCAGCATCCGTTTCAGCTGTATAAAACACTGCATGTATTTGATGCACAGTACGCACGATAAGCTGCACCACAAGAGAGATTTGCTGCTTGACGCCGATGCCTTGATGCGACATGTGGAACAGTTGTTGCATGGCATTCTGTACGAAAAATAAAGAAAATAACAATTATACAACTTTGAATAAGACATGATTTATGTACACTTTTTTTTCTTTAAGACAAAAATTGATAAAATATGTTTTATGAATTGATTCAGGTTAATTTCTTCATTTGCTGCGTCTTTTTCTGTTTTCACTTATTTCTTATATATAAAGTAAAATCAGTCTCCCGCCCCCCTACTTTTGTAATCAATAACTTTTTACTACAAGCTACATAATGAAATCGGTTTCATCAGTGATTTTCAGCAAATATCGGTCTGTGTTGTTTAAAAGCAAAAATTTTATTTTCAATCAATTTTCATATTTAATCCGATCAACAGTTTTTGTTTTGATTACTAATATCATAGAGAGAGTCAGAGGAGCTAACCCTCTCACAGGCTCAGGTACTAATACTGCTACCCAAATCACAGAGTACTAATTTAATTTCTTCGATATTCATCAGTGAAAAAGAAGGTATTTCTTTCTCTCTTTTCTTTTCTTGCCTTTGGTAGACTAACTTTTGACTCTAAAGAGAGAGAAAGAGAGACAAAGAGAGAAGGGAGAAATAAAAATTAAAATAATTTTGTACTTTCCGGCGTGGGTCAATCGGTTAGCTCGTCATACTTAGAGACAGAGTTTCTGAGTTCAAACCTCACTCGGGCATAATTATTTTTACCCTGATTTTGTCCTAAACTGAACTTAGACATTTCAAATTACAATATTAAGCACATTGTTTAGTTTTACTTTCATTTACTTCTACAATCTACATAATTTACGGAAATTAAGACCCCCCCCCCCCCCCGGGCGACGCCATGTAGCCATGCTAGTTGTAAAATAAAGATTACTTTAACCAACACTTTATCCAACTAAAAATCACTGGTACCAAAATCTGTTACATTCAGGTTTATCAGATAAAATGCAATAAATAAAAAATACTACTAATACAATTGAGAACAATAACAGGCTAAGCTATGTTACTATAATAGGGGTGAAAGGTTAAGCCTATTCCATGAAAAATGCCAGTATACTGAAATCATATGCCTTTAATAGGGTTAAGATGAAAATAGGGTATGCGAGCACAGCAGGGCTATGTATTTTACTGGTAGGAATTTTTCTTCAGCGCACCTCACACACTTCATTCACTCATGCATAAAGATTTATACTGTAGTGATGTGATAATGAAATGGTTTGGTTGATATGTAGTCATACCCTTAATGACAATAAAAGTGTAAAAATTTGGGAATTTCCTTGCTTTTGTACATTTAGTGTATATGAATTTTCATCTTAACCCTATTAAGGGCATATGATTTCAGTATACTAGCATTTTTCATGGAATGTCACTACTTTTGTAAAGGCTATGCCTCAATACAATGCCTTCTCATAAGGTTTTTGGAATGTTCTGGAAAACTAAGGTATATGGTAAACTGTAATTAAAATGCCATCAACTAGACCCTAGAATCTCTATCTCTGCAAAAAATCAGCTGAATCCATCAAATAGTTGATGAGATACAGGGTGGCACATACGTACATACGTACGTACGTACGTACACACGGATAACATGATTTCATGATTGAACTTTCTGGATCTCTGGGTTGCCTTGACTAATGATGCTGAAATTCTACACACTTATAGAACCTATCAAAAAAAAATTTTGTGCAAAGTTAACTAATTTGGTTTATTGGTTTTTGAGTTATGATTGATCAAAGAAATGAGATTTCCAGCATAGGCCATTTGTGAAGTCTATTAAGGGATAGAGCGCTCTCATGCCTCCCTTGATTTATGACTGCAGAAACATGTTACTGCAATTCCTTTACAGGAAATCACATGAAAAGAAATATGAAGATTATGGGCCAAGACTTTTCAGCATATATAATAAGCATATAATGAAGACATTGAACATTCAATAATTATTATCAGTTAATCAAAGGAAAGACACTGAAAAGTTTACAGCTTATAAAGTGCACGGTGACCCCTCAAAAAATGCCACCCATTGAATCGTTAATAAAATTCACAATCCTTTCTGCAATCCAACCATATATGGTACAAATAAACTTCAGTCTATGCTTGACTTGTCCACCAAATTTCAGTCATAAATATTCAACAATCTTTGCTTTATCACCGTTCAATGATAATCATAACTAAATATGATGTGCAAAACTTTTAATAACTCTGACGCACTCCTCTCTTGATACTGCTCTGATTTGGGGCTATGATCTCTCTCTTCAGTTCAGTAATAGTCTCAGGAATATTTTGATAGACATTAACTTTGAGATAATGCCACAGATAAAAATCGGGGAGGGGGGGGGGGGGGGGGGTTAAGACTAGGTGAGTGTGAAGGCCATTCAGAATCGCACATTCTACCAATGAGATGATCACCAAAGTATCCCCTCCATATCATTAAACAGCAAGAAAAATAAGACTGTTTAAGATTTATGAGTGGAACTTGGTGGACAAGTCAAGCATAGACTGAAGTTTATTTGTAGCAAATATGGTTGGATTGCAGAAAGGATTGTGAATTTTATTAACGATTCAATGGGTGGCATTTTTTGCAGGTCACCCTGTATATCAGCACCATAGATAAATACTTGTACATATAAAGAACTTGAAGCATAAAAACATTTACCAAAATGACCGGATTCGGCATTAAATAACCTGAAAAGGGTTGATATGCCGTATTAAGTCTAAAGAAAGTGTATTCTTTAATATAGCTAATTGATATTTTCATGTTGTCTAAGTAAAGAATGGAGTGATACTTACAGTTCTAGCAAGAAGGAATTCATTGAAGACTTGTCTTGGAGTGCTATCTTCAAGCAGTAGAATCGAGCATAAAGCATCTGCAATTTGCTACAAGCAAATCAAGAGAAAAAGATAGACATTAAAAACGCATCAACATTTTATAAGTTATTATAAACTGACATCTTTCAATGTTTTATTTAGATTATTCAAACTATTCTCATCTTCAAATCTAATCAAATCAAATTTATTTGGCAAAGAATAGTGAAGTGCAACAAGCCATGTAAAAAGACAGATAGAAGATATATATTTAAAAAATTTTTTTAACATAGTTCACCCCAAACAAGGCAGATCGCCACTGTAGACGTAAGGGGCTACTGAGAAAACAAAGGGTGAAGGTTTTGGGGGAACCTAATTTGGGAGCTGCGCAGCGAGATATCTGTTTACATTAGTTTTAAATTTCTGCATGTCAGTAACATCAGGAAAGCAGGAAGCAGAGAGGGAGTTCCAGAGTCCAGCAACACGAGGAAAGAAGCTTTTATACAGTCTTAATGCTTGTATAAGGCGGCTTTAAACCTGGATATGGTAGTCATCGTCACAACCTCCTCTGACAGGTTGATCCACGGAGCAGAAATACGGACAGAGAACACTGACTTTCTTCTATTTAGCCGAAAGTGACAGTGGTACATCCTTTGCGGATACCCGCGGAGATTATGACTTGGCACTTGAGTGAAAAACTCCTCGATTTTGGTTGTTATATTCACAAGATGTCGGCCGATATGACTTCCGACCTTTTTCAGGTACATCGTTTTGAACTGGGAATCTTCTAGTCAGACTCAAGAACCTGTACGGAATTTTGAACTGAACCCTTTATTTAATTCATGGGGGTAGATTGTTCTCGTTCCGTCAGTCATGATCAGGCAGAAGTGTTAATTTATGTTATTCTTTTTTTTTCTTCTTTTTTTTTTAAGACATTGCCAAGGCTGTCACAAAGAAGGTTGGCTCCCTCTACCGTGCTAATAAACTCCTCACACCTGACATTATCCTGTATCTCTACAAAGCCACCATCCGCCCATGCATGGAGTATTGTTGCCACATCTGGGCTGGTGTATCATCTACTAGTCTCTCCCTCCTTGACAAGGTCCAAAAAAGAGTCGCCAACCTAATAGGTCCCTCACTGTCAACCAAGCTCAAGTCCCTGTCCCATCGCCGCAATGTAGCATCCTTGTGCTTGTTTTACAAATACTTCAATGGATTGTGCTCCGATGAATTGGCTGCTCTGGTGCCCCTTCGTCGTAAGTTAACTAGACCAACTCGACAATCGACTAAATCCCATCCATTTACTGTGGAGGTCCCCAGATGCCGAAGAGCTTTCTACTCAAATAGCTTCTTTCCTCGTGCTGCTGGCCTCTGGAACTCCCTCCCTGTCCCCTGTTTCCCCGACGGTACTGACATGCAGAAATTTAAAACTAATGTAAACAAACATCTCGCTGCGCAGATCCCAATTTAGGTTGACTCCCCCCCCCCCCAACCATCTCCCTTTTCTTTCTTCTCAGTAGCCCCTTACGTCTACAGTGGTGGCCTGCCTTGTTTGGGGTGAACTATGTTCAAAAAAAAAAAAATTTTTTTTTTTAAGTGTTAATTTATGTTATTCTTTCTTATTATCGCCTGCAGTCAGGATTGAACCTTTAACCTTGTGAAAACTGATCGTTAACCAACACTCTTAACCATTAGACCATATGTCCATGTGAATCGGTGTGAATATAACAACCAAGATGAGAATAGTAGTCCGAATAATTCAAAGTATCAATCTTCAACTTGAATGTTTAAAACTATCCTCGGAGTTACTCTGCGAGATAGACAAAGAAATGCAGATATCAGAAAGAAACTTAATATTAACAGATAAATCAACAACGTTGTTCGAAAAAAGAGAATAACATCGTTTGGAAATATTTCCCGGCTACCATACTCCAGCTATAAAAAGAACGCATATAAAGAAAATTTAATTGATAAAAAGATCAAGAGGACGGCCACTAAAGAGAGCAGCCAATAAGATAAGGGTTGATATCGGTATGCCGTTCCTGACAGCTGAAAGACAGCCCCAAAATCGTGATAAGTGGCGGAATTTTGTTCTTAAGGATGTGGCGAAGCTCTCTCGAATATGCATATAAGTCAAGTAAGTAAATATATTGTAACAATTCAAATCATTTTAAAATAGTCTATTTCTTCTTACTATAAAAATAATTGGGTACTCTTATAGAGAATAAATCATAAATAAATAAATAATAAATAATAAATAAATAAATAATAATAAATAAATAATAATAAATAATAAATAAATACATAAATAAATAATAAATAAATAAATAATAAATAAATAATAATAAATAAATAAATAATAATAAATAATGAATAAAAATAAATAAATAATAAATAATAAATAAATAATAATGAATAAATAAATAATGAATAAATAAATAAATAAATAAATAATAAATAATAAATAAGTAATAAATAAATAAATAAATAAATAATAATAAATAAAAAATAATAATAATAATAAATAATAATAAATAAATAAACAATAAATAAATAAATAAATAAATAAATAAATAATAAATAAATAAACATCTAATTAATAACAGTTGTTTAGCTATGGTTTTTTAGTTCTTTATTTTTATATATGTATTTTACTTTAATTTTTTTCGTCTGAATTTATCGTCTACCTGTCTTCAATTTATCGTTTGGCATTTTTCCCCTCATCAACTCTCGGGCGCTTCCAAGACCTGCCCGAACGTTGACGACACAAAGTCACGGAAACGTGGTGTGTTCTCTATAAGGGTACCAATAATTGTCAGTGAAATATTCCTTAAATAAATAAAACGAATGCTACTTTTTTTATTTAGTTAAAAATGTAACAATTAGATATATTAAACTAAATTCAAATAAAAAGAACGCAAATAGTAGGTTCTTAAACTCTTTAAATCGATTTTGGAAAAATTCATTTCAAAATTGATAGAATCGTAATTTTTTACCTTAGCGATATGTTAATTTTCAATTACTTTTTTTATATTGCATTTCATCTTTGGCGATGGGTGTGAAAGGTGATACCATACGTATAAATGCAAATACGCATATTACAGCGTTACCCCCAAAAATGCCACCCATGAAGTCTTTAATAATCATATTTGGTCTAAATAATCTTCTGTCTAACCCTGACTTGACCACCAAGTTTCAGTTATAAATACCCAACAAATTTTATCAGCGTTCAATAATAAGCTTACCAGGATATGAGATGAAAAATTGTCAATAATCCTCCTCTCTTTGCATTGCTCGGATTTGGGCTGTGATGGCCATTTTCTTCAGTTCAGGAATAGTCTGGGAATTATTTTGATAGACATTATTTTTTAGATAACCTCACAGATAAAAATCAAGAGGAGTAAGGTCCAGTCAATTCAGGATCACACCTACTGATGAAACAATCACCAAACTGTCTCCGCAGCAATTCCAACGAGTTGTTTGGGTGTGGGGAGTTGCCCCCATCCCTCACAACACGTCTTTGTCTGCCCAAGGTTTCCAAAAACTTCTTATTGATCACAAGATAGTGCTAGTATAGATCAACGCAGACGTCGACATTGGGAGCATATTATTGAATAGAGCGATAAAACAAAAGACTGTTGGGCATTCATGATTGAAACTTGGTGGACAAGTCAGACATAAACTGAAGTTTATTTGTAACAAATATGGTTGGATTGCATAAAAGTTTGTGAATTTTATTAACGAATCCATGGGTGACAGTTTGTTTGTTTTTTTTTTGGGGGGGGGGCATTCTTTTTTAGGGTTACTCTGTCTTATGGAGATAAAGGCTATTTATCGACACGCGATTCAGTAACTAAATTTCCTATGAATACAGAAGATATAAGTGAAAATCTCAATCCGTTATCTTTTTCAATTGCTAATTGGTCATTTTTTTTTTCTTATGGAAATCACTCTAGACAAGGCATGAAGCCACTTGATGTAAGGAGCTAAAAAAATACTACTTCAAGGTCAAAAACTAGCAAGCGATAAGTGTTATATGGATAGATTCTGACTCAGAAAACAGCAATTATTCCCCCTTTGTCAGAAACATCGCTCATGAAATGTGAGGACTAAAGGACAAAATAATAGAAGCAAGATATGAGGCTGCTGAAAGTAAACCTAAGTTAGTCACTTTCTACTCTCCACAAATTTTCTGCCATAATATTAAAATAAAAACTTGTTTGAATTTTACAACTTATCATTTATAATGTGTTGTAACCTAGTGTAAAGAATGAGGCACGTTGTATAAAACGATTCTTTATTTTTATTTTATTTTTAAACACATTAGTCACCACTTATCAAGGCTAAAAAACACTCAAGGATAAAGGTTAATAAGATTGATAAATTAACAATTGAATTATTAATTTCATGTAAGAAAATATTTACATTTTTGGAAAGATAATTCAATGAAGGGATATATATTATTTTTTTTTAAATAAGTTTCGCAAGAACAAATGAATACTTTTGATTTTTTACATTATGCCGGTTTTTTAACCAACTTATTTTTTTAAATAGGATTTTGAAAGTTAAATTTAATTATTACAGTATCGTTTGGTCATTAAATTATAAATTGAACCAAATTGTTGTAAAGCTATAACTAAAATCAAGAAAAAGATTTTCTTGTCTAGAAAAGTCGACCAAGTAAAGCAAAAACAAATTTGTTTACAATAACACAGGCAGGATTGTAGAGAGATTGGGTGAAGATTTACAGCACAAATGAAGGAAGGGAAAACTGGATGTGGGTGTAAGTATTTAAGAAACTGAAATGCACTTTGGTGGATTTAATTTCGTAATTAAATGACTTTTTTTTAAATAGGAATTTTTTATTTCTGTTTTATTTTATGCTATTGAATTTTTTATTTCAATTTAATAGTAAAAAAAAAATAATAATTCAATATGCAATTATAATTCAATGCGTAATTGTCAAAGTTATTGAGACACAGACACACGTGAAGTTGTCGCATAATTCTATTAATATAAATAAGAAAAGATATAAATTTTAGGGCTTTTTTTGAACAGTGGAAATTGAAAATAATTTATTTCAGCAAAGAAAGAAAAAGAATACACTTTCCAATGCAGTGGTATTTCGATGATATGCATGGAGTGATATAGAGAACTTGGAAGAGGGAAGATTTTTGTAACGTTTTGGGCAAGAAGAGTTATTGATTCTACTCACTTCAGTGAATACAACAATAAGTATTATTTATTTATCTACTTCCCACAGCGGTAAGATGTGACACAAGGTCGGAAAGTGGGATTTGAAAAGCCAGCGCCCGAGAATTTGAGCACTCTGGCCTACAAAAAATGCCTGGGCAGCCCTGTCGGCATTCCACGGTAGGGGCGCCTCAGGCAGTAAGCAATAAACTTACTCCTTCTTAAAGGGTGAGAAGGCAAAGCCTGGGAGGGTGGACCTCCTATAACTGCACAGGACAAACCCATCGACCAGCGGAAATCAAGCCCTGAAGGCCAAGAAAATACCGGTCTATGGGGTGCAGTATCCATCAGAACAGATACTACACTTTGATCTTGGCCAAAGGAGGCTGAGAAGTATTATTTTTATTCTAGTTGCTTTATTGTTTGAATAAATGAAGTGATTTATTTGCAAAATGAAGTGGATTTGGTTGTTTTCGTTTGCAGAATGTTAGAAAGATCAGCTGAAAAAAAAACGTATTTAAGAATGCACGCAAGGCCAAGATGAATGATATATGTATTAAAATTATAATACAAGAATATTTTGCAAACGAAGTGTGTTTGCAGCTTAAATAAAAGACCAACTTATCTAACACTGTGCTTATATGTCCAATTAAGCATGACAGCACTTGTGAAAGAGGTTTCCTTTTTAACATCTAGCGGGACCGCTCTGTAAATGTATCTGATATGAACGAAGGCTGATTCAAACAGATGAAGAGAGAGCTTTTCGCTTTTATCCCGTCAAAATTAAGTGCTCGGTGATTGGTCAAAGAGAATTATCTTGCCCAATCAAATGGGTCTGTTTTAGAAGACAAGGGAGGTAATTTATTAACACAATAGAAAAGGGGAGGTAATCCATTTTAGAAAACAAGGGAAGTAACCTATTATATATTCATTTTTTTTTTCATATAAAAAAAAAATTACAAAGTCAACTGGTAAATTTTTATAACGACTAAAGTAGAATTGAATATCTGGTATTACTTACCTTATCAGTGGCAGTCACATCACGTAGGAGCTTGCGACATCCCTATATTAAAAAGAAATTCAATAATGCTACACTTTTGTTTAATATAATACAATATATAGAAATATAAGTTAGAGAAAATTAATATATATGAAAAGAATCAAAAGTCTAAGTGACAGATAATTTGAATTCAACTTTTTGCAATTAAAAAAATCATCTTTTTCTAACAAATTCAGTTTTTCATGAAGAGTAAAAACAAATTTGTAAGTTATTTATGTGATCTTTTACCATAATCCCAAATCATATTGATTTATCATTGAGAATTAACACAGAGTAAAAATATTCTGAAACTGCCAGTCAAACAAAGCAGGGAATTGCAGTTTTTTCTAATTTGTTTTTGTTTTTATTTTCTCAAAGGCCAATGCTTTATATTATATTTATGCAAACATTGTTAAAAATAACAGAATTTGTCTGTTTAATTATACCTTTTTTATTTTTTCAATTTTTATGATGGTCTTTTTTGTATTAAAATCAAAAAATTAATAAATGTTCCATAGGTTTCACAAACGTTTTCGATTCTTCATCGAATCATCCTCAGGTGTCAAAAGCAAATGAACAAAAAAGATGGAGAAAGAAGAGAATTTTAAAAAGACGCCGGCTGAATTTAAATCGTCAACGACTTCCTGGAACAATGCGAAAAACGTTCTAAGCAAGTTTTTTTTTAATTATCTTCTACACAATCGCCAAAAAATTATAATAAAAAACGGAAAATGGATTACCTGAAGAATGGTAGCTTTGAAATGACTAATTGCTGTCCATTGCCGACTGAGGACAGGAAACCACGACAGAATGCTGGCCGATTGTTGGGCCTCCAGTTGAAGACCAGTATGAACATGACGGGACAGCATATAGGACTGAGTGGCCAAAAGATAATCTTGTTGGTCAACAGCACTCCACATCTATTGACAAAAAAAACAAAAAAATAATGTTTCAGAAGTTTTGAGATGAGGATTGATAATTTGGATTATTCGGACTACTATTCTCATCTTGGATGTTATTTTCGAAATGTCTCGGCCGATCTAACCTCCAACCTTCTTCAATCATTTTTTTGTTGAATTTGTGAATCTTTATGTTGAACTCGATAACCTTTACATAATTTTGAACTGAACCATTCAGTTAATCCACGGGGGTAGATTGTTCTCATTCCATCAGCCATGACCGGGTAAAAGTTTTGATTATTTTTATGTTGTTCTTAGTTATTATTGTCTGCAGTAAGGATTGAACCCTCAACCTCCAGGAGAACTGATTGTTAATCAACACCATTAACTATTAACTATTATAACACATCATGTATGAATTCTGGGAGCTTTGAATTTAATCTTGTCTACATCCATAATATATGTATAGGCTTCCAAGTTCGGCATAAAGACTCCCAAGTTTTTAAATCATCAACCAGTTCATTTCCTACTGATCGCATGAGATTTCTAAAGTTCATATAAGTAAACAACACAAATGTATTTTTTTTTACTTATGTGTTGTGTCATCATTTATCAAGACCAAAAGTCATTCAAGGATAAGGGTTTCCTTTAGAATCATAATAGGTCCCTCACTATCCACCAAGCTCCAGCCCCTGTCCCATCGCTGCAATGTTGCATCCTTGTGCTTGTTTTACAAATACTTCAATGGATTGTGCTCCGATGAACTAACTGCTCTAGTGCCCCCTCGACACAAATACACTAGAACAACCCGACAATCAACTAGGTCCCATCCATTCACTGTGGAGGTTCCCAAATACCGGAGAGCCTTCTACTCCAGCAGCTTCTTTCTTTGTGCTGCCGGCCGCTGGAACTCCCTCTCTGCTCCCTGTTTCCCTGACTGTACTGACATGTAGAGGTTTAAAACTAATGTAAACAGACATCTCGCTGCACAGCTCCAAACTTAGGATGACACCCAAAACCTACTCCCTAATTCTCAGTAGCCCTTTATGTATACAGTGGTGACCTGTCTTGTTTGGGGTGAAATCTCATAAATAAAAAAATTAAAATTGGTGCTTGTGATGTTCAGCAACCGTATCAAAAAATTCTTTTTTTATAAAAGCAATATCATATACTTATTCAGCGTTATATTTTTACTCACTGTACAAAAAAGTAGAAAAAATTATCCACTAGAACTTTAATTACAAGTATTTTTCCATTCTTCGTATCATAACAGCGATTCATTCACTAAGCCTTCATTTTCTTTTTTAAGAAGATTTCGAATTATCTGCCCTTGAAATCTTCTTAAGAAAGAAGATGGAGGCTTAGTGAACGAATTGCTGTTATAGTACGAAGAATGGAAAAATACTTGTAATTGAAGTTCTAGTGGATAATTTTTTCTACTTTTTTGTACAGTGAGTAAGAAAATAACGCTGAATAAGTATATGATATTGTTTTTATAAAAAAAATATATTTTTGATACGGCCGCTGAACAGCACAAGCACCAAAAAAAATTTTAAAATAAAATGTCACACAGTCTTTGTTTTGTTGCCGTTCAATGAGTTGATGATCAGCTCATCAATAAGAGGTGTGATCCGGAATGGGCTTCATGCTCACCAGACCATAACCCCTCAACCAGATTTTTACCTGTGGGGTTATCTCAAAATTAATATCTATCAAAACAATCGCCAAGCTATTCCTGAATTGAAGCGAATCATCGTAGCCAAAATCGGGGCAGTGCCAAGGGAGAAATGTGTCAGAGCATCATCATATTTGGTTTAACGTCTGTTTTACATGCTGACATGTGTTGGACAGCTTTTAGAAATCAGAGTTATTAACAATTCTGCACATCGTACCCAGATGTTCTTATCATTAAATAGCGATAAAACAGTCATGGCTGACACTTAGTGGACAATTGAGGCATATGTTGGATAATGGCCCTATGGGAATGGACGTGTCTGTTGGAAATCGTTGGTTTGACTTGCGCGAATTAGCGCGGGGTGGACCCGTGCAGTCGAGTGCAGAATAAGGGCTGTTCTCACAGTCGGAGCAAACGGACGTGACAGGGTCACCACATGATGAGACCTCAGATCAAGGGTCAATGTGCACCTGCGAGAGGCTCTGTGACGTCACAGGCCCTTGCGTGGTAAACAGAGGGATCCGTGACGTCACTCGTTCTTTGTCAGAAGCGAGTTTAAGCAGTCTGGGTTTTGGAGGAGAACGTATGAGACGTGATTTTACCATGTAGTCAAGCAACTTACATAGGGGAATTATTCCCTAAGAAAATACAGGCCAAAGATCTATTTTCCCCCTCTCCATGAATGGTTAAGACTTATTTGATAAGTAACTACGATAAAGTAGTATCTCTCTCTCTCTCTCTCTCTCTCTCTCTCTCTCTCTCTCTCTCTCTCTCTCGACGTTGGTGAATATCTCCCAGCTGATTTGATAACTAACGCTTGAAATAAAACTGAAGTTAAATTAAAAAGATTGTTTGTCTTCCGACCCGATCATGGAGTTTTTGTTGCAGCGGTGTGGTTCACGGCAGAAGAAGGAGGAAGGAGTTCAACCACTAGACAACATCGAGACGGCGACCCTCTACGCGGCGAGGGAGAAATTTAAAGGTATGCAAACTATATGATTTATGTTTTAAAAATGACGAGTGATTAAATGTGAACTGCCACAACTCTTTCTGGGACGAGTATATGGAACAAGAAAAGCTGCGGCCCCAATTTGAGGGCTATGCAACACATAGACTAATGTTTATTTGTAACAAAAAAAGTTGGATTTCAGAAACGATTGCAAATTTTATTAATGGTTCCATGGGTGGTATTTTATTTGGGCCACTCTGTATTTTAAATATGCTCTCTCTCTCTCTCAACACATGATCTCGTTCAACCAATCAGAGCCTATGGTATCTCTCGGCCTCCTCTTCTGTATAGAAGCATAATTGGCCAAGTGGCTTTGCTCTGTAAAGTGAGAACTCATCGACCAAAACACTGCAAAGGATCCATATTGAATTTAGTACAGAAAAATACATTTAAAGGCAAGTTTCTTTTATTAAATGCTTTTGCTATGATTTTAAGTTCAATCAAAGGAAAACAGAAATGTGACTTACCTTTTCGGGCATATCCAATAACAGTTTGATCTGAGAAGCTATTGTGTAGAAATGATTTTCTGTCTGCTTCCTGAAATGAAAAGGAAGAATTCAAATAAGTTCAGGATAGTATACATAAATAAGAATATTAAAATACATTTTGTAGATCAGTAATACACTGGTTTCACTGAAGGTTTTGAGGTTTTAAATCCTCAGACTCTCTCCACCAGTAACCCAAGCATTTCTCAAATGAAAATGCCTCTACCGCGAATGTGACATCATGCTACGCACTACATAAACATTGAAAACTAAACGGTCTGATAGAACAAAAGACTATACGTGAGATGGACATTCAGAATCAGCCAATGGAAATCGTTCCAACAATCCTACTTCCTATATTTAAGGTTTCTACCAGGATATCATCATCATCATATTCGGTTTAACATCTGTTTTACATGTTGGCATGTGTTGGACGGCTTTTAGAAATTGACTTCCAAACTAACCTATCTCTGGCCATGTCTTTATTTATCCCTCTTTCTTTCAAGTTGATCCTTATCACTTTTTTCCCGTCTTTTCTGCAACCTTAACTGTTCTGGGTTGCACGTTGGCCATAACAGTACAAAGTAATTTTCTCCATAAAATTATATCATTTACGTTGGTTTTGACGTGCCCTTGCTCAGATCATTTTTGACTGAGTCACTCCAAGTCTTCCTCGGCCTGCCTTTTCTTCGGTTACCCTAAACTGAGATCTGTACATCTATTTATTCAACCAAAGCTTCATTCATCATGTTCATACCACTGCAAGCAGTTAGAACACAAAGCTGACTCAAGTCTGGGCATCTTCAGCCTCAACATCAGCGAGTCAGAACTAACCTTGTCATACAGAAATAAACAACAAATCCACCAAATCATCGCCCTGTCATTCCTCTGAGTTCTCCGAAAGACTGAATTATTAGGAGCTCAGCAGTTACTCACAATCACATGTAACATTACACTATGGACGTAGATGTTGTAAACTTGACCCCGAGTAACAAGTGAAAGTGAATGACAGCTTAAAATAGGAAGAAGTTCACAAAACTAGCTCATACATGTGAGATTAAACTTAATTCACATCTCCAACGAGCACAGGTCACATCACGAAAATAGAAAAATGAGTCCATAGCTTATGCAGACCATCCACAAAGAAGTGCTGTCTTCAATTGAACGAGCAGTAACAGTACATCTTCCACAGAGAGTCTTCGATAGGGATCAATCTTCTTTGCCGTCTTGTGAACCCAATGATGACAATCGGTGCAGAATTACTGCCAACACCACAAAGAAACTTGCCACAATCTTGCAGATTGTGCAGGTTAAGGCTTTATGACTTTCATCTTCCCCATGTTAACCCAAAGACACTTCAACTGATATTGTATCGTCCAAAAACAGTAAAAAAAATCTTAATTTTTTAAAGTCTGAAAATTATAAAATTTTAAATGGTTAAACATGTCTAGATATCACAGGCACTAAGGAGCATGGAAGACCAAGGAAGACCTGGTTTAGGTGCATAAGAAGTGATTTGACTGATATCAACCCTTTGGATCAGACCGCAGGCAAGAGACGTTGCCTAGTGTTGCCCATCACCCTCTCCCCCAAAAAAACAACACCACTATCACTATCACCACCACCATTGGGTTACGCCGGGTAGGTAGATCTAGTGATAAATAAAAAGAAGGGATTCTTGTTCTGCGAAGAGCGATAATATTTGTTTAGTTTATTCTTTCTCTCTGCGTCTTGCGAAGACGACAACAGAGAACGCAAAAAAAAAACAGTAAAATGACGAAGAACAACAAGGGAGGTCACTCTTCAACACACAAACTACGGGTTATCTCCCCTTCACCGTTTTTGTTTGTGGACGATTATAAGCTGCTCATATTACGCTACATTTGTGGTATCAGTACAGGGAAAATATCTGACAACTATGGAGTAAGATATTTCCGTCTTTATACCAATCTGTGCTGTGACGTACTCTTTATAGTTGTTTACAATAAAAAGTTATGGTAAAGAAAATATTGTGATAATGCATATGGCAGAGAATGGTTCATACTGTGGGCTAAAGTACTTCTTTATTTACCTATTATATATATATATATATACAGGGCTTTACGGAGCCCTCCAAAAAGGAGCACGCTCCTTTTTGCTGGAGCGAAGGAGAAGAGGACTCATTTTATATTCAGTGGGAGTGGAGCGGGAGCAACTCCATTTGGGACTAAAGAGCGGTGGTTTTATCGCTCCGCGCTCCTCGCTCCAAAATCATTTGATTTTTTTTTTGTTTAAACATTAGTTTTTCATTCACCAATAAAAAGAAAAAGAAAGTTTCAGAGTTTACTCTGATTATTTTTTTTAATTATATCTCTGGTAAATGTATATGAGAGAGAGAGAGGGATAGGAAGAGAGAGAGAGGGAGAAAGAACGAGAGAGTTACGCTTGAAAAAAGAACATTTTTACATCGACACGTTACATTTTTGATGGGACAGTTTTCTTAAGACAGGAGACTATTTCAGCAACAACTGTCGCCAGTGAGTCTATAGATGTCTTTGAAGTTATTTTCTTACAGATTTGAACTTTTTTGTATTTATGACAATGATGTTTATTTCTGATTGAATAAATAAGCCAATTTTTCTTTTATTTCGTGTTTTAAAATAAAGAATTTTAGGTTCAATTATACTATAGGAGCCGTTGGATTATCTGGCCCATTTCACTCGGTATTCACCCAAATGTTCGATAAAATCGATTTTTGGGGTGAAATGGTACATATTGTCCTGACAAAAAATTCTAATTTATTTTTTAGCATATATCAAATTGAACTTTTATGCCACATTTTTACCTGTTGTCTTTTCGGCGACATTTTGTTCTTCTTAAATTCATGACTAGTATGTTTTAACCTTTTCATGTTTGCTTTTAAATTCGTTAAATTCTGTTAAAACTTGCTTTTGTTGTAAATAGAATGTTCAAAGTTTTTTTTGTGTGTAATAAAATGTTAAAACAAAAAAAATATCTTTAGTCCAAGGAACAAAACAATAAAAACACACATGGCCGCCCCCGATTAAAACCTTGAATTAAAGTTAGATTCTCAACACTTTAAAAAGTAAATGAGAATTTTATTTCAGGACCAAAAATATAATTAAGACCAACAATCAGTTTTATCCAAAATTTGAGTGAATACCAAGCAAAATGAGCGAAAGAAAACAGCGGTCCCTATTCTACAATTAAACCGATGTTTAAACTTAATTAAATTAAAGAAAATATCTTAAATTTTAATTTAAAAAAGCAAATAATTAGATTTTCTGACTAATTTGTTGTCTTGTTAGAACCGAAAGTAGATTAGATATCTTTCTTTATCTTAAAATATCTATTATCGAATATTAAAATTGTAAACAGTTTGTTTTTGTTAGAGATTTCAAATATAGACGTTTTCACCTTTTTAATTCAAATTTTTAATTTTAATAAATGTTTTTGCCCGACCTAGGAAAACTTGCTCCAGTTAATTTTTTCTTTTTTTAAAGGGGACACAAAGTCTTTTTTACATTTATTCAGGCAAAGAAATCTTATTGCAGTCATGTGAATTATTAATGAAAGTAAAAAAACTCCCAGGCAACGTCGGACAGGGAAAGCTAGTATAAAATATTATTCACTTCCACATTATTTCTTTGAATTCTGTCTTTATCTGGTGCAAAAATACATAATACAGTAATAAATAAGTTTAGAACTGACCGTGCAAAATAATAAAAATGTAACAGATCGAAAGTAACTTTGTAACTCGCGGGAGATGATCGCTTCTGTTCTCTGCAGCCCCTTTCTCACAGAAGAGACGTTGCTAGTCTTTCTCTACTCTATCATTATTTTTATAGAAAGTGCTCAACTAAAATCCAATCTCTGGTTCCTTCTTGCAAAACATTCACAAGAACTCGTTTTACAACCACCACTGCAAAGAACGTCACTTTCTTCCTTCGTGTGCCTAACATCAAACAGAATTTCCATGATCAGAGTTTCTTTCCAAAAACTTCTCATCTGTGGAACACGTTGCCAGAAGATTCTTCCCTAAGGGCTACAATGTGGTCGTCTTAAAATCTAATGACAATAAGTACTTGTTATAAAAAAAATCCTCATATTTCATCAAATTCTATTCTTTCAATTCATTATTTTCAATCCTCTCATAATATTATTCATCATTCAACTGTCGACTGGTGATACCAGATCAGGCTGCCCTGTGGCTCCCTGAGACGAAATTCACCTACATTGACGTTTTTTGTTTTTCTTCTTTTTTTTTTTTTTTTTTTTTTTTTTTTGTAAAACTTAATTATGTTCTACAAAACCAAAAACAAAAACAAAAACAACAGCCCCTCTCCCTTTCTCCCTCCCCTTTTTTATTTTATTTTTAGAACTTGAAGCATAAATCTTTTACTATAATGACCAGATTCGGCATTAAATAACCCAAAAAGGGTTGATATGCCGTAAAACAAAACTACCAAACCAAAAACGATGATTAAACATTTGAAGATATAAAGAACTTGAAGCATAAAAACTTTTACTATAATGACCAGATTCGGCATTAAATAACCCAAAAAGGGTTGATATGCCGTAAAACAAAACTACCAAACCACCTCAACTGTCGATATATTCATCTTTTTAACCTTTATCCTCTAGTGGTGTTTAGGCCTTGATAAGTGGTGACTCATTGGTAAAAAATAAATAAAATAAAAACTCAAACCTCTTTCTACAGACAAGCTATCAACTTGTTAAAGATTCGTCCAAAATAGATAACTGATTCAGAGGATGTATATTCACCTTCCTGAATACCTAAGGTGTAAAAATGTTCAATTGGGAACTTTAAAACTCCTTTTATCCAATTCACATCATAAATATGAGACTTGTACAAATAACTCATCCTCCAAGTCTGTGATTAATCTTTGTTTACGTTTTTAGCTTTTACTAGTCATCTAACCATGATCTCCTCGGAATTACGTCGAGCAGTGAATACAGTGAACTTGTTAAATAATTAACATTATTATATATATAGCGCTGTTATAGATGATGCACCTGATTTCTGTGACTCTGCTTCGGCAACGATCGGGCAGGTCGCAGAAGCACCCGAGAGTTGCCGAGACGAAAACGCCAAACGTTAATGGAAGACTTGCAGACGATAATATAAGACGAATAAATTCAAAGAAAAAATACATAGATAAAAAGATAAAAACCGAACAAACTGTAGGGTGGGGGGGGTCAAATGAACCATTTTTAATCAAATGTGTAGAAAGAAATTTATCTTTTTTTTTGGGGGGGGGGGGATTTTTGTCAATGTTTTCTTTTTCATTTGTTTCGCTGTTTTTCTTTTTTTTTCTTCTTGCTAACGTAAAACAAAGAAAGAAAGAAAAATGGGTTAGGGTTCCCATTAGGGTTAGGGCTCCCGTTCTTAACGATAGCCAAGCCCTGCCTTCGAACTGCCAAGCTCTAACTGGAAGACTGGCAGACGCTAATATAAGACAAATAAATTCAAAGACAAAATACATAGATTAAAATCAGTTTTTTTTTGTGTGTGAAAATAATGTTGTTTTTTCGGGGGGGGGGGGGATTTTGTCAATGTTTTTATAAGATAAAAAGAAAGAAAAAATGATATTATTCCGTCAGCGCTCGGGCGCTTCCACGACATGCCCGATCGTTGTCGACGCGAAGTCACAGAAATCAGTTGCGTCATATGTAACAGTACGATATATTTATTTATATAGAATTGATAGCATTTTATGCATCACGCTGTGTTCTTGGTGGAATCGTGTTTGCCTAGGTAATATTAAATAAACTGTTAATTTAATCCATGGGGCTGAGAATAAACAAATAAAACCACAAAGTGAAAAATGAGACTCATTATTATTATTATTTCGGAGGCACAAATTCAAATCCTGTATCAATCTCACTTTTCACTTTATGGTTTTAATTATCCTCTTACGTTACAAGAAGAAAGAAAACAAGGGAAATAACTCTGGTTCAACTCAACCCTCCGGGGTTACTTCAAAATCAGACCGGCCTAGTCTAGGCCATTGTTGAGGTGGCTTGTTCTCTGTCCGTCTGAGGTATGGTCCTGTGCAGTTCTAGGAGGTCCACCCTCTCCGGCTTTACCATCTCACCCTATCAGAAGAGGTTAGTTTATTGCTAATCGCCTGAGGCGCCCCTACCGGGGAATGCCGACGGGATTGCCCAAGCATTTTTTGGTCAGCCAGAGTGCTCTTCCTCTAGGGCGCTGATTTTTCAGATCCCACTTTCCCGACCTTGTGTCGCATCTTCGCGCTGTGGAGGGAGATAAATAAAACTGTGGTTCTAAGGGAGATAACTTCGTCTAGCAAAACAAAAACGAAATACAATTTTTCATATTTCAAGAATATAATGTTACAAATGGCACTGACCTTGCTTTATCTGCGAACGGCCGTTGTGTGTAAGAAGCGCCTTTGACCATGTGATTCTGCTTCAACTGTTTGCAAAGATCTTCCATCCTTGAAATTGATTTCATTACCTGAAAGACAATCAATTCCAGCGAGACATCATTACAGCAGCCAGAAACTTTCATTTTCAATAAAAAATATACTTCAAAAAGAATGTTTGCTGCTTCTCCATCGTTACACCCATATGAAATATTGCGCTTATAAATAAATAGATAATTTTATGAAATACTTAGTTTTTATTGAAAAATATAAGCATACACCAAAATTTATGGAAAATCAAGGGAGGCGCGAGAGCGCTCTATCCCTTAATAGACTTCAAAAACGGCCTATGCTAGTAATCTCATTTCTTTGATCAATCATAACTCAAAAACCAATAAACTAAATTAGTTAAAACTTTGCACAAAATTTTTTTTTGATAGGTTCTATAAGTGTGTAGAATTTCAGCATCATTAGTCAAGGCAACCTAGAGATCCAGAAAGATCAGGCATGATTTTGTGTTATCCGTGTGTACGTACGTACGTATGTGCCACCCTGTATCTCATCAACTATTTGATGGATTCAGCTGATTTTTGGCAGAGATAGAGGTTCTAGGGTCTAGTTGATGGCATTTTAATTTCAGTTTACCATATACCTTAGTTTTCCAGAAAATTCCAAAAAAAACTTTAAAATGACCATTGTATTGAGGCATAGCATTTACAAAAGTAGTGACATTCCATGATAAATGCCAGTATACTGAAATCATATGCCCTTAATAGGGTTAAGATGAAAATTCATATACACTAAATGTACAAAAGCAAGGAAATTCCCAAATTTTTACACTTTTATTGTCATTAAGAGTATGCGAGCACAACAGGGCTATGTATTTTACTTGTAGGAATTTTTCTTCAGCGCACCTCACACACTTCATTCACTCATGCATAGAGATTTATACTGTAGTGATGTGATAATGAAATGGTTTGGTTGATATGTAGTCATACCCTTAATTAATGACAAGTGTAAAAATTTGGGAATTTCCCTGCTTTTGTACATTTAGTGTATATGAATTTTCATCTTAACCCTATTAAGGGCATATGATTTCAGTATACTGGCATTTATCATGGAATTATCCAGTAGATTTTTAATAAAGGAATTACTTATTAATATTAGCATGTTTTTTTTTCTGCTTTGACGCCATTTTAAATCTCTATTTATGAAAAGGTATATTAAGGGGAGTTCAGCAGTGACGAAATTCATCATGACGACGATAATGGCGGTGAAACTCCGGCTACGGATAAAAGGAGAATTTTGTAAATCAAAACAAAGCTACTAAATTAATTTTCGTAAATTTTGGTAAACGATTTTTTCATCACAAGTAAGTACTTCATAAAGGTTTCTTGTTATTTTCTTTTTAGACATGGAGAAGCATGAAATTTTTTTTTTTTTACATTTATTTTTTTTTTTTTGGCATATGTTATAATTTTAAATACATTTAAACATATATAAGTGTGTTACGGGAGGTTGCTGCGGTACAGTGGATACTAATGTGGAGTGATGACCTGGGTGTGCCAAGTTCAAATCCTGTCGGTTCCATAGCACCACTTTCAATTATGGATGTTGGCAACCTTCACGTGGTCCATCCTGTAAGTATCTGATTCTAGAATGAACTGTAGAAACCAATGTGAACAACAGAATTGAGCTCGTCAAATGTTGTACTATGTTGCTTGATATGAAATTACATTCAGTGTGTTATTTGAAAATGTCTGTTTAGTTGGGAAAGTGTCAGGCAAAAAACATTGAGTGTGCGGTTTCGATTCTACCCACTCCCCCCCCCCATTTAAAATAAATTAAATCAAAGAATAATTATAATATAAATAAATGTAAGTGAAGAATTATAGTATATTTAGTCCTTAACGCTTGTCCATCAGTCTCTCTCTGTCTCTCTCACTTCCTCTCTCTGTCTACCTCCTTTATCTCTCTATACACACCTAGATATCTCTCTCTCTATATATATATATATATATACACACCTAGATATCTCTATATATATACATATATATATACACACCTAGATATCTCTCTATATATATATATATATATATATATATACACACACCTAGATATCTCTCTCTCTCTCTCTATATATATATATATATATATATATATATATATATACACACCTAGATATCTCCCTCTCTCTCTCTCTCTCTCTATATACATATATATACACACCTAGATAGAGAGAGAGAGAGATCTAGGTGTGTGTATATATATATATATATATATATATATATATATATATATATACATACACACACCTAGATATCTCCCTCTCTCTCTCTCTCTCTCTCTCTCTCTATATATATATACACACCTAGATATCTCTCTCTCTATATATATATATATACACACCTAGATATCTCTCTCTCTATATATATATATATACACACCTAGATATCTCCCTCTCTCTCTCTATATATATATATATACACACCTAGATATCTCCCTCTCTCTCTCTCTCTATATATATATATATATACACACCTAGATATCTCTCTCTCTCTATATATATATATATACACACCTAGATATCTCTCTCTCTCTATATATATATATATATATACACACCTAGATATCTCTCTCTCTCTCTCTCTCTATATATATATATATATACACACCTAGATATCTCTCGCTATATATATGTATATATATACACACCTAGATATCTCTCTCTCTCTTATATATATATATATATATATATATATATATGTATATATATATATGCAATAAAGGAAGAACACCTCTGCGTCTGTGTGTGTCTCTGTCCCCCAAAACGAAGACATACTAGGGAGTGTACCTTAAATATAAGTGCATTCACATGTACAATTTGCATGTGAACATAAAAGCAGTTCTGCGTCTTAAGCTGCCCCTTAAAGAAGCTAATGAAATTAATCAGTCACATAAAATTACATTCACCTATTGAGTGATCTGTTATAAATAATCATCAATGATTGGTGTTTTAGGTCATCAGAAATGATGATAATAATTTAGATATGAAAAATCAAATTCCAGACGTAATTCTATGATTCTATATGAATATTGTTGTAATATATCTAGATAAATAGCGAGTGTGAACACTGACGAAGCATCATTCTTTTCTGTCGTTCTTGAAGGACGATATACACGATGAATAAAAATAAATTTGTATGAATCAGCGTCGGACGACTTTTTGACTGGCTGGATTTTGTTCTAACGGCCACCTCCCATATATGAGTTAAAAAGAGGTTTCCGCTATCTGAGTGCTTCTTGTTCTTCTATAGTATTGTGGCACAATGCGTAATCTTTTGGGAAGCTAAGTGCTTCCCATTATATTCGTAACCCTTGCGCCAGACTTGAGTTGCAAATAAAGTGAATTCGCTGCACTGAAAATGTCAGCTCACTGATCGGGGTATTCGGTGTAATCCAATGTCAGCTAAAATATAAACAATGCTGGAGACACCAGCCAGGTTCAAGAGGTCAAAGAAAACCTGTCACCGAGATTTGTTGAAACACTGATGACGGCTGTATTCCCTCTCTCTCTTTCTCTATCCCTCTGTCTCTCTCTCCTTCTCTCTCACTTTCCCCCCTTCTCTCTCTCTCTCTCTCTCTAGAAAAGAGATTGAAAATTGAGAGACTGGTTTGAAATCCGAACGAGGAAGACGCGTTTGTCGCGCGCTCTGAGATGTTTCTTTTCAAAATATAATAAAACATATTTTTATATAAAAAGTAAAATGGTTTGTTCCATTTTTACATAATGTTTGATTTGCAGCTCGATGGTCCCGACCAAACAGCCGGCTAGCCAGTCTCAGAAGCAGACGACAGTGACTATCGTCAGAGGATGATTGCTCATTGGCCATAACAAGATGAAACATTGCACATACGTGCCCATGTTGTCACACATCGTCCCGTCGTCACAAAAGTCCGGCAAAGATCGCCCAGCCGTCCAAAGCAAACGATGTTGCCACATTGGTGCCGACCCCAAGAGATACCCCTTCGGCCAAAGCAAACTTTGCCACAGTATGTCATTTGTCTATAAATACACTGATTAGATTTTTTTAATAATACGAATCAGAGTGTAGTATCCACTTGATAAACATGAATGTGTGTGACGTAATGTTTACCGACGCAAGAGCAATTCAATCCCATCGGCTTCGTTATGTATATTTACACAGTAATATCACAGAGAAAGCGATGAAGCCACTTGATGTAAAGAGCTAACAAGAACTAAATATGATTATCGCAAAGACAGGAGATGCCTATTGGCCTTAGTCTTGAAAAGACCAAGGTTATTACAACAGAAATACGAAAGACCTTCCCAAATTAATTATCGGCAGCAAAATGTCTGTTCTTCAGGAAAATGACACATTGCTATCAGTGAAACTGCTGGACAAATACAGTGAGGCACATAGCTACATCGTCAAAATGCACAGCGATGGAATGGAAAGCTATTAAGACGCAACAGAAGACACTTGCAGGAATTATACAGACCACAGAGAAGAGTCACTTTCCAACTACCAGCTCAAGGGATCAGACAAGATGATCCAACCTTACAACAGAGCAGTGACCTCACAGAAAAAAGGGTCAACAACCCCATGCAACTGCAGGAACAACCCGACCAAATACAAGAATTATCATCATCATCAGACAGGCTTAGAACAAGAAAAACTCCAACAAAATTTAAAGACTGTTGTATAGCGAGGGACATATATACACACAGATTTTTGTGTTATAACTTATTGAGATAACAATAACTTCTTGTTGACAGGAGGAATGTGACAAAATCAAGAGTTACTCCCCCTTGAACTCTCAGTTAGCTCAAACCAGTATGGCGAATAAACAAACAGAATCTTAACGTGTGTTCATATTAATTCTTATCCGACCCAGTATAAACTATTACACTAATCAAAACATAAAGAAAAAGATATGCGTGTATTTATTATGCAGCAAATTGATATTTTTATGTGAGACTTAAATAAATTTCGTAAAACAGCAGTTAAAGGAAATGTTTTTTATTAAAAGTAAATAAACTAATTTACATGTATACATGGCAATGTAGCGTTTCATTCATTACATAAACTCTGGAGCCGACGAACCAAGATCCCATTGAAGACTAGACTCCGTCTCTATAACACATACTGCATGTCCATCATGCTCTACAATAGCAACAGCTGGGCAATAACAAAAGCCATGATTGATAAGCTGGATGCGTGCCACCGCAGACACCTCCATTCCATCACAGGTCACTGCTGGCCGAAAAAACTTATCAGCAACAAGGCACTATACGAGCTGTGCAACGAAAAACCCCTCTCCACAAAGGTCGCTGAAAAAAGATGGTCTATGATAGGCCATATCTTACGAATGGACCCTGACACTCCCGCACAGAGGGCACTAGACTTTGTCGTTACGCGCTCGCAAGCCTACCAACCGCGACTAGGACGGCACTGCACAAATCTGCTGGGCACACTACGTGCTGACCTCAAGCAGGCACGACTAGGACCACTACGTACAGCAAAACAACTTCATTGCCTACGACAACTTGCGCATGACAAGGCCAGATGGCCTGGGACTAGCATGAAGGACTGATTGCAGCTACGAGATGTCATTTGACTACCGTAGCCGCAGAACACAGTTTTTTTAATAATTTTTTTAAACCAATTTTTATAAATAATAAGAATTTAACTCACATTCTGAGAACTGTTCTTCATTTCTGTGATCGTATCGGCTGCCTCGATTAAATCGCGGTATCTTTCTCTGTTTAGGCAAAATAAAAATTTCAGAAGTGTTTAAAAGAAACATGAATATATGAACTGTTACACAAATAAAGAGACTAAAAGAAAGAAAAAAAAAAACAATTTCTATCTTTATAAACTTAGGTATGTGGTTATATATTTGTATGTAGAGGATTTACTCCTAAACTTATTAACCGATCATTATGAATTTTGGAACACAGCTGTCAGATGTAAGGGTGAGTAATGTGGGCTATATTTAGTTTAATTTATTTTTATGAAATAAAAAAGGGATGGAAACCCTTTGTGAAAATTCAGAGACCTCAGATTTTTGTGAAATTTTCATAATATGTATTGAATATCAATTAATAAGTATTCCCCAAATTTTAGTTTCTTTTGAGAATTTTTAAGAGTTTTGAGGGGGTGTATAATATGGGCACAACCTCCCATTTGGAAATTCAGATATATCAGATTTGCATTCCAATTTCTTCTTAAAACCCCCTTAGATTTAAGACATTTTCTAGAATGAAAATGGACTAAAATTGGAATAAGGAATCTAGACATAATGTTTAGTATCATTATATCTTGATTTTAATCTTTGTAAAGGGACATAAATGTATTACAAAACTGTTCTGTTTAAAGAATTCATTTTACCCTTCCGGGGACGTGTATTCTTATAAAAGGAAGTAACTTGCTTTAAAAGTAAAGAGTTATTTCCCTTTGTGAGTTATTTAACACTTAAGTTTATTTGCACCAAATATGGTTGGATTGCAGAAAGGATTGTGGATTTTATCAACGATTCCATAGTGGCATTTTTTTTGGGGGGGGGGGGGACACCCTGTATATTATTGACAAATGTTTGTTGCTAATTTGTATTAAATGTATTTTTACAGAAGGTAAGAACTTATTTTGGAAGGTCATCTACTAAACTTTTGAAACCTACATATTTTGGAGAGTCATATTCCTCTTTCCCAGGATAGGTGGCGTTACCCCCATTTTGGGGAGGTGGGTACAAAACTCACTCGATTTCGTCATTGAAGCTTGACAGGTGTAAACACAAAAATATATGAACTTTCCAAAACTTACCCAACCATAACTCGTAGTTCCTCCTTTTTCCTTTCTATGTCGACTCTGAAATAAAAAACGTTAAAATTTCTTAATAAAATGATTTCCAAAAATATTCCGTCGTCGTCATCGTGGTGGTGTTGGTGATATAATATAAAAATGTTTCAATTTTATTTTTAAACCAAAAAGATTTGAAAAAAATGTAAATGTGTTTCTACTTTTTCACTTGTCAATTAGAATAATAATGATCAAGAAGTGCGGATTACGTTGATTTGAAGAAATGCATTGTCAAAAGATGAAAAATATTCTTTAACTTTCAATTGACCAAATAATTTTTTATGAAATAAGTTTATTTTTTATCATTGTTATGATCAAGTGAATTGACTCGATCGGCCACTTAGAGAAAGGGGGGGGGGGGGGAGTAAGCCTCACCCACCTGACTGCTAATAAGAGAGGTGGAAGGCAGAGCACATACTCGAAGAACAGCGTGACTGGCTCTTTTTCTCCTTTTTCGTCTCTTGCCCGCCTGACTGCTACTAAGAGAAAAGGAAGACGTACGTTAACACCAGTAACCACGACGTGCTTCGTCCTCTCTCTCACTTTTCATTCCATTCCCCCCACTTGTTTCAAAACGCAGGCCAAAAAAGGGATAAGGAAAAAATAAAGAAGGATACAAGTGATCATATTGTATAAAATGCTAGTTTCGGGCCACGCACCATGGCGGGAAATTAAAGGATTTTTGAATAAGAAATCAGTTAGAGAAAATATTTGGAAGCAGTCGCTCAGTCTGGAGAAACCACTCTTACAAAAAAAAACTCGGAGTCCTTTTCTGTCTATCAACGTGGGATTTAATAAGGACAATTGGAATATCAGAATATTCCTTCAGCTAAGTAAAGAAACCCCTCTCGCCTCTCTACACATATTCACACATTGTTCTTATTATTTGATATGTAAAATATAAAAACATCAAACTAATCTCACTGTGGAATTTTCCCTCTGTTTTAAACTGCTATATCAATTATCTTAGAAATTTCACATCGCCTCCATTAAAAGACACCAGTTGCTCGATCGCCTGGCCTGTTACAGGGATGGCCATGCACTAAACCAAAATGTAAATTTCAGATTATTTCATTCATCAACCGTTTATAGAAAAATTCTACATCTAACCTGTGGTTAACACTAACAAAACGTAATTTTTCCATAAAACAATCAGGAAAACAGTAAATACATTATGCCCTGTCATGCATTATCACTGTTTATTGGGGGTTTATTTTTTTTAGAAAATTCAATTTGTCAGGGGTGTTTTTTCATGTGTTACGTTGGAATCTTTGTAAAATTAATTCTAATGTGAAATGTGAAAACGGGTATGGTTTTTCTGCATCGTTGCATACATATGAAATATTTTCGTCTTTAATTTAAAAGAGTGACATGAAAGGGGGAGATAATTCAAACTTGGTGGGGGTGGGGAGATAAATACATAATCAAATAAAACTTGTCAAATCTGATTTCTTCAAAAAATGGATGTAAACGATATGAACCTAGAAAAGCTGGGGGGTTTATTTATTAAAGATAAGGGCAATTTAATTGATTTTTTTTTTTTAAGCATACAGACATATTTCAGGTGCTAAGACCTGCATCTGTGGCGTTGAGATGAGACTTATCCCATACACAATTAGAAGCGGCCCCTCCCCCAAAAAAGTTTGAATTATCTCCCCCTTTCATACCACTCTTTTAAATTAAAGACGGAAATATTTACACAACGATGCAGAAGCACCACGGATAATTTTTAAAAAGGGATGCATTTCCACTCAATGATCGTTCGAGGAGGGTTTTTTTTTGTATTAATGAGTCACGACTTACCAAGGCCCAAAGGCCACTAGAGGATATGGTTTAATGAGTTGGTCAGATGGACGATGAGATAACACCTTGAGAGGATTGGAGACGATGGGTGAAACTGGGCAGAATTTGATTATTCAAGAGGACGGCTCAACAAGAATTTGTTAACATTGGACTTGAAAACGACCATGTTGTAGTCAGCTGGGAAGCACACCCATGGTATTGTGTTCCACAAACGGGTAGTTCTTGGAAAGAAACTTTGTTCATGAAAGTTCCGTTTAGTTTTAGGTAAACAAAGAAAGGAAAATTTTTTTACAATGGTTGTAGCTAGACGAGTTTTTGTTTTACAGAGGGAAACCAGAGATTGGAGCTCAGTCGAGCACCTACCCTAAGAATAATGATAGAGTAGAGAGAGACTAGCAATATCTCTTTTGTGAGAAGGGGGATGTAGGGAAGAGAATAGATCAGTCTCCACGAGATTTCGAAGTCGATTGTGTACTCTGTTACGGCAGAAAAAATGTGCGCTGAACAGCACCTCCCCAGATGTGGCAATGGTACCACATCTTAGGACGCACTTGACTCTTATACAGGTAGAGGATTGCGTCAGGAGTGAGTTGCTTTCTGGAGCGGTAGAATGATAAAACCATTTTCCAGCAACCTTGGCAACGAATTTGATATAAGTCTTCTCTTCCAGGTCTGGAGTGAAGGTCAGTTCTAGAAGCTAATCAAAGCAGGGGTCTTCCTCAAGGAAAGAGCCATTCATTTCAATAGAGGAAAAACGAGGATCAGAGTGTGGTGGCCTCTACGTTGGGAAACTTTTTAATTGACATGTAGTAGAGGGGGGCCCACATCAAAGTTTCAGAGGGGGGCCTCCAAGACCGTAGCGCCGGCCACGGATGCATCTTAAGACTATCTGTTCTTATTTTTCTCAGGCAAAAACCTTACATAGTTTACAAAATCGAATTTGCAATCTAGTGGCAGATGATCTCTGCTCTTCTTTACAGCCCCTTTCTCACAGAACAGACGTTGCTAGTCTTTCTCTACTCTATCGTTATTTCCATGGAAGGTGGTCAACTGAGCGCCAATCTATAGTTCCTCCATGTATGACATTCGCAGCAAGAATGCACCTAGCTAGCACAACAGAAAAAGCCTCTTCTTTCTTCCTTCATGTGCCTACAAAGACCACAATCAGGGGTTATAGTGTTAGAAAGCCCATAGAAAGAGGAAAATTCCCCTGCTCAGTTTGTGGAAAGGGAGTTGGGAGCAACTCAAATTTTTGTGGTACCTGGGTATACAAAAAATGTAGTTGAATTACAGGTAGGTTGAGAGATGATAACCAATATGTGTGCAAGAAGTGTAAGACAATGGAGATGGATGAGAACTCAGATGTGGAGAAATTATATTTGGAGTGCAAATCTATTGATGTGTTATCCAGAACTTCTGTTACCTTGGTGCTACCATTGGAGCACAGGAGGAAGCTGGCGATGATGTAGTGGCAAGCATTAGGAGTGGATGGAGTAAGTTCAGGGAACTTCTGCCATTACTAACAAAAGTCTATCAAACATATGTATGCAGTGTGATGATGTATGGAAGTGAAACCTGGCCAGTGAATGTTGAGAATATATATATTGCATAGAGAGAAATAATATGAGAATGATCTGATGGATGTGTAATGTGAGTCTTAAAGACAGGCTAGATCTGATGACCTCAGAAGAAGATTAAATCTGGACAGTATAGGAAATATGTGCAGAACAGGAGACTTTGTTGGTTTGGTCACATTTAAAGAATAGATGAGAGTTCTTGGGTTAGTAGATGTAGAACAGTTGAGGTAGCAGGGTCATTTGGCAGGGGAAGACCAAGGAAAACATGGCAGGAAGTGATAAGGATGGATTTGAGAGAAAGTGGTATAAATAAAGACCTGACAAGAGATAGTTTGAGAATTTATTTTTTAAAGAATGGCCATGTTTCATTTTTATTGAAAACGCTCAGTAATAATAATAATGTTTGTAAAATTCGTTTGTAACTAATTCAAGTTTTTGGTTTAACCGCGCCTAAATTGTTCAGAGCAGACGACTTTTTTCATTGAATCTGTGATTGATGTGTCAGTTTCTAATTGTAAACAATGGTAAATTGCATATTTCTCGTTAAAATATTTTGAAGATAATTTCTTCAGATAAATTTGAGATGTTGACTTGTTAACATCTAATTTGTCTCCGTGGACAGAATTTTCTTTCCTTTGGAAAATTGTGTCTTCGATAATTAATTAGATAACTCTCTTTTATGTAAAATCTGTCCACGGAGACAAATTAGATGTTAACAAGTCAACATCTCAAATTTATCTGAAGAAATTATCTTCAAAATATTTTAACGAGAAATATGCAATTTACCATTGTTTACAATTAGAAACTGACACGTCACTCAAATTGACCAATCAGAGGACGAGCCTGAGTCAATCACAGATTCAATGAAAAAAGTCGTCTGCTCTGAACAATTTAGGCGCGGTTAAACCAAAAACTTGAATTCGTTACAAACGAATTTTACAAACATTATTATTATTTTTCAATAAAAATGAAACATAGCCATTCTTTAAAAAATAAATTCTCAAACTATCACTTGTCAGGTCTTTATTTATACCATTTTCTCTCAAATCCATCCTTTTTTTAAAGAATGGCCATGTTTCATTTTTATTGAAAACGCTCAGTATGTTAGTTTGAAAAATCAACTTCTAAACACCATCTAACACATGCCAATATGCAAAATAGACGATAAACCGAATACGATGATGATGTGAAATAATTATAATCTGACGAGACAAAAAAAAACGTTAAAATATAAAACCATTTACCTATTCTTTTTTTCTATTTCTCGGATCTCTTGAATTGTAAATTTCTCAAACATGAGATTCGTATCCATCTCATGAAGAGGCAGATCTGAAAATAAGAATTAATCGACATTAAAAACAATTTGAAAATGTATACAAACTATAAAGAATAACTTATGTTAGACTAGCAGGCAGTCCTGGCGTTGTCCGGGAATGAATAAGAACCCTTGTCTACTTCTGCTCAAAAACCTGATATCTTACATTACTACTTTTATTTCTTATTTTTAAATTCTGTAATTTTCAATTTTAATCGGTTGAAAATGGAGAAATAACTTTAAAACTATTTCTAGAGTTATTTCCCTTGATTTATTGAATTTCTAAAATATATTTTTTTCTCACACCATAATCACTAATTTGATCCCTGGTGACCTCAAAATTAATGAACCTTACAGTGAATTATCAAAACCTGACCGAGGTGATACTGAAACGGATATATAGTTTGTTTGTGTATATTTGGTGGTTCCTGAGTTTTAACAGAACACGTACAGACAACTGCTTTTAGGATTATTTGATTTAATTAGCATAACAAATTTTTCTTTTTCGTTTGGATTTTGCTAAAGCTGGATGACGTTTTACTGTAATTAAGAAAAAAATATGTATGTAAAATAATATGCGACTATATAAATATTTCAGAGAACTGAACGCCCCTGTCTTGCATAGTTCCAGGTCACCTTTGACCTCGAGACTCTTAAAAATGGCAGGTTGGTGTCTGGCAGGTTCAGTCTTACCTCTTGGGAAAAAGATCCTCTTTAGCGTTGGTTGGTAAGCCTTCTAGTGATGGTGTCATGATAAAAACACTGGTTTCTGGTCAGCCACTAAACCAGTTTAGGGGTAGAATATTTTGTCAGCCAGTCTTGTAACCCCTTCCTTCCCTATTGAGCGTTTGAAGGGCTTACTTTTTGGCTGTTTGGAGTCTAGAGGATTGAACGCTGGTGCTGAGGTCTCTTTAAGGCTTGGTTTGTCTTGAAGTAATTCTACTTTCCTCTCCCTTTTTATTATTATGCAACAATGTCATAATCATCTTTCTACTTTTTCAGCTCCTTACACCAAGTGGCTTCATGTCTTGTCTGGAGCGACTTCCATAAAAAATATTTTTTAAAATAAGAATGTATAATGATCTTTTTAACTGGTTGAAATCCTTCATTCTCAGTTGTAAAGAAGTATTGATTTACTGCTCTCCAGGAGTTAGGCACAAGGCCAGTTTTTATCTTACTCCCACAAGTAAGATGTGACCCAAGGTCGGGTCGGGAAAGTGGGGTTTGAAAAGCCAGCGCTTGAGAGGTGAGCACTCTGGCCATTAAAAATTGTCTGGGCAGCCCCGTCGGCATTCCCCGGTAGGGGCGCCTCAGGCAGTAAGCAATAAACTTACTCCTCCCCAAAGAGGGGAGGCGAAGCCTGGGAGGGTGGACCTCCTAGAACTGCACAGGATAGACCCATAGACCGGCGTAAATCAAGCCCTGAAGGCCAAGACAATACCAGTCTACGGGGTGTAGTATCCATCGGAACAGATACTACACTTTGATCTTAGCCAAAAGGCCAAGAGAATAGCGAAAGATGAGCAACGTGTCTTATGTGAGAAAGAGGCTGCCGGGTGAAGAAGAGGACATCGCCCACTATATTTTGAAATCGGTTTTGTACTCTGTCGAGGAAGGAAAGGTGCTCTCAGCGGCACCTCCCCAGATATGGCAGCTGTACTCCATCTTAGGACATATTTGACTTTTATACAGGTAGAGGATTGGAGTGGTAGAATGATCCAAATATTATTCCAACGACCTTGGCAACGGATTTGATGTAAGTCTTCCATTTCAGGTCTGGAGTGAAGGTCAGTCCCAGAAGCTTATCAAAGCAGGGGACTTCTTCAAGGTGAAAGCTATTCATTTCAATTGGAGCAAAATGAGGATCAGAGCGTTGGTGGTGAAAAGAGAGAAGCTTGGTTTTAGACGTATCACAAGTAACCACCCACTCTTTACCCTATTGGACGATGTGCTCCAAGTCAGAAGAAAGAGAATCAGAAATTGTGTCTATCATTGCTAGTCTTTCTCTACTCTATCGTTATTTCCATGGAAGGTGGTCAACTGAGCGCCAATCTATAGTTCCTCCATGTAAGACATTCACAGCAAGAACGCATCTTGCTACCACAACAGAAAAAGCCTCCTCTTTCTTCCTTCATGTGCCTTCAAAGACCAAAGTGACAATCAGGGGTTATAGTGTTAGAAAGCCCACAGAAAGAGGAAAATTCCCCTGCTCAGTTTGTGGAAAGGGAGTTGGGAGCAACTCAATTTTTTGTGGTACCTGGGTACACAAAAAATGTAGTTGAATTACAGGTAGGTTGAGAGATGATGACCAATATGTGTGCAAGAAGGGTAAGACAATGGAGACGGGTGAGAACTCAGATGTGGAGAAATTATACTTGGATTGCAAAGCTATTGCTCTTCAAAGTGTTGCCATAGATGGTTGTGTCACCTGCATAAATGTGATGTGGACATTAGTGTCAGCAGCGATTTGCATTGGGAAAAGCACTTGCCAAGAAGCCCGAGGGTTTCTTGGCAGCATTCATCAAGACCCTTGTTAGCAGCTGTCTAGCCATTTATTTAAAACTGTATACAGCTATGTTGCGGCCATATTAAGAATTTTCATCATCAGTCCAAAACCCCTATCCTGCTCAGAACATTGACCGCCTGGAAACCGTTCAGAGACATGCAACCAAACGAATACTCTTGAACTGCCATACTCTGGAACTTCTTTTTGATGTCCATGTGTCTAACACACATCGACATGCCTATAAAGTTAAAGAACAGCGCAGCTCCTATGACTTTCGGAAACATTTTGTTCACACTAAGAACTGATGAAGCATGGAACAAACTAAATATTCTTGAAATAAATAAATTGTTACAAAGTGTAAGATTAATCTCGTTGGTGGCTAGTCAGGCTTCTTTTAACCTTGTTCTTCGAAAGAGAAATATATATAATATATATATACCTTTCTATTATTGTCTATTAGTATTTGGTGATACGCCATTTTCAAATCTATTTTTGTAAAATCGCTCATTCCTGCCAGTTCGTGTAATACAACTTCAACATTAGGTATAGGATATGAATCCGAGCAAACTTTGTGATTTACACCTATTTTATAATCTCTACATATACGTATGTCTCCATCTGACTTTCTCAAAACTACAATGGATGATGTAAACTTGCTACCTTCAAGTGGAACATATTCAAGAAGGTCCTGTTCTATTAGTTTTCGTAACTTTGCTACTACTAATGGCAACAAATGTACTGGTAATTTTCGTGCCGCATAAGAAGAAAGGATAGCATTTTCTTTGGATTTTAAACTCACTTTATAGTTTTTTGTAACTTTCCAGTTTTTTTTTCCATTTTTATCTCATTAATTAATTTGGTAGAATTTATGGTAAGTACATCCTTTCCAATAAGTCTGCGGTTCTTTTTACAGAATGTGACAATTATAGGTATTGCTTCAAATCTATCTTCTAACTCAAAGTACATTAAAGATTTTATAACCGACTCATCAACTTTCTGTTTTTTCATAAAGTTGACTTCCCAATGCGTTCCCAGAATTGTTTCGGTATAAGTATAACTTCACTGCCGGTATCAATCTGCATATCCAAACCGACGTTGTTAATTTTAACTTTTAGTATAATGTCTTTTTCCTTTTGTTCCACATGTTTTTGTTTTTTTTAATGTAGACTTTCATATTGTTTGTTTGTTTTTTTCTTTTGTTCAATTTTCTCCAAATTGTTTTTTTTTAATGTAGACTTTCATATTGTTTGTTTGTTTTTTTCTTTTGTTCAATTTTCTCTAAATTGTTTGTTTGTTTATTTCTTTTGTTCAATTTTCTCCACATTTTTTTTTAATGTAGACTTTCATGTTTGTTTGTTTTTTCTTTTCAATTTTCTCCACATTTTTTTTAATGTAGACTTTCATATTATTTGTTTGTTTTTTTCTTTTGTTCAATTTTCTCAACATTTTTTTTAATGTAGACTTTCATGTTGTTTGTTTGTTTTTTTCTTTTCAATTTTCTCCACATTTTTTTTAATATAGACTTTCATATTGTTTGTTTGTTTTTTTCTTTTGTTCAATTTTCTCCAAATTGTTTTTTTTTAATGTAGACTTTCATATTGTTTGTTTGTTTTTTTCTTTTGTTCAATTTTCTCCACATTTTTTTTTTAATGTAGACTTTCATATTGTTTGTTTGTTTTTTTCTTTTGTTCAATTTTCTCCAAATTGGTTTTTTTTAATGTAGACTTTCATATTGTTTGTTTGTTTATTTCTTTTGTTCAATTTTCTCCAAATTGTTTTTTTTAATGTAGACTTTCATATTGTTTGTTTGTTTTTTTCTTTTGTTCAATTTTCTCCAAATTGTTTTTTTTTAATGTAGACTTTCATATTGTTTGTTTGTTTGTTTTTTTCTTTTGTTCAATTTTCTCCACATTTTTTTTTAATGTAGACTTTCATATAGTTTGTTTTTTTCTTTTTTGTTCAATTTCCCCCCCCCCCCTTTTTTATTTAGACTTTCATATTGTTTGTTTGTTTATTTCTTTTGGTCAATTTTCTCCACATTTTATTTATTTAATGTAGACTTTCATATTGTTTGTTTTTTTCTTTTGTTCAATTTTCTCCAAATTGTTTTTTTTTTTAATGTAGACTTTCATATTGTTTGTTTGTTTATTTCTTTTGTTCAATTTTCTCCACATTTTTTTTTAATGTAGACTTTCATATTGTTTGTTTATTTCTTTTGTTCAATTTTCTCCACATTTTTTTTTAATGTAGACTTTCATATTGTTTGTTTGTTTATTTATTTTGTTCAATTTTCTCCACATTTTTTTTAATGTAGACTTTCATATAGTTTGTTTGTTTTTTTCTTTTTTGTTCAATTCCCCCCCCCCTTTTTTATTTAGACTTTCATATTGTTTGTTTTTTTCTTTTGTTCAATTTTCTCCACATTTTATTTATTTAATGTAGACTTTCATATTGTTTGTTTGTTTTTTTCTTTTGTTCAATTTTCTCCAAATTGTTTTTTTTTTAATGTAGACTTTCATATTGTTTGTTTGTTTATTTCTTTTGTTCAATTTTCTCCACATTTTTTTTTAATGTAGACTTTCATATTGTTTGTTTGTTTTTTCTTTTGTTCAATTTTCTCCACATTTTTTAATGTAGACTTTCATATTGTTTGTTTGTTTCTTTTGTTCAATTTTCTCCACATTTTTTTTAATGTAGACTTCCATATTGTTTATTTCTTTTGTGTAATTTTCTCCACATTTTTATTTTGTAATGAAAAGACTTCCATATTGTTTATTTCTTTTGTTCAATTTTCTCCACATTTTTATTTTGTAATGAAAAGACTTCCATATTGCTTATTTGTTTATTTCTTTTGTTCAATTTTCTCCACATTTTTTTTTATGTAGACTTCCATATTGTTTGTTTGTTTTTTCTTTTGTTCAATTTTCTCCACATTTTTATTTTGTAATGAAAAGACTTACATATTGGTTTTGTTCTCTTCAACTCTTTCATGTTTTTCTTTTTGAATTTGCATACAGCTTGAAAAATGTTCTTTTTAAGCAATTTGTATAAATCTTTCCAAATGTCGGGCAATTTTCCTTTTTTGTTTCGTGTTCTCTTCCACAATACCAGCATTTTGTCATCTTTTTTAACATATCTGTAGGCAGACCGTGGATATGTTACAAAAAAAAAAAATACATATTGGCAAATATTTGTTCACTGGGTTGACTTTTATACTGGTTGCTTATTCTTGTATAAAGTCAAGGCAGATATTTAAAGACATATTTCCTATTTGTAGTTGTTCCATTATTTTATATCGGTGTGATGCATTGTACATACCTTCACTTAATCTTAATTGAATTAAGTCCTCGTCAATTGTCTGTTCTTCTTGTCCGAGTTTCAATTTTGCATTTCATAAATGATGTAGATATTTTATCGCCATAAACTTTGTTCTTTCTGCCACGACCAACCTTTTTTTGGGGTCTCATATTTGTTCTTATGATCTGACTTTTACGGCATATCAACCTTTTTCAGGTTATTTAATGCCGAATCAATTTTATTTTTTTAAAGTTTTTTTTGAAGAAAGTAAATAAAAAAAATAAATAAATAAATATTTTGAAAAAATTCTTTAAACTTTTTTTTTTTAAACATCATTTTTCCCCAATTAATTTAACACCAAGTCAAGCTTGATTTATATGTCTTTAGACAATTATATTTTTTTATAATAAATTAACAGCTTTCAAAAAGCTCATTATTGTCTCTACTTTATTCTTCTTAAACAGTTCCTTCATTGTACCTGCTTTGTAGAAAGTTTCCCTTATAGGGGCCAGATCAATGCATTCAGTAAGAATATGCTTGATTGTGTACGCAATCTGGCATGCATAGCATATTGGTTGCTGTTCGTCTTCAAGTAAGTAGGAATGCGTAATCCTTGTGTGACCTATGCAGTCTGGATAACACTACTTCCTCTCCAGATTTGTGGGATATGCCATGTTGGATACTTTTATGATGGATCACATCCAGCTGTAACCATAAATCAATCCATTATTTCATTTTCTTCTCCCGTTTCCTTGTCTTTTAGGTTTTTAGTTCTTGCACTAGTAGCAAAATATCGTAGCCATGTATCAACAAAGTCGGAATCCTCAAGAGACAATTGAAATCCTATCAATAACACCATTGTGAAGTATAACCTCATTGGTGGCTAGTCAAGCTTCTTCAAACCGTGTTCTTAGAGAAATATACGATGCTTGTATAATAAAAAGCCGAAAAAAAGTTTTTTTGTCTTTTAGTGTTGGAGAGGTAAATAAGGGGCAGGTAACTCTTCACAACAGCTCTAGCTTTGAACAATATTTTTCTAACCCTAAACCCCTTTTATGTCTAATCTACGTTCTCCTTGCACAGTAGGCACATGTGCAACGCCAATTAAAGCCATCAGTTTTGATTACTGGAAAATCGTGTTTGAAATTCGTTGTAAGAGTTACCTGCCCCTTATTTACCTCTCCAACACTAAAAGACAAAAAAAAACATTTTTTCGGCTTTTTATTATACAAGGACCAAATATACATCTACACTTTACTCTTATACTAATGTGGCATATCGCAATAGCTAGTATCGCTACATAAACATGTATTTATTTATCTAAAAGTGTCGCAATTTAATTCTTTTAAAAACACTCAATATTCTGTCTTCTTACCGTAAAAATAATTTTCAGTTAACTATTCTTCAAATCAATAAAACGAATGTCACTTTTCGAAACGTATTTATTTAAAAGTGTTTTAGTCGACGGACAACGTAATTGGATTTTGGAACAATTCATTTTAAAATGGGCAAAGTCAGAATTTTTTTAACTTAGCCGCATCAGAATTGTAACAAACAACCATTTTTGCTAAGTGGATGATCTCACTTTTTTAAACATGCATGAAAGGTGATAACGTACGTTCAAACATGAACATATTATTATATAGATATGAAAAGTAAAAGTAAATTTATTTATCTGTCAGCAATGTACGTATTTTATACACAAACTTGTAGGTAAAAATTTAAATTTCAACATCCTAAACATGGGTTTCAATTGTAGTATAGGGACCATTAGAATACTTTACCAAGCCATCTCATTCTGCCCAGCTTAAGGACATCAGTTTTTTTTTTTCCTATATACCAAGCCTAGAGAGAAGAGTCTCGATAAGAGTTTGTTCTTCCGTCCTGACATGACAGATCATCTAATCATGGCTCTTTCGTTACACTGCAGTCTCTTGATAGTGCTCGCCGATGTAGCCCATGTTTCAGAGCCATAAAGCATAACACTCCTCACACAGCTGCTCTATAAACTTTAATTTTAACCAGAAATTATTTTCGAATTGACAGTTTAAAGGCTTCAAAATCATTTTCAAATTTCCCATGGCAACAAAAATATCAATATAAATACTCAATAGACACCTAAGAATTTAATGGAGAGTCACGAGTTTCAACGATAAATTCTGGACTTTGCAGACAATACAGTGTGGAGACAATATTTTTGGAAAACTCCCACTTTCGCCAGTTTACTTTCAGAAATTTTTGATTTGTACCCGTTTTCGGATAAAGAAAATCACCTTTTTCTTCCAATATTTCGTAAATATACCTAATTCTCATTTATCAGCAAATTACTCCCCCACCCACCCCCCAAAAAAACACTGGAACCCTACTGCTAACCCTAATTCTAGATGGCAATAGAACCCCACCCTGAAAAAAACCCAAACAAACTGAAAGAATAATAAATTTAAAATATTTTTTTTAAATAAAAAACACTTCATCGACATCCATCCTCCAGTTGCAGTCTTTCTTCCTCTACACACATACATAAAAAAAAAATTTTTTTAATTTGCCTTCAAGAAAAAATACACAATAAATTGTTTGCAAAATGAAAAAAAAAGTTTGTTCAGTTCACTGAACGTTCGGGCAGCTATGTACGTCACGACTCGGGAATCTTCATAAGTACTGAAATTCTTTTGATGTCTCTTCTGCATTAACGCAAAAAAAAAAATCACTGTAGCGAAGCGACCATGCTTTTATATCTCGATTTAAAAACTTGGGTCCTTTATTGCACTGACAGGGAGATTAAAACACCAAATTCATATTCAAAATAGAACAGCTTTCTAATATACTCATCAGGTGTTGTGCGGTCAACGTCCTAAGATTAACTCATTTGCATATTGCTCTGCAAAAGGACATCTCATTAATTCACTATTCGTTCTTACTGTTTTCTAATTCAACAATTGTTTTCATTTTATTAGAACACACAATTCTATTTTTTATATATATCGTGAAGAGAAAAGAGTCGCTATTTACTTGCCTCTCCACGAGGGCAGAGTTAGACACAAGGTCAGTTTATAATGTTGGGAAAATCTAGCTCCCTAAATGGGGCACTCTGGATTGAGACAAAAATAAAATTTGCCTGAGTCTAGAAATATTTCTCCTTCACTGACCGAGGACAGAAAAGATGAAGTGCATTATCAGAACAGATACTACACTTTGCTCCTAGCCAAAAGGGTCTTTTCAGTTTTTTCCGGTCATTTTACTTCTGCGGGTTGCGATTCTTGGTTTCCTTAATTTTCCCGGGCAACGCTGCTGAGACACCAGTCTCGCTAGTCTAACAATGAAAATAAAATTCCGACAATGTCTGTATCGTATTCGAAAGTGATTTTGAAGCCTTTGAATTAGCGGATTGAAAATAATGGCAAAGGTTTGAAAAAAAGCTTGCATCACTTTTTGGGTTCTTTTTCTTTCTTCAAAAAATGCAAATTAGGCAATTGTGCAATATAAGTAACAAGAAAAAAGGGGTTAAAAATCAAGTAGACAACAAAAAACTGTTACCATGGTGGGACTTGGTCGCGAATTTCAGGCTTAAAAAATAATAATAATTTTTTAAAACTTACCCTTATCTGATTGGCAACCACCCTCGGACTTAGGCTTACGGTTTTGCTAACCAGCTTTCATTTTTTTTTTTTTTTTTACTATCTTTTAAGCCTGAAATTCGCGACCAAGTCCCACCAAAATTGGCGGCCATGCTGGAAACGATGCTTGCTTGGCTAAGTAAAAGCGACGATAACAAATACATAGATAATAAATCTTACAATCAGTAAACACACGTAAAAATTATACAGGTAAGTAGAAAAGTAAATTTTCTTGCGCTTGGTAACAGTTATTTGTTGTCTATTTGTTTGTCATCTCTTTTTTCTTGTTAACTATACTGCACAATTACAGCAATTATTCTTCAATTACCACGTTTAGAAAATGATTTTTTTTTTCCTGCAATTAAAGACGGAGAAGCAGTTCCTATTGGTGAAAGTTACAGAATAGTTAACAAAGCCCTCGCCCTCCTCATGTTAAGAATGGGTTTAACATGAAGAGGGCGTGGTCATTGTTAACTATTCTGTACTTTCACTGTCGCTACCTTAGTTGTAAAGTGGACACTGACTTTATGGCCGGTGTAACTGAAATAGTAATTGACAATGTAAAACGCCGTTTCTGCTGCGTTTAACGTTGAAATTAGGGATTTCATTAAACTTATTGTCCTTTTGATTTCAATAAATACTCGATTAATCCAAGTCAATTTCCCCCATTTCATTGAACGCGATAGCTTTCGAACTAAAACCTTTATATGTTAAAAAGTAGAAAACAATAATGCGTAAAGTCACGTAGAGGCGAGAAACAAACATACGCAGACATACTAGAAATGGTCACACAATAATATTGATCATTTAAAAATCTACGATCCACAAGTAGGTTGGCAACCTAACTTTGTTATTTCCTGATATAAATATCGAAATCTACCAAGAAGTCGCAACTTTCAACTCACATATAATGTTCTCTTAACTAAATAATATTAACGACAGCTTAAAGTTTATGCTATGTAAAGTAATATAGAATGTCTTGTATTGTAAACTAAAGATAATTATTATTTTAATTGGAACTATTTAAACTTATATGAAAAAAATAAAAACAATTCGTTTCATTTTTCGTTGTTTATGATTTCAGATTCGCAGTAAAATTATATGACGTGTTAAGGTTCTTTCAAGCAAAGCTACGATCAAAATGTTAAACACGCAAAATAGGAAAAACGTAGTTTAATGTCAGCCTGTTTTTTCACAAATAGATGAAAGAAAATAGGAAAACGTTGAAAAATATCTACATATATATTTAACTAAACCGATCAAAAAAAGCAATTTTAAGGAAGAACTTACTACGGATCGCTCCTTCGGACGCCATGCTTATATACCAGCTGTGGCGTTGATTCAAGGGAGATAATTACATTTCTTATTGATTGAATTATCTCCCTTTGTCCATTGTAATACCGGTTGTCTTTATAACCGCCGAGAATCCTTTCTAAGCGCCCAGTCCAACAAAACGGCTTATTGGCCTTTTGGTCAAGATCAAAGTGTAATATCTGTTCCGATGGATACTACACCCTATATAGACCGGTATCGTTTTGGCCTTCGGGGCTTGATGACGCCGGTCTATGGGTTTGTCCTGTGCAGTTCTAGGAGGTCCACGCTTCCAGTCTTTGCCTCCCCTCTTTGGGGAGGAGTAAGTTTATAGCTTACTGTCTGAGGCGCCCCTACCCGGGAATGCCGACGGGGCTGCCCAGGCAACTTTTAATGGCTAGAGTGCTCACCTTCTCCGGCGCTGGCTTTTCAAATCCCAATTTCCGACCTTGTGTCACATACTCCTATTGTGGGTAGGTGTTGAATAAACAGTCCAACAAGGTGCAGACGGCCCTGGCATGACCAGACCGTGACCTTTAAGGTCACGACCACACCCTTTGTCGGAATGAAGTACGGTATAGTGCAGCTCGATACGAGAAGGTGCATCCTCCCAGCCAGTACCTCCTCGCTTTGAGGAGAGGTTGGTTGATTGGCGAGACGTCTCTACCAGGAATACAGTTGGGTCCGTTCTAGGTTATTTTTGTACCCAACTCGGAAGGGATGGGGGAGGGGGGGGGGGGGTCTTCATCACCTTTCGGCCTTGTGGCACATCTGGCTGCGGTGGGAATCAAGCTAATCCAACCAGAATGGCATGTTTGCCGGCTGTTTTCATACCATCCTAGGGTGCATTCTCGACGTGGTTCTGGCAAAAAAGGTTACTGATGAGTGAACCATTTTTTTGTTGTTGTTGTTAGAATGAGGTATGATTTGGTTCGCTTGCAGGTGTGCACCCTCTCAAGCATTACCTCCTTCGAGAGAGTGGGTGTTTTTTTTTGTTTGTTTGTTTTTTTAACATAGTTCACCCCAGACAAGGCAGGCTGCCACTGTAGACGTAAGGGGCTACTGAGAAGAAAGAAAAGGGAAAAGGTTGGGAGGGGTCAACCTAAATTGGGATCTGCGCAGCGAGATGTCTGTTTACATTAATTTTAAATTTCTGCATATCAGTACCGTCGGAGAAACAGGGGGCAGGGAGGGAGTTCCAGAGGCCAGCAGCACGAGGAAAGAAGCTTTTGGAGTAGAAAGCTCTCCGGCATCTGGGGACCTCCACAGTAAATGGATAGGATTTAGTCGATTGTCGAGTTGGTCTAGTGTACTTACGTCGAGGGTGTAGATTTATTGTCGATTTCTTGTGGCGCTTCTACCTGAAAATACTGACGTTCTTGGCTATTTTTATCCCCAAAATATATGCCCACTCAGTGTAGTTGGATTTCTCCACCTTTCATCTTTGTGACAAATCTTTGCAGCTGTGAGAAACAAGTAAACTCATCTCCTTGTCTAATTTTGTGAACTATATAAGCAGTTTGCAATTTTAAACTTCAGTAAAACAGAACATTTTTAATTGACAGATAAAAAAAAAATTACTTGACACCTATTTTTATATATATTTTTTTTTAATGGAAGTCGCTTCAGACAAAGTATGAAGCCACTTGATGGAGTTGAAAAGAACGAAAAATAAGTAAGTTGCATAATAACAAAAAAGGAGAGGAAAATAGAATCACTTCAAAACCAAGTAGTCTTTTAACTCACGGTGATCAATTCAGATGCAAAATAATCACACCTAAAGCTGAAACATTAGCATGGCAATGACACACAGCCATGCGCAACATGGCACTTGAGAAAACCCCGACATTTAGCGAGTGCTGATGGAGAAGCCTCTCAAGGAGCTCCCCCTGAGTTCCGTCTCCTGTACTATCACCCGGGAAAATGCAGACCAGAAAAGCACTATGACCTCCCCCTCTACCAAGGATACTTAACTACCTTCATTATCTGTCAGTTATCAGACGAATCAAGCCTGAAAGAAAGCCCTTCACCAGTGTTCAATCCCCTGGACTCCAAACAGGCTAGCCAAAAAGTAAGCCCTTCAAGAGCCCAATAGGGAAGGGAGCCGGACCGGAAGACTAGCTGACAAAAAAATTCTACTCCTAAAATCTCAATTTAAAATTAGTCCTGAATGTGCTCTTTTTATTTTTTTTTTTTTTTTCTTATCTTTCCGTTTTTGCTGGAGATGGGGCATCCTACCGGATGCCAGACATTCACCAGCTATTTCAGACACTTCAACCTAGAGATCTTTTTAAGATTCGAACCGTCCCTTTAAGTGCAATTGTTTGTATTTCTCTTGCACTCGGTTCACCGGGTATACTCGCCAGATAGCTTTTGAAATTCTTTTTCATTAGTCCTGTTGCTCCTATAATTACTGGTATGATGGAGATTTTCCTAAGATTCCAGTTTCTTTTCATGCCGTACATAAGACCTTGGTATTTCGTAATCTTTTCCCTTTCAGCTCTGTTTAATCCTGCATCATTGGAGACACTGACTTCAACTAGGGTTGCTACTTTCTCCCTTTTGTCCCATATTACGATGTCAGGTTTAACAGCTCCGTTTTCTAGATATGTAGCTATAGGGATTGCATAGTCATAGTGGATGGTGCATAAATCATTTCCAACTGTTCTTTCTGGTATATGTTCCCAATTTGGGAGCTTTGGATAGTGTTGATGTGTCATGTGTTCGTTTATTAAACACGCTCTCTAAATCAAGTCACGTACTTCAAATGTTCTCAGTTGTCTTATCTCTTTTTGTATACCGACTCGCCGGCATGCTTCCTCGCCATCGTCGCCATTATCATCATCAACGTCTCTTGGCTTCATTTCACCGTTTAGTGGGTTGCATTTTGCTGTCATCATCATCATCGTAGACATGTCTGTAATCAAGTACTTTCCATGCATAGAAAGAAATAAGGGCGAGACGACAGAGAGTTTAAAATGGGTCTTTATTTTGGAGAGAAATTCTCATCATACGTATAAAGGTCACACATTAACATTAAATGGAGAGAGACTAAAATTGTTCTTCTTAACTTAACTACTTAGTTACAGGGGAAGATGGAGGGCGGCGCTATCAATTTTGTTAAGAATTAAATTCTTATTTTCCTTTTCTTTTTTAATTACATCCTGAATTCATGTTTGCTCATCCTGCTTCCAAAAAACTGACTATCTAAAAAACTTCTTTCCTTCACACGGTGTTGTGACGGCACTGCTTCAAGGGGGACACTGAATTTGTCATAACACATTTGTCTGACCTTTGAATCTAACCCACAGTTTATGCCTGTTTACATTTTAGTCCTGAGAGCGGCCTTGTTTTTCAGATTTTTGTCAAGTTAACTTGCACTGGTTCACCCAGATACTAAGTCCATACTAGCTGATGTAATCGTTCTTCACATACGTCCATCCATTATGTAACAGATGTTGAAGACAGGACATTATTAAAATGAAAGAATGACACAATATATCCAGACAAAATAATTAAGTTTTATTGAAAAATTTGTTAAGATAACGAAATATAAAGAGTTGTTAGAATGCAAAAGTTCAGAGAGTCTTAGAACGGTACACGTGAAGAGAAGTTGTTTTATCTGTAAGGGGAATTTGAGTAGACATGTTCGTTTTGGTTGCGTTTGCATGTACAGTGTGTGTAAATGAAATAGGCATTGTAGGTGTGCATATGTATTTGTTAGTGAGAGAGTGTGTGTGTCTATGAACATATGTACATGCGTTCGGTGAGCAGCGTGTATGCGTTTTGCTGGGCATAGAGTAATTCGTAAATGTCTCTCGTCATGTGTGGGCTACTTGCCAAGGGCCTTTAAGCTTCAAAGGGCGTAGGCTGAATTATGACGTGCACAAATGCGTGTGTTATCTCTGAAGGCAAAAAGAGGAAGAGCTGTGTGTTTGGGTTTTATAGTATGTGAAAATTTTTAGCAGTAGATATCCTCACTTTTCTAGTTGGCTGAAAGAAACTGCTGATTTGAGCTTTTGACCAATCAAGAGTCGATACGGAAAAACAACATTCGCTGCTGCTGCTGCTGCTTCTAACATGGAGTTACCCCTTAGTTATGATTACTCTTAAGTCCACTCCGTAACGAAGAAGATGCTTCACTTTTTATAGGAGGAAAGGGTTGTAGAGCAGATATTCATCCTATAAGCCTCGTTTGGTAGGAAGCGAAATGAGTTACTGTTAGCTGGGTTAAGGAAAAACTTCTCAATCATAATTGGTCCCCCGATTTATAAAATTGGGGGACTTATGTTTTGAGGCATGTCCGTCCGTCCGTCCGTCTGGATTTTTCTCCGCAACCATCCATTGAATTTCTCTGAAATTTTGCATGAAGTTGTAACTTTGGTCAGGTTAGAAAGTGACATTCTCCGATTTTTGAAAAAAAATCTGGTTAGCCCCCAGGGGGTCAAAAGGCCTCGAAATGGCAAAAATGACATTTTTTGCCCCATAACTTTTCATCCATCCATTCAATTTCTCTGAAACTTGGCCAAAATGTGGAGGCAATTGTTCCTAATAGAAAATAAGTATCGCTGACCTTGGAAAAAATCTGGTTTGCGCCCCCAGATGGTCAAAAGCCCCCAAAATGGCAAAAAATGACTCTTTCTCCCATAACGTTTGATCCATCCATTCAATTTTTCTGAAACTTGGCCAAAATGTAGAGGTAATTGTTCTGGATATAAAATGAGCATCCTTGACCTCAGAAAAATTCTGGTTCGCGCCCCCAGGGGGTCAAAGGGGGGTCAAAGGGGGGTCAAAAATGCCCCAAAATGCCCAAATTTATTGTATTTTACACTCGCCACATCGAGTCACATACAGAGGGGGACCACGCACGCGCGGCTTGTTATATTTCTAGTATCGCCTGTACTGAGGATTGAACTTTCAACCTGGAGTTACCCCTTAGTTATGATTACTCTTAATGTTAGCTGGGTTAAGGAAAAACTTAAATCAATTCTGTTCATACAGTTACATTAACAAACAGGAATAGGCTTGAAAGAGTTACGTAGACAAAACAAAACATGTTGAGTCGGTGAACGCGCGTATGCTCAAAACATGGGTTGAGTCCAGGTCATTCGTTTTGTGCTAGCCCAGTTTTGGCTTTAGAACGAGACAGGAACATGGTCGCCTCGACTGTCAAAGGTGTGGGAAAATAAAATTTAAAAAGTTCAGTAGAAGTGTCTCCAACACAAGAGTGTTCTGATTGGATAATGTGTTAATCACTCCGCGAGTGAGGCTAAACTAATGCGAAAAGAAAATAGATCGTAATCATATAACTGCTACAACTCTAACCCAGAGTTATAGTACCTGACATGATCCGATCAATGGGTTAAATAGAATATGTCCATTGGCATGACACTAAACTGTATCAGACATCCTTGAGCAAGGTGTTCGCCGCTATCCCACCTCATCGCCACAAAATCTATCTTTCTAGTGGCCTTGCAAGCCAGCTGAGGACCAGTACCAATCTGAAAATAAAATGAACACAATATGCAGACCTCGACTGTCTGTTGTGATCTGAACCAACCACCCACTGGCCGACGATGTCAGATCAAATTGAGAATCCAAAACAGTTTCTGGCATTAGTAGAGTACTCACAGTTTTAGGTAGCACTATTCTATTTTGGATGTTATTCTCATGTAACCTCCGACCTTCTTCAGGTGCGTCTTGTCGAACTCGGGAAACTTTATGTCGAACGCTGAAATCTGTACGGAATTCCAAATGGAACCCTTTATTCAATACATAACGGTAACTTGCTCTCGTTCCGTCAGCCATGACCGAGTAAAAGTCTTAATAATTTATACTTGTATTCTTAGTATCACCCGTACTGAGGATCGAACCTTCAACCTCCAGAAGACTGTCACTTAGAATTGGTTATAACTTAACACTTTTATCCGTTGCACCACGGGTCCTTGTGGATACTAAGAATACAATTCGAAGAAGGTCAGAGTTAACATCGGTCGAAACTTTGTGAGAATAATAGTCCAAATGATCCAAATTATCAATCCTCATCTAAAAAATCCTGAAACACATTCTCATCTTGGTTGTTATATTCACAACAACGAAACGTCGATGTAACCCCCGCTTTCTTCACGTGCATCTTTTCGAACGTTGGAATCTTCATGTCGAACTTGCAAACCTATACCGAATTTCGAACTGAACCCTTTATTTAATCCGCAGGGATAGATTCTTCTCATGCCACTAGCCATGACTGGGTAGAAATTAGAAATGTTAATTCATGTTATTCTAACCAAGATGAGAATCATCACAATCATCATCATCATCATCATCATCATCATCTTTATTCATTCATTCTATTGTCTTATTTCAATTAGTCAGTGGTCTGACGTTTTCAGTCTCCAAGCTTGGCATCTTCTCAACTCAGTCACTTCCTCCAAACTGTCGAGTAAATAGTGCCCACCACTGTCTCTGTCGTATGTCTGACATCATATCAGACTAAATATCGCATGTTTCCCTTCTCATGAATTTTAACTTATACAAGAAAGGTCAAATCTTTGAACCCTTGTCTGAAATATCTCCTTTTTTTCAACATAATGACAGATTTACCTAAGTAAATATATTTTGGATAATAGTGATACTAGCCAACATACCCACCAGTATTTAACACAATGAGTACTGTTGAACTCTACCACAATTTAGGGTCTCTAATCAGAAAGAAAAGGTTGCAACATGGGAATTTATTGCAAACAACTATCGAAACAGACTTCACCATGTAAGAGCCAAGCGGATATCTAAAAGCAAATGTCGTTTTATTGCAACTCCTTTTCCCTCTCTCTATGTTGAGCGATACCCTTTCTTTGTCTCTGGCATAGAAGAAGAGGAAATCTCGTGAAAGACACTGGCCGAAAACTTCAGCCAATTAAAACACGACATACCAGTTTGACCACGCGAGATTTCACCCCTTTATAAAAAGGAGTGGCCAAAGTTCGCTCTCTCTCTCTCTTTTCCCCTTTTCGTTCCAGGCGACAGCATACACGGATATCGTCGTTCCTCCTCCCCCGGCTCGACCGGAAAGGGGGGGGGCAAAAGTAGGTACACGATTCTTATTTTCTTCATGAAACAAAGAACTATTCCTTCAAACTCGCACACATTATCACATTGCCATGAACAGACAAACGAACTTTCCACGCTCGCATTCATATAAATACAATTTCTGTATCTCTCACACACACTAGGAAATATATAGAGAGACATTTCTCAAAAACTCGTGTACTCAACGAACTTTCCCTGTCTAAGTCACAAGTTACATAATACCAAAACTGAACTATTCTATGAACACTTGTGTCACATGAACGTAAAACTAGTTAATTAAATGTTACTCTAATTGTTAATTTTAATAAACGCTATTTATGTTTTGAAGTCTTGCTTTTCCTTCGCTTCTTTTTCAGTGTAATAATAATAATGTTTTCTTTCTTTCCTTTGTTTGTTCTTCTTGTTAATTTTAACCTCACAACGTGGTAGAGTAATACTTCCATATCTTATATTCTGTGCATAACGCAAATAGGTCACAAATCAATAAGTAAACAAAATATATAAGTTCTTAATAGTATTTCCCTTAAAATGATTTGTGACCTGAATAGCAATATTTATCCCAATAAGACACGAATTAAAAACTATTTAATTAATCAAGCCCCTTCTATCGTAAACGAACATGATCACGGTCGCATTCATATAAACACAAATACATGTATCTCACACATGCATTCATACAATCACGGGACTTTTACAACGAGCTCAAGTCTTCTCTGTAATTGATTAACGTATAAAATAAATTGTTTTTTTTCTTAATATGAACGTTTTATGCTAATAGTTTTTTTTGTAAATGCTATTATTGTTTTGAAGTCTCTTTCTTTCCTTCGTTTCTTTTCAGTATGTAATAATAATAATGTTTTATTTCCATTTTGGTGCCCACGTGATAGAGTAATCCTTCCATATCTTATATTCTGTGCATAACGCAAATAGGTCGCAAATTGCTAAGTAAACACAAAATATAAGTTCTTAATAGTATTTCCCTTAAAATGATTTGTGACCCGGATAGCAATATTTATCCGAATAAGATACAAATTAAAAACCTTTAATTAATACAAGGCCCTTTTATTATAAAAGCACCAGACTATGTGTGGGACCCCAAAATAAATATGGCACCCCAAGCGTTGGAATGACATGCTGCTATAAAGGCATCTCTTACCCTTTGTTCGTGCGCACATCGCCTATAACCACATCTAGAGATAAAGTTGTTCATTTCCTTCTTTCTCTCTCCAGTTGTGACCGTCGGTATAACGTTGGGTAGTTTGTTAACAGCAGTAGTCAACACTAAATAATTTTATTGTATTTGCACAATTTCCACATGTTCTAGTATATTGATTACTATATGCCAATCTTCTCGACAGATTTGTATTTCAGTCGATCGCTGTGGAGACGAGTGGAGTGATTGGCTCTGCCACACGCGACTTCCTTGGCAGCCTTGGTCTATTAATGACGCGCAACATCGGAGACAATCGCAAATTGTCTTCGCTTTACGAGCGCCTCTCTATCGCCATTATTTGTGGAAACGCCTTGAGTCTGCTCTCGGCCTACCAAACTAGACGGGCATTCGAAGAAAACTATGGACTTTGATACAATTATATACAAGGAATCAAGATTTATTGATATTGATCTAAACAATGTCCAAGTGACGAATAAGGGATTTATTAATTATTTATTGAATTATTAATCTTATAGTTTAATTTTTCACCGAATGGATCAGTGTAATATATTTGTTTCTTATTTTGTTTAAAAAAAATTTATTATGTTATTCATTGAAAACAAAAGGAAAAGTTCTTTGAAAAGCCACGGTTTTAGGAAAAATAAACCTCTTGTTTTAATAAAAAAATTTGCAAAGTAAGAAATTTTAGATTAAAATAAAACTGATTGTCAGAATTTGTTGTCATGTTAATGTTGTCTCTTTTTGTATTTTGTACGTTTTTCATTTCTTTTTCTTCATTTCTTGCTATTATTGTGAAGACTAGTTAAATTAGGAAGTTGGTCGGAATGGTACCTTATCCGTAAGTTCCCGTTCTCAGATGTTTTTTAAAATTCTCTTCTTTTCTCCAGCTGCTGAACCCACCGCCCACCCCTCAAAAATGATATTCTACTTGTTTTAGGCTATTACATGTGAACACCCTAAAAAAACTTGATGGAAAGAAGAAAAACACATAAAAACAATGATTTTTAGAAATTAGAGTGGGGGATCAGTGTTGCATATAAATTTAAACGTAAAATGATCCCCTATTCCCAGGTCATTTTAGGGTAGTTAACTATATTTTTTATGCGATTATGTGTGGTTTTACAAGGATTTTTGTTTGGGGATGGCTTGTCATTCGGACTTAGGGTTAGTGATAGAATTAAGTTTGTTTTTTTAATATTCGCCACACGGACTGAGTGTTAGTGGTAGTGTTAATGAAGGCGTTTTAAGGGGGACGGAGCTTTGCTCACTTTTACATTACTAACTTTTCAGCATTACCTTAAATAAAGCACCCAGAAATTGTTTTTTGTTAACTGCCAGAAAAAGCTGGAATGACCAGGAAATAGGGGATCATTTTACGTTAAATTTATATGCGAAACTCATCCTCCACTCTAAATTCTAAAATAATTCTTTTTTTTTTCCCCTCTTTTTTGCCAAGCTTTTCATGATGTTCAGACTTAATCGCCTAAAAAAAGTAGAATCTCATTGGGAGAGGAGAGCTTAGGGTGTTAATCTACAAATTCTCCAAGTTTTCTTTCATAAATCTACTAAATTTTAAATCATGCGTACTCTTCGCGAATTCGATTAGTCCACTTGGATTATTTTGTGAAAATCTACATATTTATTTATTGAAGTCTTATAGTTTGATTTCGTAATCATTACTATTACCGACATAAATTATTTTTAATGAAATACAGTTGGAAAATTAGTTAAAGGCAATTTATTTTGCTTCACCTACTCATTTGTGACCTATTTGCGTTAAATAAAACAATAATATTAATATTTAAATTAGTTTTAAGCCAATTTACTTTGCCGTAAATAGTCATTGAGTAAGTAGTACATAATCGGAGCGGAAGCAAGTAGGTATTTATCTACCTCCCACAAAGTAAAATGTGACACAAGGTCGGAAAGTGAGCTGTGATAAGTCAGCACCCTAGAGGAAGAGTTCTTGTGACCCTCAAAAAATGCCTGGGCAGCCCCGTGCGCTTCAGCCGATTAGCAATAAACTAACCCCTTCTCAAAGGGTGAGAAGGCAAAGCCTGGGAGGGCATACCTCCTAGAACTGCACAGGACAAACCCACAGACAGGCGGAATCAAGCCCCGAAGACCAAAACGATACCGGTCTGTAGGTTGTAGTATCCATCGGAACAGATACTACACTCTTAGCCAAAAGGCCGAGAAGTTGTTATTTATCTACCTCCCACAAGGTAAGATGTGACACAAGGTCGGGAAAGTGGGATTAGATAAGCCAGCGCTCGAGAGGTGAGCACTCTGGCCATTTAAAAATTGCCTGGGCAGCCCCGTCGGCATTCCCAGGTAGAGGCGCCTCAGACAGTAAGCAATAAACTTACTCCTCCCCAAAGAGGGGAGGCAAAGCCTGGGAGGGTGGACCTCCTAGAACTGCACAGGACTGGCGTGCAGTATCCATCGGAACAGATACTACACTTTGATCTTAGCCAAAAGGCCGAGAAGTATTATTTACTCCTCTCCAGGAGTTAGGCACAAGGCCAGTTTTATCCTACTCCCACAAGTAAGATGTGACCCAAGGTCGGGTCGGGAAGTGGGGGTTGAAAAGCCAGCGCCCGAGAGGTGAGCACTCTGACCATTAAAAATTGTCTGGGCAACCCCGTCGGCATTCCCCGGTAGGGGCGCCTCAAGCAGTAAGCAATTAACTTACTCCTCCCCAAAGAGGGGAGGCAAAGCCTGGGAGGGTGGACCTCCTAAAACTGCACAGGACAATCCCATAGACCGGCGTAAATCAAGTCCCGAAGGACAGGAGTGCCTAAAATGCAGAAGCCAAATATTTATCTCTTACTCATTTTCGCTCCGATTTACAATAAAGTAAATTGACTTAAAAGTTCTTTAAATATTAAACATTCAAATTCTTAACGCAAATAAGTCACAAATTAGTAGGTAAAATAAAATAAATTGGTTTTGATTAATTTCCCATCGGTATTTTCTTTAAAATAATTAATGTCGGTAATAGTAATGATTAACTTTAATCTTACTTTCTAAATAGCAATTGTTACTATTTTTGGTTTATCTCCCTTGACCGGTGTACAGTTATTTTTTTTTTTTTGGTAATTATCTCCCTTGCTTTAACATACATTCTTATAAACAGCTCTCCACGTGGTTTTGTTTATAACTATTTTGATTCTTCCAACACGCGTTTCGTGATATCACAAATATTAGGCCTTTATGGAAGAAGACGAAGCGACAACAGAAAATTGTGATCTGAATGATGAAGAAGAAGAATCGACACTTGTCTCTCTCGTCGTCCAGAAAAACCTCCCTCTTCCGTCGATGTGTCGCGCTCGCCTCAGCGTCGAGAAGCCCCAAACTGTTTCTAAGCTCGTCAAGCAAATCGACAAACACTCGCAAGTGGTCAACCAGATTAACACATGCCTCTCCGCCGAGGTGGCCGTCCTCAGCAAAATCGGATACAAGTACAACTGCAAATATCGACCCTTCTACTTTTGGTCCCAAGTTCGTCGGATCTTACAATGCTGTAAAAGAATCACTGTTCTCAATCTCACCGGTCTCTTCTCTAAACTGCGGAATTCTTTCGAGAGCTTCGACCCCGAAGAAAGATTCACGTATTTGCCTTCGCTCAGACTGGTGGAATATTTCCTGATCCGGTTCATCGGATCTGTGTCCTTATTCGGGGCCACGTCTAATTACAGTTCGAAAGCGTTTTCCACTTGCAAGCGTTACCTCGCGACCCATGCTCATAATGTCCCTCAACACGTGTTGATCATTTCGGCGGCCAGTCGCCTATGGATTCTGTGCAGTTCCATGGCGAAGGTGATGATCGCGGCTTACACGACTTTGTTCAAATTGAGAAAATGTTTGCTGTCGTCCAAAGGGGACAATCAAAGTTCTCCGAGCTCTATCATTCCGGGCAATGAAAAGTTTCCCAAAGACTTGTACGTGTGGCTGAAGAAGCACATGGACTGGTGCGTCCATTTCGAAAAACCGAACATCTCGAAAAACTTGTGGCTGAAAAAAGAGTTAAAAAAAATGAATTCATCAAAAGATTTCACCTTAAATTTAACGAAAAATTGGTACACAACGCATGGAGATATTGGCGAACCCGTATAAATATATTTATATCCGTAAAGTTTTTTTTCTTTTTCTCAACAGTGTGAATTGTATGCATTTCTTTTTTGTCGTTAAATCCATGTCGATACTTATAAGGATCACCAGCATTCATGTAGGATAAGTTAACAGAAGACGGTGCTTCTGCATATCAACCCTGACATGTTAGACCGCTCTTAAAAATAAAACAGCTAAAGAAATGTATAAACTTTGTTATGTACTTACGTGGTAGATGAAAAAAAGACTGTACACCAAAAATTATGCAAATTCATCCAGTATTTATTTAATTATAAATAAAAAACGATTTTATCACTCCGTAGATATTTCCACCATTTTGTATCTTAGATTTTCCAGTGGTTAAGGACGATAACTCATATTTTCACGATTTCGGGGTTTGGGGTCTCCATTGTTTACAAAAATGTCAAAATGTACGTAAACTCATTTTTTTTCTTTTTCTTATAATTTAATAAATACTGGATGAATTTGCGTAATTTTTTCTGCACAATCTTATTTTCAGCTAACACGTAAGTACATAATAAAGTTTATACATTTTTTAAATATTTCAATGTCAGGGTTGATATGGAGAAAACATATATAGAACAAATAACTGTTACCAAACGCAAGAAAATGTATTTTTTACTAACCTGACCTGTATAGTTTTAAAGTTTTGAAACTGTTTAAAAGTTTTTTTGGCACATGTTCGTCTTTTACCACAGTCCGTTTTTTACTGACCTTTTTTTTTCTTTTTTTGGTGTACACTTACCTAGCAGGCTGCTAGAGAATTCCGGGGTTTTGGGAAATTTTTTTTCAAATATTTTACATTTTAGGAGGGGGGGTCAGTTTCCAATGTTAATTCAACATAGACTGATCCCCCTCTTTTTGACCATCTCAATTTAAAAAAAAAATCTTTTTCGGTGTACAATTACCTATCATGTCAATAGAGAATTCCGGGGTTTTGGGAAATGGCACCTCTTAGAGACTTCACAGTTGAGTATTAAACCTCTCAGGGACAACTTTTTTTTTTTATTACAGGCGCCTTGGCCCTGTCCAGTCAGTCACTAAGTATATCTCCTCTGAAATAATTAATGTTTCGAATTCTTTAAACTTAGTGCTTTGAAATTAATTGAATTAATTTGAAAACTTATGACTGCTAAACTATCTCTCAAATAGCAACAGTTGTATTTGGAAAGATATATTTAAAAATAATTATATTCATTTTTCTGGATGAGTCCGTAAAGTTTCATTAAAACTCGATAATTATATCTGATACCCTTTAAAGATTTTCCAAATAACTCCGAATAATAGACACATATGTCATAATAATGACACATAGATTTTTCTCGGCCCACGAGCTGGAATAAAAGTGTAGATTTTAAGTTATGAATAAAATTAAATTTATCATTTTTTTTTCATTTAGTTTTAGCTGATTTGTCAGATAAAATTAAAAATCACAGTTTTGATGAGTTCTTAGAATATTGTAAAATGGTTGCGATTTCATTAAAACCAAAAAACATTCAAAATTTTGTTTCAAACTTTGATTATACGTACTTGCCATTTCATAATGACAGTAACAAAATTTTAACCAAATGTAATACTCAAGGCTTTAGAGACATTAGCCGATGGAAATTGTATGTTTTCAGCAATATCTTTAGCCTTATATGGTTCGAACGAATCTTGTGAAGAGATAAGGATAAGAACATGTCTGTGCATGGCATTGAATTGGGAACAAATTAATGAAACAGTTAGCAGCACCATTAAAAAATCTTTCAAGAGACTATAAAATATCTCTAACAGATTGTGCTACAGCGTCAGGTTGGTCAGATGCATTAACAATGGCATCTGCCGCCCATGCAATATGTATAAGGAGTATTTATCCTCCAATTAATGGATTACTCTATTTGGCATTTGTACATTTGAATACTGAATTTAATTTTTAAAAACGGCTCTAAAAGCATCGCATTAATGTGGACTAGCTGTATGCTATCCGAGAAATGTTGGAAAAATCTTTGTCAACCAAACCATTTTGTTGCAATTATTGAATGTGCAGGTCGAACTTTTGACAATGTAAACATCAATATTTCTAATGAGGAATCAGGAAGTTTTTCGCCAACAATAAGCTTACAACTAGAGACTGATGAGAATTCTTTGAGCAATAGTACCATTGATGACGCAACGAAAAAAAAATAATCAGCCAATGGATGATCAACTAGAAAGGGCCATATCTATTGATGGTGTGGAAGAATCGAATCAATTTTTTGATATTTTGCAAATTTATAAACTGTTTGAAAACTCCACTATTGTTCTTCAATCTCCCCCTATTCTTGATAAATCAAACTGCTATTTCTTTTGCGATAATCATTCAAATTTGGAAAGGATTTGTAAGAATCTAACATCAAGATTTGTGGACAATGTTGGAGAATGGAATTTCAAGAAGTATAACTGTCATATTGCTTACTATGTTGAAGAAACGTTTAAGCTTATTTATAAGCGTGATGAAGGATTCTGCATTCGAAAACAAGTTGATGGCATCCGAAAATTCGTAAAACTTACTTCTCAGCCTACAGAAAAGGAAGTGTTCATCCTCAAAAAGACTACAGTCAAAAATGTTAATAATGATTTATATATTCAATAATTTCTATGAAAAATCCTGAATTTTCTAAAAAAATTCTTTATCAATATATCGGCGTTCAACCAATAAATAGCAAATTTTTTTCTACAAATCAAAAGACCCTCGCCAGAATAAAATCGACTATGGAATTACCAAATAAGATTTTATCAAAGATGAAGAGATTCGAAATTTAAAACAAATTGAAAACGTGAAATATAGAGAACAAATCAAAAAGTCTAAACATCATGTGACAAATATCTCTGATGATATTCTTGAGTGCATGAATAAAATCAAAACAGGCATGATAATTGGCTTTTTCCTACATGCTCTGAGATTCTGCAGTCCTCAATATATTGATAAGGAAATCAAATACATCACAAATTCTTTAAAAACACTACAATACCCCACATATTACATGCTAAATGTTAAGAAAAAAGCCCTACAGATGTTCTCGAAAAACAGTAAACAAGAACCTCAAACAACAAGTACTTTGTTCATAAATAGGCATCTACTTTTACGCACTCATTCCAATAACGCAATAATTTGCAACACTCTTAATAAACTAGGAATTCCCAACATACAAACCACATCACAAACCATGAAACAAATAATAAACTCTGCAAAACACCTTCGTAAACAATCCACATCCAACGCTGGTATATACTCCATCCCATGTAATAATTGTTATAAAATATACATAGGGGAAACTCAACGGGAACTGAAAAGAAGGCTCGGTGAACACAAAAGAGACATTAGAAATAGCAACTCCCTTAACACGAGTCTCTCTCGTGTTACACAACACGAACACTCATTCAAATTTTAACAGACTAAAATCATTAAATACATATCAAATAAATCTCGACACAGATTACTCGAAGTAGCACTCATCACAAACTCCAACACCATCAAGCAACAAAATGGTTTCTATAATTTATCTCCAGATCACAGCATGGCTTCACATCTAGGTGTGAAATCACAAATTTTTAACCAATGAGAATGGCTTGTCTGGAATCGTTTGGGGTTCAATAGATCCCAATATAAACAACTATTAGCTAACAAAATATGACAGCTCAGAAGGACACAATCCAGTTGCAACTATTTAATATTAACAAGAAGAAAATACCTACCTACTACTACCAGCTGCCGACATCAACCCCAAGAGAAACTAATTACTACTACTACCAGTAACAAAGGTTAATGCCAGACACTCATACACACAAGAACACACACATCACTGATAACGTCTGGCCTTTAAAATTGAACAAATATTAATGTTTTTGTTTCTTGTTTATCCCTTCAAAATGCCCACGTGGAAAAATAGTTATGAAAGTGGGCGAAAATATAATAAAGCCTGGGAAAAGTTATACCCATGGTTAAAAAGTGCTGATGACTGTGTGCTGTGCAAAGTGACAGTTTTACCGAAGCAATACAATATTTCAGCATACGACAAAACAAAAAAAGCATCAAGATAAAACATCAAACAGGAACATTTCTCAAAGTTCGTTTGATAAGTCTATCCACACAAAATCAGTTGATCAAGGAAAAGAAGCAGAAATGCAACTTAGTTTAAGTATAGCTGGTCATTCTTCAATCCGTTCCAGTAACCATATTGGTGAGATTGTGAAGAAATATAGATATGTTGGATAATGGCCCTATGGGAATGGACGTATCTGTTGGAAATCGGGTTTGACTTGCGCGAATTAACGCGGGTGCAGTTGAGTGCAGATTGGGGCCTGTTCCCACAGTCAGAGCTAACAGACATGACAAGGTTACCGTGTGACGAGACCCGAGATCAAGGGTTAGTCTACACCTGCGAGAGGCTCTGAGAAGCAAATTTCGTTCAGTTGGGTTTCGGAAGCGAACCAAAGGAGACGTGCTTTCTAAAATGTAGTTTACAACAGATAAGGGAAATATTTCCCTAAAAGTAAAAAATGCAGGCGTGAGATTTCTTTCCCCCCCCCCACCCCCCCTCCACGAGTGATTAGAAAATAATTGTTAACTAACTACGATAAAGTAGTAATTTGCTCTCTCTTGACGTAGGAATAACTCCCAATTGATTTGATAACTAACGCTTGAAATAAAAACTGAAGTTGAAAATTTAAAGAGAAGTTTGTCTTTGGAGTGCGTCATGAGGCTTTTGTTGCAGACAACTGATTGCGTGGTTCACTGCAGGAAGGCGACAGAGAAAAAATTCATCCACTAGACGACCAACCCTCTACACGGCAAAGAAGAAAATCTAAGGTATGCAACATAACCTTTTTGGGACCGTAACCAGTTAAGTGGTTTAAGACAACTGCCGCGGTCAGGGCAGGAGTAGCTATGCAACAGATAGAAATGTGTTCAAGAGAACGTAAATGTTCATAGAACTAAGTGCACAGCAATAATTAAGAATGTTATTTCGGTTGAACTCAAAGAAGAACTGAAAAATGATTAAAAAAAATATGTTTTACTTGTGGATGAATCTACTGATGTAGCGACTCGGAAACATAGATGCATTCTTTTAAGATTTTACTGCAATAAGAAATTAAAAATTCAAACAACTTTTTTGTCTATTTTGCCAGTAATCGAAACCACTGCACATATTTTGTTTGACAAAATAGTTAATGAAATAACTAATTTTGACCAAACTCTTAGAAACCGTATAGAATTTGCTGGTGAGGAAGCAGCTTCTATGGTTGGCAGTAAAGATTCAGTGTTGTCACGCATTTTAAGAATGAATCACTAGGCTGTACTCAAATGAAATGTATCTGCCATTCTTTGAGTCTTTACATTGAACATGCATTCTAATGTTGGTTTTCTTTTAATTGAAGTGCCATAATGCTTCAGCAATAGTGTCCTTAGAAGAGAAGAATTGAACAATTTATTTCAAATAATGAACCCTGTAGATGGGAGAAAATAACCAAGAGAGAAATGTTCCCCTTCTATTTCAAAATTCTGGTGATACCAGATCAGGCTGCCCTGTGGCTCCCTGAGACGAAATTCACCTACATTGACGTTTTTTGTTTTTTTTTGTTTGTAAAACTTAATTATGTTCTACAAAAACAAAAACAAAAACAACAGCCCCTCTCCCTTTCTCCCTCCCCTTTTTTATTTTTCCTACCCTACTCCCGGTCCTGGATATGACCTTAAACTACATCCGATGGTGAGATCCGGCTTACGGACTTTGGGGAATGTGGAGCCTCCTCTTAATTACCATTGCTCCCAGGTCCACCCTGACCCGGAGTGGTAGTACCTGTTAGGGTCCCAACTATGGGTTAAATAGAAACAGATGAAACAAAAAAGAGAAGAAAACAAATATACTTTAACAACCAAACCAAACACCATCAATAAATATTTGAACATATAAAGAACTTGAAGCATAAAAACTTTCACCAAAATGACTGCATTCGGCATTAAATAACCTGAAAAGGGTTGATATGCCGTAAAACAAAACAACCAAACCAAACCATTTCAAAATTGATCTAAAACAAGATGGTTAGTTCGAGGGAAAGTTTTATATAATATTTTGATGAACTGAGAGGAAGTGTTAGGTTATTTCAGCACTTGCGAAGCACAATTAAGTATTAATGCCAAATATAAATGTCGTTTGCTAAAAGAAATGCTGTCAGATAGGATAAATTATTTTTTGTTTTCAACTCCTGTTCAGGAATTTTAAATGATAAATTCGTCGTTCCAACAAGAAAATAGTGAACCACATGAACTGTCAAAACAATTGATAATGCACCATCAGAGTTTGTACGAGAGACTTTACAACAAAGATGGGACATGTAAAACTGTAGAAAATGTTGATTTTGCTGGCAATTTCAATCAAGAAATCCATATGTTTACTGCTGGTGGACAAACAGAAGAAACCTGCAAAATAAAAGAGGTAAAATTAAGATGCCAAACTATGTTGCAAGAAGCCTTGCATCAAATAGAGAAAAAACTTCCCGAAGCTGCCAACATGTTTAAAGAGCTCTCACTTCTCAACCCTGCTAAAGTTCTTAGTCAAACTTTAAGAAGAAAATTTGAAGATTTGCCATTTTCACATCTCATGGAAAATAAAAGTGTAATTGAGGCACAATACATAAAAGTTTGTCTGGTAGAATATTGTGAAGAAACATGTTTTGCAGATAGTGGCATTCCTCTAGATTCTCTGAAATTCTGGCAAAGTGTGGTAAAACACAATAATTTCAAAGAACTTGCAGCATATGCGTTAACATTTTAATAACCCCGGCAGCAATGCAACTGTTGAGAGAATGTTTTCTTTAGTCACTGCTATAAAAACAAAGCCTCATAATAAGACACAAATCAAATTGCTGGGTGCCATTGTCAGAATTTGTTCTTACCTTTTATATAACGGAATTTATTGCAAAGACTTTATATGCACAACTAACATGATAAAGCTGCACAACAGTGAAAATCTTTATGGTAAAGAAGAAAGCAGCAGCATAAATAATGGTAAAAATAAGTATTTCGAAGACGTCCTCCACTATCTGCCATGATTAATGTAATGGCTCCACCATGAATAATGTAAGGGCTCCAGAAGATCATCCGATATTCTTTGGTACAATTCTGCTACACAGAAAGACTACAATTTGAGATGTATCATTATTTTTTTTTTTTTCAGTCATGTTGCAGCAATGCTTCAAAATGATCCAAACTTTGAAATTGAGGTCAAGAGAATTAATTTTGGGAGTGATTAAGAAAAGTCAATTGTCAAAGCACAGTCTTCATAAATTCACTCTCTCTTTTTTCTTAAAGGAAATTTTTACTAGATATTTGAGTGAATTGCAAGTTAGATTCACTATCAAATCCAGAATTTGAATCGAAAAATAAAAATATTCTCGATGAAATTGAAAATTTAAACAATCACTTGGGTTCACAATACATTTTGGAAATGATTGAAAGAATTTGTTTGTTTGGCTGAATGGAAACTTGGAACCACAAGAAATTAGACGAACAATAATGCTGACTCGATGAATTATGGTGTAAAGAATTATTCTGTAAATTGGCAAATATCACAAACTCAAGATGTGATAGATGCAGCATTGTGAGAAAATGTTGAAATCCACTATTTAAATGTGAAAAAGGGTCTATTTGGAGAAGGGGATTACCGTTTTAAACAATTTTGAACCAATAAATCTAACATGGCAAAATTTCAGAAATGAGAGAAACAAGACATTTTTAAAAACTATCTCTTACATCGACAGAAAAAATTACATTCCAAAAGTGACAAAATTGTTACGAACAAATATTTGATAAATCCTGCGAAGAAATCTGGACAAAGAAAAAGATCCAAATTATCAAAAACTCAATCTTTTTCTAAATAATTTTTTTTTTATTTTATTTGTAAAAACATCTAAAAAAAAAACAAAAACAAAGTAAGAAAGTTTTCCACATGTAAAAATAAAACAATGTATATTGTAATTTGTTTTTAATAAATTTTTGATTCATTAATATACAAGCTAACTTGTTCTTTTCATTTTGATTTTGTAAACAATTTAAAGACTTATGTTTCTTTTCCTTGCATTAACCACAGCTATTAAAGTCCTCATTTATTTGACTCCCATAAGGGAAAAGTTAGACACAAGGTCGGTTTTTAATGTGGGGAAAATCCATCTGCCCCCCCCCCCTCCCTAAGAAGCACGCTGAATTAGGACAAAAATAAAAATTGCTGCAGTCTAGAAGGATTTCTTTTTCACTGACCGAGGACAGAAAAGATAAAGTTTAGTATCAGAACAGATACTAAACTTTTAATTATTTAATTGTTTAAAAAGATAACAGATATTTTCACAAATTAGGTACACGGATGTTGTTTTTGTTAACATTTTGTGTACAGAGGAAATTCTCACCTAAAATGAAAAGAATGGTTCTGTTAGAATTGCCACAGTCTAGAAGGATTTCTTCTTCACTGACCGATAACAAAAAAGATAAAGTATAGTATCAGAACAGATACTACACTTTAACGTTAATTTTATTTTGAAAAGTTAAATAAAAACAATCGTAAAAAAGGTTAATTTTCAGAGCAGACAGAAAAAAAAAGCGGTTGTAATTTTTTTATATTCAGAGCAGACGATTTTTCAAATGATTGCTCTTGATTGATTAATTTGAGTCGCATGACACAAATCCTTGGTGAAGAGCGTAAAAAATGCCACCCTAATAAACCGTGTTTTAGTTTTAAAAAAGGTTATATTGCTTCCTCGCCCATAACCTGCCACTATAGCCATAGGTGCTGGAAGCAAAAGTCCGACTTGAAAACCACTTCTTCTTTCTCTATATTGACCTCCCTCTGAGATCCCTCTCACTGGTGTGTGGGTTGAACATCGTTTCCCTGGTAAGGGCAGCACTTTCCACAGAGACAACATCTTCGTAACCCACAGTTCATGGAAAAATATCTGCATGTCTAACATATCACCAGTTGAGCTTTAAATGGAACCACCCGGCTGTTCATTTCGCATCTGGTGAACCATCAGTGCTTCCCTGGTCCTTTATATTGTCGCAGGAGAGGGGGTATGTGCAGTGTCGCTGCTCTAAGCCCCAGTCGGCGATCCCTTGCCACACTCCACCACCAGTCCTCGTGTCTGAACTGCCAACACCGGTTACAGTTCGGCCCCATCGATTGAAAAGGTATTCTCACATTAGTCGGGCAATTCCTTGCTCTGTACCCTTTACTTCGGCAAGCACAACAAACTGGCACTCGCTCTCCTTAGAGTATTCCATAATATCCCTGCTTCTCATGCCCATACTCAGGGTACCTTCCACCCATTTTGGTATATGCCGCTTTCTCTGCCCCCAAATCTTCAACTTCTACCTAAACTCTGGGATTGGAACTCCCTGTGGCCTTACTTCTCGTGCTCTTCACTCATTTCCAGAGTCTTTTACTATCCTTAGCTAAGTCATTGGCCTCGATCAAAATGCTCGGTTGTCCCTCCAACACATTTCTGTGTTTCTCAATATTATGCAGCCCGTTGATAAACGTGTCAATCAAAATAGCATGTGTATGGTGACCTGTGGCCATCATCCCTATATCCAGGAAGGCAAGAACTGCTAATTTTTCTATCCATTCCATTAATTTGTCTTTCTTTCCTTCTGCCAGCTTCAGTCTGGTTAATCTCTTAATAGCCTCAATAGCAGTTCGCTCGCTAGCGTACTGCCCCACTCACCACTCACGAAACGTGGCTGAAGTCAGTCCGTAATTCTCTCCATATAGGGCCCCTATAAATTTTGACACCGGTCCCGTTGCCTCTTCGTAGGTCAATAGGACTATCTCATTATTTACCAGTCCAAAAATTAAACTCTTTCTGAATTGCTATCAGCAATTCCTGAAGTCACTTGGGCTCCCCTTTATATATGGAGACCCACCACAAGGTTCTTGATCCCCCTCTGGATCTCTTCTAGACCACCACTGGCCTCCATGGCATCTAACCCGTGATGACTCATCCTATCATGCTGGGTCTCGCCCTTCTTTTAATTTCCTCGATTGCTCACAATACAAAACAACACTCCTACAACTAGCCTTTCAGCTCCATGCAGAGCTGAGTTAATATAGTTTTTAATTCATACAACTATACACTAACAAACGAAAAAAGAAACAAGGGAAACCAAAAAGTGACCTATCTGCTCTCTGTTGGTCTGCCCTTCCGTTGCTGGTCGACTGTATTGTGATCGCTTTCAGACTCTTATAGCCAATTGGTTAAAGTCCCTTCGGTCTTACTGGCTCTCCCAGTTGAAGGAGAAAAAAAAAACAAGCAACATTTTGTTCCTGCTGCAATGGTCAAGGGTTCAATCCTGGCACAAAGCACCCACTTGAAACATTCTCGCTTACTTATCTGTGGCAATCACCTGGTACACGCCATCCTGGTACACGCCAACCAATTGTGAAGTATTAGTTACCTACTGTACGGCACCATTTGTAACGCTGCTCCCGGGCCCTATGGTTGATGCGATGCCACAGAACCTGGCTGTCGTCTTGCCTTGGGCATTGTAATGTTGAGTTGTTGTAGAATATTGTTTTTCTGCTGATGTAGGTCGATGGGGTTGGGAGATGATGGTGGATAACGATATGGGCAGATGACACCAGTGCTACATAATTATCTCCTGACAGAGGGGCCCTGCCACTTCAGAAAAGCAGTCGAATTAATTGTTGAAAAAAAAATCTAAAAATAAGTTGCGATAAGTTATGTCCCTTACTTTGTCACTGCATTAATAAATAATAAAATTTTGATAAATACACATTGAATTATTTTTTTACTACTAGCTGTAAATACTTGGCGTTGCCCGGGAGTTTTGTTGCTTAAATTTTAGCTATGTGTTTTTTGTTTCATTCTAAATAAATTATTTTGTTTTGTAAATATGTATTTATTAAAAGTTAAATTTAATTATTATGTCATTACTGGGTCAGTAATGTATAAATTAATATAATATTTAAATAAAACTAAAACTGATTATGTTATGGTAATGTGGTTGTAATCATATTTATATAAAGTAAGGTATGTGTATATGTTTATATATTTTTATGTATAGGATTCACTCCTAAATTAATTAAACGATCATTATCAATTTTGGAACACTGCTGGTAGGCGTAAGGGGTTGTAATGTGTGCTATATTTAGTCTAATTTAGTTTCATATAAAGAGGATAAAAAAGTGGCGGAAGCCCTTTGTGAAAATTCAGATATATCGGATTGACATCCTCTATTTTATCAACAAATGGCGTGGGCACAAAAACAGAAACCAACCCGAATTCACAACAAAAGCTCAAACTGGGTCCATAAAAACCAGCTCCCAGAGACAGTCTAACAAAATCTGCTTCTTTTTTCTCTCTTTTCTCTTTCCTCTTTATCAGAGAATACAAGTTTAGCTGCCCTCGCCTTTGGGCGAAAGGTGCCAGCGCGTCGGCTGTCTACTAAACATACACGGACTTACACTCCTATCATTATTCAACGCACGCAACCTACCACTTCTGAGAAATACACACTCATACAAATGCCTAAACGACGTATTAACTCTATGCTTGCATGCACATTCACACACTTCGACGTACTAACGCGAAGCCTCACACATGGTTACACTACACACATACATACACATTCATAAACATTTATCGTTTCTCTAATTGGACACCGGAAATGAACACTTAATGCTCTGTAAGTTGTAGATATATAAATATTTTGTGTTACTTTTGAACTACGTTTTATTCTTCCTTCAACTTATGCATGGCTTCAACTTTCGTAAATGTTTTTTCATGTTTTATCTGGTTTTACTCTTTTAAACATTTCTTTAACAATCTAAATGTAAGCGTGGATCTTAGCATTTTCTCTAAAACACAATATCTTACTAAGCTTTGGTCCGCACCCCTACAGATACTTCCAGTTTTCCCAAATTTAAGTTTCTTTTGAGTATTTTAAAGGGTTTTTAGGGGGCATAATATGAGCACAACCTTTTATTTGAAAATTTAAATATTTCAGATTTGCATTGAATTTGATTCATATTTATTAGACACCAATTAGGCAAGATTCCCTGAATTTCAATTTCTTCTTAAAAAACCTTAAGCTTAAGCCTTAAATTTTAGACATTTTCTAGAATCAAAATCATATAATGTATTTTGATCAAAATTTGAGAAAGGATTCTAGACATAAGGTTCAGTATCATTATATCTTGATTTTAATCTTCGTAAGGGGACATAAAAGTGGTGCAAAACTGTTTTGTCTGGGGAATTAATTTTTCCTCATCTTGGGATAAGTATTCGTCTAGTATATATATATATATGTATATATACTATAGCCCCTTTAAGAAATTAAAATTGAGCACTCTCGGGAATGTTAAAAATAGACTGTCAATAAGCCCTAATGCAAAGTTCCGAATACATTCATCGAACACTTTCGATTAGTCTTCTATCTGTGCCCGCTTCTAGGTACATATAGATATTAATTTCCCTTAATTACGTGACAGTTTCTGTTGGCCGAGTAGATATGGAAACTGCTTGCAGATTCTAGGCTGACTCTGTGAACCGGGTTCGCGCCTTCCGACCGTCTGAAATTGTTACTTTCCTGCACTGATGAGAGCAATAAGCTTGAAATGCAAGCGTCTGTAGGTATTAATAATTTAATATTTATATATATATATATATATATATATATATATATATATATATATATATATATATGTATGTATTGAATATGACTTTCAAATTTCACACGATTACCATTATTGAATGTATATGATTGTGAAAGTCTTTTTATTTTCTTATGCTAGTGTGTGAATATCGTGCGCTTTGTTTTTTATCCCCATTCATATTGGGCGTTGTATATTTTGAAAGCAATGTTATTCTCACAAGGCAAACATGAATTTGTTTTCCAAATTACAAAATATACAATGGCCAATATGAATGGAGATAACAAATCTTGCAGTATAGTTGACATCTGACAAATAAAATAAAAAATAAACAAAATATACAACGTTTGTGACATTTTTAGGGGGTGGAATGAAATTGAAAGTGTAAAAACGAGAGGAAAAAAATAGATGAATATACTAAGCCGGCTTTCGTCCACACTCATCAGAGTAAATATGTGGAAATAATTCAAGCATTAGGACTAAAAACTTTAAAAAGTAGAATGAAGACCAGTGACAAGTTTAGGAAAAACATTGGGGGGGGGGGGGGGGGTCACAAGTGGATCACATTGAGTCCTAGAAGCCACTCCTTTTGTTTACAAAGGGGGGGTTTGAAGGACTTAATATATATAACTTCCAGGACTTTAAGGTGTAATAACGAATGTGATCTACTTATGACAGAAAACCAGTCATTAGTGTAAGCCGACGTGTGATCCACTTGTGACCCCCCCCCCCAATTTTTTTTCCCTCTCGTTTTTACACTTTCAATTTCATTCCACACCCCCAAAAATGTCACAAACGTCTATATTCCTTGCTTTAACAAAATTTTGTACCACTAGAAATTTATTTAAAATATACAACAAATAACTTTTACCAAACGCATTAAAATTTAATTTTCTACCAAACTGTATATTTTTAACGTTCTGAAACTGTTTTTAAGTTTGTTTGTTGTTTTTTTTAATAGTAATTCGTTCAAAGCTCTCTGTCTCTGTCTCTCTCTCTCTCTCTCTCTCTCTCTCTGTCTCTCTCTCTCTCTCTTTCTCTCTCTCTGACAGACGAGAAACAAAATGTTGTTGCTCTAAAAAATAGTAAAAAAACATGACTTACTCTACCACTAACCTAGGACAAGTTTCCCTTTCCCACTCGTCCTTTGGTCTAGTGGTAGGGTAAGTCATTTTTTTGTTTTTTTACTATGTGTTTTCACTAAAGTTATCCAAAGCTAAGCGACCACCTCCAAAAAATCGACACCATTTTAAATTTTTTCTCTCTCTCTTTGATAAGTCAACTAAACTGTAATAAATAATAATAAATTAATAATAATATTAATAATAACACGAGGAACCCAAGAGATAAGTGGACGTATATTTTTAATTCTTCTTTTTTTGTGTGTGCATTTTGTTTAGCAAAAAAGAAAAAAAAAGTGGTTTTAATATGTGCGTATCACTTTTAGAAGAAATTTGATGCCCAAACTTCCGGATAAAAATCGGCCCTAATTAACAGAATTAAGTTTTAATTAATGAAGAATTCGTAGAAGCGGAAATCGAACCCCCCATCCCCTAGCACTACAATCAAGAATACATCGGTAATACACAAAGCAGAAAAGTGGAGGGGAACCTATCGTCTCCCTGCATCTGCTATCATGGAGTAGCCAAGAAAACTTATACGTCCTTATATAACATATATATATATATATATATATATATATATATATATATATATATATATATATATATATATATATATATATATATATATATATATATATATGAATATATATATATATATATATATATATATATATGAATATATATATATATATATATATGAATATATTATAATATAAAATGAAGTAATAAAATAAGGTGTCAATCAAATTTTATTAGAATTCAAAGTTCATGCAAAGCATCCTTAAGTCCTTAGCTCATGAGTTTTCAAAGATAATTCTTCTCTTCAGAGGACCATTACCGCAGTTATACTACTACAGGCAATAAAATTACGCTTTGAAAATATATAAAATTATATACACAAATATATAAAAATACATAACATCAAACATATCAATCCAAAAACATACTTTTGTTGAATCCATACAACTTGTATGACCTGGATGGACTGTATGGATTCAACAAAAGTATGTTTTTGGATTGATATGTTTGATGTTATGTATTTTTATATATTTGTGTATATAATTTTATATATTTTCAAAGCGTAATTTTATTGCCTGTAGTAGTATAACTGCGGTAATGGTCCTCTGAAGAGAAGAATTATCTTTGAAAACTCATGAGCTAAGGACTTAAGGATGCTTTGCATGAACTTTGAATTCTAATAAAATTTGATTGACACCTTATTTTATTACTTCATTTTATATTATAATATTAATGCTCTATCCAGTATATTGAGCTTCAGTTTTTTTATCCGGATGTTTCACTAATTATAAAATATTAGTTGACGCTTATATCTTTTGTTGGATTGCTTCATATATATATGAATATATATATATATATATATATATATATATATATATATATATATATATATATTTTATTTTTTTTTTTTTTGTGTGGTAGTGCACAATATCACTCATTAAAATGAATGAGACAATCACTATCCCTGTGACAGGACCACAAGCAGAATAAGCCTGGGCCTGGTGTGGCCACACACACCAAAAATATGAATAATGCACAATAATATCAATACAAGCCGTGAGACTCAGGAGAAAGACCTGAGTGTCATGATGGGCAGGTGCTCCCTCGTTAACCAATATGGAGGACCCGGTCCGCATCCTGCCAATGTTGGCCCTTCTCATTTCAGAAACAAGACAACAGACAAGAACCAGGTAAGTAACCTCTCTGATTCTAGGTATGACAAGGACACAGACCAAAGACAGGAAAACCAGAGCGAAAACAGCAAACTGAAAAGATATAGAAAGAAATGGACCACGAAAGAGAACAGACTGGTGATGGAGTGCTATTATAAAAGCCGCTACCCTACAGAAAGAGGCTACCAAAAACGAATGAAACATCTCTGGGACATTGCTAGTGACTACCATACAACGGAACAAAGGATAGCAGATCAAGCAAGACAGATCCTCAAGCGAGGATGGAACTGACGGAAATTAGACAGAAGGTTAATGGCGAAATGGAGCAAGAAACACCACCGAACTAGAAACCACAGGAAGGGGACGGGCAAAACATACACACTGAAACTGAAGAGATTGAAGACTACGGAATCACAGAACCAGATGAGATAGAAAACTGCGGAACCACAGAACCTGCTGAGATAGAACTCAACGAAAAAGAAGCAAGTGAAGTAGAGAACATTAGACGATACATGTTAGAAAACAAAACTCCCAACTCTCAGGAATGAAGTAGCGAAGAAGTTAAAAGCAGAAACAGAAAGAGTAAACAGACTCCTCACACACATCCCAACAGAAACTATTACAGACCTAAACAACCTGATATATGCAGGGGCAAAATCGGTAAGTATGAAACTAAGAAACGAAGAGAATGGACAAAAGAGAGGACCGACAAAACCTAGATGGGAAATCAGACTGGAAACCCAGATCACCAAACTTCGGAAAGAAGCTAAAACCGTGAACAGAAGGAAGGAGGACATGAAACGATTAAGAAGCAAAAATCAGAAACGCAAGGAAAAACTAAATGAGAAACATGAAGAAATAAAACAAAAGATAGCAGCAATAGAAGGAAGAATGAGACGATACAGGTACAAATCAGAACAGGACCTTTGAAAACAATGAAAGCCAGTTTTACAAAAACGTAAATGGAGAAAAAACAACAACAGAGCAACCGAACCCAACAGAAACAAAACAATTCTGGAGCAAGTTATGGGAAGAACCAAAAAAGCACAACAAGAATGCCCAATGGTTGAAAAACATGAAAGATGAACTGCAGGAAATCGAACAAGGAACCGAAACAGAAATTAACAAAGAAACGATCAAGAAAACCCTAAGAAAAATGGCAAACTGGAGAGCACCAGGCCACGATGGAATACATGCATACTGGTTTAAAAAATTCACGACCCTGTATGAAAGACTAGCGCAGAAACTGAGTGGATGTATCCGCAAAACAGATGTACCAGAATGAATGACGGAAGGAAGAACAACATTAATACAAAAAGACCCCAAATAGGGAACGACCCCCAGCAACTACAGACCGATGACATGTCTACCAATAATGTGGAAAATTCTCACAGCACAACTGAGAGAACAAATCTACCAATCCCTGCTCCCCGAGGAACAAAAAGGATGCCGGAAAGGACAAAGAGGGGCACATGATCTACTATACATCGATCAAAAGACCCTGAAGGAGGTGAAGAGCAGACAAAAGAACATAACCATGGCATGGATTGACTACAAGAAAACCTGCGACAGAATCCCCCAAACATGGATAATTGAATGCTTAAAAATATACAAGATACCAGACAGGATTATTAATCTCACCCTGAAAGCAATGGAAACATGGAGACTAAAACTGACAGCCGGAGGACAACACCTGTCTGAGATAAAAATACAGAGAGGCATTTTTCAAGAAGACTCTCTATCACCACTATTGTTTATAATAGCCATGATGTCACTCAACTACATACTCAGAAAGTGTGATGCCGGATACAGGTTTACGGATACAGAACAAAGAATAAACCACCTGATGTACATGGATGACCTTAAACTGTTTGCAAAAAACAAAAAAGAACTGGAAAAGCTGATAAATACAGCCAGGATATCCAAATGGAGTTTGGAATAGAAAAATGTGCACTGCTAGAGATTAAAAGAGGAAAACTGGAGACGACAGAAGGTATAGAACTCCCCAACCAAGAGGAGATGAGGGCGCTAGGAGAACAAGATAGTTATAAATACCTGGGAGTTCTGGAAGCAGACACAATCAAATATACAGAAATGAAAGAGAAGATTGGAAAAGAATATCTACGAAGAACAAGGCAACTCTTAGAAACTAAACTATATAGCAGAAATCTAGTAAAAGGGATAAACACATGGGCTGTATCACTAATAAGATACTCTGGACCATTCATAGGCTGGACCAAAGAAGAACTCAGGCACCTTGACCAGAGGACTAGAAAACTAATGACTATGCACAATGCATTGCACCCAAAAGACGATACGGACAGACTCTACATGAAAAGAAATGAAGGAGGTAGAGGACTGGTAAGTATAGAAGACTGTGTGGAAGACACCAAAAAAGAGCTGGAGAAATATGTAACCCAGAACACGGAAAGACTGATCACCACAGCAAGAGACACCAGCCAGTAGCGTGGTGGGAGGTTGATGGCTGCAGGGGCCAATCACTGATTTGGCGCCCCCCCCCCCCATCCCCGGATATGAGCGACGAAAAAATGCAGCTGGGGGTCTGGAAGCCTTCCAGTGGGGTACGGGGCAGAGCCCCGGAAAATTTTGCCATTTTAAGGCCTCCAGATGCCCCCGTTGATGCATTTTTTAGCACTAAAATGCATTACTTTATGTTAAAGAATTGCCTTTCTCTCGAGTTTTTTTTGGGCATTATGGAACAAAAATCATCTTTTTCGAGGGGGGGGGGACAATGCCCCCTGGGAGCCGTGCCTGCCTGATGGTATTAACTTCTTCTCCCCCTCCTCTGTCAGCGGTGCCCACCATGGTTGGGCGCTGTGGAGAAAATTTTCATCTTCAAAATCCCAGATGGCAGGAAAATGGCCTTCCAGACTTCTTTTTTCCCTAAATCTGCTCCAATAAACAGTGCTAAATTCTAGTATTTGATCATTAAACTTGTTTTATGACATGTTGAGAAGAAAGATCAGCTAGAGGAGAGGTTTGGATCGGAGAGCGAGTCACTCACTGTTGTATTACACTAAACATGCAATCCAATATCAACAGCTTGGCGAAATTAATTATTAATGTTGCAATACAGGATGATACAAATCACGTACATAATGAAACTAATTACTTACACAGCAATCACCTCATCATATTTTGCAAGAAATTTCAAAGTCTCCAAAAAATTTCCCACATTAACTGAAGGGTCAGCTGCTAATGATTCGCGATGACCGCGAAAAGCAAGTTCTTGTTCTCCTAGCAAGATGACTGTATCAGTGACGCGCTTCATTACATTCCTGTTCGCTTCCACGTGCCACTTTCTCCGCTTTTCTTGGGCTCGGCTTTGTAAATCAAGAACATCTTCTAATGACTTGCGCTGCACGAACATTACTTGCGCAAGTTTCGCATCGATGTGTGATTGGGATGCCTCGTGCGTTTGAACAGATTCATATTGTTTCTTCCAATTGGAGAACCCAGCTTAAACAAAGGCGTTTCCTTGATTCCGGCGTTGATGCTCCCCATGGAGAACTGCATCAGAGAATAACAGACATGGTATACAGAATAGAGCATCCTTCTCGAGACGATCGTTTGCTGCCATCGTGCCGTCGAAACACTTGTTCAGAACAGCAACGATCTCGTTGACCGATCTTTTTCTTCCGCTCAGATAAGACCTCTTTCACAGGCTGACAGGCAACTTTTTCCAGAAGGGCATGCTTCTCATCACTTGATGTAACTTTTCCAACTACTTCTGCTGCCTTGAATATTCTGTCAGTGGCTGGATATTCAGCGAGTCCATCAGTATCACAATTGTCAGCATCGCTTAGAGATTCGTCAGAATCTGAATCAGTGTCCAGAGGGACTTCAGGTCCAACCTTTTGGTTTCCAATCAGAACCAACAGTTTGGTCGCTTAAGACCACAGGGGATTCCGATATAGGGGATGAAGGGTAGGAAGATGCCACACTCATCAGGTTCTCTGTGGAATTACTCATTGTTTGGGCAGAATCTGAATCAGAAGAGTCCACGTTCGTGCTACAGCTCGTGCCAGGCACAGGGATATCATTTGAGGCAGGACTACTCTTTGCTGTTAAGAAGTATTTTTTCATCCGCTGACTTAACTCTTTCTCTTCCTCCCTCTTTCGCTCGTCTTTGCTGCCGGTTTTGAGCGCCACTTTTTCTCTTCCTCTTTGGTCCCATGCCATTCTCTGAAATGGAACAAAATTGTGTTTATTAAGGTCTTTATTTTAAATTTTCTTGGGTCTCCTACAAAGGGTGCGCCCCCTAAAACCCCATTTTGGCGCCCCCCCCAGAAACCTTGGCTGGGGGGGGCCTGGCCTCCCCGGCCCCCCCCCCCCTGCCACCACGCTACTGACACCAGCCCAACAAACAACTCCGGAAGCACTGAAACCAGAAACAAAAAGACAAGAAAGGAAAAGTGGGAAGAAAAACAACTACATGGACGCTTTATAAGACTCACAAGCGATGAAGCCAATGAAAACAGCTGGGCATGGCTAAGAAAAGGACACTTGAACAGAGAAACGGAATCTCTGCTGACGGCCGCACAGAACAATGCGATTAGGACAAACTTTATTAAAGCAAAGATAGATAAAACCCAGGAAAACAGCAAATGCCGATTGTGTGGACAAAGAGACGAAACGATAAATCATATAATAAGTGAATGCAGCAAGCTAGCCCAAAAGGAATACAAGAACAGACATGACAGCGTGGGGAAAGAAATACACCGGGAAATGTGCAAACAACTGAATTTCGAATATGCAAAAAAACGGTACAAACATAAACCAGAAACTGTACTAGAAAATGAAAAACACAAAATCATATGGGATATGAATGTACAAACAGACAAACCCATAACGGCAAGGAGACCGGATATGATAATAATCAACAAGAAAGCAAAATCCTGCAAAATCGTAGACTTTGCCGTTCCAGCGGACCCCAGAGTGAAGATCAAAGAGACGGAAAAAAGAAGCAAATATACTGAACTTGCCAGAGAATTGAAAGGAATATGGAACATGAAGAAAGTCAGTATAACACCAATAATCATAGGACCACTAGGAACAGTCCCCAAAAACATGGAGAAAAGACTAGGAGAAATAGGAATCAAAGGGATAACTGAGACCATACAAAGGACAGTAATGATCAAAACAGCTACAATCCTGAGAAATGTCCTCGAATGCGGAACCCAACCCACATAAGCAACGAATGGAGAACAAACACATGGAAGCACAAGACAACAGAACCGGGGAAAATACAACCGCACGAGAGAGGCGCAAGCATAGGCTGACACCACGATAATTATGGACAGAGGGTCGAGGAGGGAAAGCGCAAACCAGACCTCCACTGGAAGAGCGCGGACAGCTCTGGGACCTTGAGGAGGCTTGTTGCCACTCAGGCCCCAGAGGGGACCAATGGCCCTTATCAGCGGGAAATCGGTGGTAGGTGGCTGTTGCGATACCGCAAGGTCATCAGCGGTGATGAACGAAAAGAAGTGGAACATACTGGAAGTCTGAGGAGACTTGTTGTCACTCAGACTCCAGGGAATACCACAGGTTGTTGGCAGTGGGCGATCACTGACAATGACCAGTGTGATAACTCCTAGTGAGTAAATAATAAATCTTACAATCAGTTTCCACACTTTTAAAGTATACAGGTCGGTAGAAAATTAAATTTTAATGCCTTTGGTGAAAGTTATTAGTTGTATTTTTATTTATTTATTTTTCTTGTCTGTCGACTATACTGTAAGATTACCAAAAATTACTTTATTTTTTACCCTCATTTATGCTGGGCATTGTAATTTTTTTTTAATTAGAAAAATAAATTCCTGTTTTCCTTTGTGAAACTAAATATTTATTTCGAGCCAGAAATTGGTTTCCAAACGACAGTTTGAACCTTTCAAAATGACCTTTGAATTGCAAGCAGTCACAAATTAAAAGACAACAAAAAAAATTTTTTTTTTAACACTTTATAAACATAATTATAACATATGTTATGTCAAGAGGAGAAGAGCAAAAGTGGTAGACAGCATATAGAATAAGAACTGGGGGTGGGGGGGGGGGGGTGGGGGTAAAACAACATACAGTGAGAGAGGGTGAAAGTGATATATAGAAAGTTAGTAAGAGATGGGTTACTTGGTGAGTGATTTGCAAATTACAGCTAATTACAACAAGTAAAGTTTATTTAAACATAACTCAATCCCAAAACTGACGAATATTTTCGTCTATATTTTGTGTGATTACAATAAATAGGAAAAAGGTCTTAAGGAAACATTGATTAACTCAGCTTTAGTATAATAATAGATAAAAAAAGTATTGAATATGACTTTAGAATTGACAGTTTAAATGCATCAAAATCATTTGAAAATTTCTCATGGTCACAAAGAAAGGCCATTATTGAATACTAGCAAATATATGCTCCCTCTGGTCGCATATTTTTGCTAGGCTGCCACATCAGAAATGAACGCTCACGCGTAAACCGATGGAGCCCCAGTCATATTTCTTGGGTGGTTAGACATTGATTTTCTGTGTTTATGACCAAAAATATTTTTAGTTGAAAATAAAGAAAAAAAGAAATTCGACCCTACCCCGATTTTTGTTGTACCCTCCCCCATAAATAGAAAGATTTTTAGTTTAAAAAGAAAGAAAAAAAATTTCTTGCACCCCCCTCAATTTTTTTATATTACCCTCCCCCAGTCATAGAAATATTTTTAGTTAAAAAAAGAAAAAATAAATTTTTTTATCCCCCCCTCCCATACATATAAATATTTTTAATTAAAAAGGAAAAAAAAAACATAACCCTAACTCTATCCTTGACCCTAACTGTAACGACGGGGTCAAAGTTAGCATGGGTCCTAAAATTAAAAAGCACCAAAAACTCAAATACAGCGAACACGGTGTGTGTGTGTGTGTTTGTTTAATGACATTTTTTTAATTAAACAATTTGATTCTAAAATCAGTTGTATAGTTTTCCAGTACAATGTGTTAGTTTTTTTTGTTGACAGTAAAGAAAAAAAAATCACATTTTTTTTTTAATAAATAAAACATGGAATCATAAATTCAGTTGAGGTCGTGAAAAAATGATAATATTGGATATGAAGGTATTAAGAAATCCAATACAGTAAACACGAATAGTTTTTAAATTCTCGGAAAGAAAAAGTTTACCTGAAGTGAATTCGTTATAGTGTGTGTGTATGCGTGTTTTTATATAGTAATTTTTAAATCAATTATTATTTTAATTAAACAATTTGATTCAATAAATTTGTTTTTTAAAACATAATGATTAATAAGATTAAGAAAATAAACAAACTCAGAACGTTTTAAAGTAACACGGTTAAATGCCAGCGTTTTGGTTACATTTGAAATTACGTGCGCGTCTTGCGTCCGTATTGATTTGACGGAGGGAGGTTGTTTCCATGGACTAACATTCATTTGAACAGCGAACGTTAGTCCATGGAAACGACCTCCCTCCGTCAAATCAATATGGATGCAATCAGTTGGAAATAACTACGTAACTCATTAATTTTTAAATCAATTATTATTTTAATTAAACAATTTGATTCAATAATTATAATTTATAAGTAAGATTATTACCGAGCAAAATTTCTTAAATACATGTGGAAATCATAATAAAACAATCATGAGTGTATATTTGCGAATACTAATTTATTTGAAGTTCAAATGCAGTTGATTATGTAAATTGAGAAATGCGCATAGTGTTTAAGGCGTTTTTTCATAGTATATAATGAAGCTGGTGGACTTAATAAATAGTCATACTACTACTACTCTGATAGTATTTCGGCTTCAGACAGACAGACAGACGGATATATAAACTCCATTATTAATAGATATATGATTCTAGAAGTCTTCTTTTTTTTTTCAAACTATTGCATTTGTATTTGAATGATGGTGCACCTTGTTTTTTATCCACATTCATATTGGGCACTGTCATTTTTTTAAATTAGAAAAACAAATTCCTGTTTTTCTTTGTGAGACTAAATATCTATTTCAAACCATTTGCAAATTTCTCATGGTCACAAAGAATGAGCATTATTGAATATTATTGAATATATATGATTCTAGAAGTCTTCTATTATTTTTTTCACACTTGTATTTGAATGATGGTGGACCTTGTTGTGCCCATATTATGCCCCCTAAAAAACATTAAAATACTCCAAAGAAACTGAAATTTGGAGAATATTTATTAATTAATATCTAATAACTATTTTTTTTTAATTTCACACAAATCGGAGGTATCTGAATTTTCATGAAGGGCTTTTATCCCCTTTTTACCTTCTTTGCATAAAACCAAATTAAACTAAATATAGCCAAGAGCAACTGTGTTAAAAAATTTCATAATGATCGGTTAATTAGTTTAGGAGTGAATCCTGTATATTCAAATATATAATCATATACATGTACTTAAATTTATATAGAGATTTGTAGTTTTTGTTTGTTAGTGTAAACATGACCTTTCAACCTTTATAAGGTGAAACTTTTTTTCATCCATTTTTTTTTCTTGATTCAGACAATTTTTACAATGTGTCTTCATTGTGAAGGTGTTTTTAGAGTGTGAGATTTGACTATTCATAATGTGTGAGTGAATCCTGTACATACAAATATATAAACATATGCATATACCTAACTTTATATAGAGATTTGTACTTTTCGTTAGAGTGTAGTGAAATGTAACTAAGTGATAAAGAGAAAAAAGTGTTCAGTGTTTGCTTCAGTTGAGTTGTGTGACTTTTGTTAGAAAATGGTGTTTTGTGTTATTTTTAGGTCAAAAGATTCTTTCACATAAGAAATACCTTTGTAAAATTTTTTTCTAATTCAATGACAACTGAGAGGGCGAGTTGCTTGCATTTGCAATTAGAGCATAACACCTGTTTAGTATTAGAGTTGTTTACTTATTCAATGTTAAATCACTGCTTGCTTGTATTGTGTGGCCTTGAGATTGTAACTTTGCTCTGTATTGATGTTTGTAGCTGGTGTAGCAGTTGCATGACAGATCTATTTCTTCTGTAAGTATACGCAATCTTTTGTGTTATGGTGAGTTGTAGTTCAGTTGCAATAAACAGGCATGTCCAGACACAGGCGATTAGCGCATCACTGATATGCACATGCGCATTGCGTAGCCTACCTGGTTGTTGAGAAGAAACAAATCAGTTCCTGATATAAATGTCGTAAAAACACGTAATAGCATGTTCTCGCCTTTGTCAGAAAACAGTAAGACGAGATTGGACTCAAGGATCCCACATTCTGTTTTTAGCGAAAGTCTGTCTGCCGAACAACTCGCTTTATATTCCTATGTTCCAGTTAAATAAAGTTGATTTATGCTATAGTGAAGAGGTTGGTATTTTATTTGGAACTTGGTAACCTCCTTTTCTTATTCAATTCAAGTTAGATACCTACCTACACGGTCGCCTATACAAAATGGTCATCCATCTCAACACTCAACTAACCACTATCTACCGCTAAACTGGTTTCATGTTGAAGTAGCGATCGTGCATGCAGAAAAATGGTTGGTGCTTGTATTTTAAAAGTACGAAAAAAAGTTTTTTTTGTCTTTTACTGTATGAGAGGTAAATAAGGGGCAGTAACTCTTACTTTGACTATTGTGTTGGGACTCGTAACTGTTTGGATCGTAACTCTTTCAAGTTTGAAGACATACTGTATTTTACATCAGACAGTGCGAAACAGATTGATTTTTTGCAAGCACACAGACTTATTTCTGGTGCAGAAACCTGCAACTGTGGCCATGAGATGCGACTTGTGCCATCACTAGTAAAAACTGATGGCTTCAATTGGCGTTGCACATGTGCAAGTAAAACGTCGATTAGACATAAAAGTATATTTGACAAATCAAAATTAGCTATTCGGAAAATATTAAAATTTATTTATTTATGGGCGCGTGGAAAAGCTGATTTTGCTTATGGGCGCGTGGAAAAGCTGATTTTGCTTATGGGCGCGTGGAAAAGCTGATTTTGCTTATGGGCGCGTGGAAAAGCTGATTTTGCTTACATAAAATCAGAGTGCACACTTACGAGTCTCAACACAATCGTCAAATGGGAGTTAATTGCCCCTTAATTTACCTCTCAAACAGTAAAAGACAAAAAAAACTTTTTTTCGTACTTTTAAAATACAAGCACCCAAATGGTTATTCATCTCAACACTCAACTAACCACTATCTAGTTATTTACTTAATCGATGTAACATCAATGCTTGCTTGTATTGTGTCGCGTCGAGATTGTAACTTTGCTCTGTATTGATGTTTGTTGCTAGTTTCATGCTGAAGTAGCAATAGTGCGCGCAGAAAAAATGCGTGTTCGTCCAACCTCGACTACAGAAGTGTGTTGTGTGCGACATGTTGTAAATCGATTTATCAACCTCCCCAAATATAAAACATCTTTAAGAACTACAAACACGTATATGAAAGACTTGCATTTCACTAGACGACCTATTACCCATTGGCTCAGTGTTGAAACATTGTATATTAGTTTATAGATTTTTAAAAACTTATATTCACTCCAAACTTGGCATATTGTCATTGAGACGTAAGGGGCTACTCTAATTAGGGTCCAGATTTATAGAGAGCATACTAAGTGGGGAGTTGTGCAGCAAGATGTTTGTTCACATTACATTTAGATTTATGCATGGTGGTACAGTCGGGGAAACAGGAAGCAGGGAGGGAATTCCAAAGGAAAAAGAAAAGAAGCTATTAGAGTAGAAAGTTTTTTGGCATCTGGCGACCTCTACAGTGAAGGGGTGGGATTTTTGTTGATAATCGGGTTAGTGGGGCGGGTGGGGGTATCTACATTGAGGACGTACAAATGCAATAAGTTCGTTGGAGACAATTCCATGCAACATTACGGCGGGAGCATCACCGGTTATTATCAGTGAATAATCTCTGATGATCACCTGTGTGAGAATTAGTGAGTACAACAACAGCGATGATGATGATGATGATGATGATGACGACGACAATAACAACAATAGCAACAACAACAATAATAATAATAATAACAACCTGAAGAAAAGACTGGGAGAAATTGGAATCAAAGGGATCATCGAAACCATACAAAGGACGGCAATGATCAAAACAGCTGCCATCTTAAGGAAAATCCTCGAATGCGGAAACCAACCCACATAAGCTACGAAGGGTAACCAGTCACATGGAATTTACAACAGGAAGAAAACAAAACCATACGAAGTACACCACATCATGAACCAAGGAACAGAAATTGCAAGAAACATCACTTCATAAGCCCCCCCCCCCCAATAAATTATACCGGCCTCAACTGACACCACACAAAAATACGAAAAACACCACATCACCAACCAATGAACAGAAATTGCAAGAAACACAATAAGTTCCCCTCACCCACCCACCCAAAATGGTGCCAGCCTAGGCTGAAACGACACAAAGTATTTGTAGAGGCTCAAGGAGGATGAGCAGACCGAGGAGGGGCAGCACAAACCAGACCTCTACTGGAAGAGTGCAGAGTGTGCTGGGACCTTGGGGAAGCTTATTGTAACCCAAATCTCAGAGAAGACCAATGGTCCTTACCATGTTACAATGGTAAACGGCTGTTGTGATACTGCAAGGCTACTTGCGGTGGTTATCGAAGAGAGATGGAGAGTACTGGAAATCTAGGGGGCCTGTTGTCACTCAGACTCCAGGGAACACCACCGGTTGTTGTCGGTGAGCAATCACTGACGATGACCTGTGTGATAACTCCAAGTGAGTAGTAGTATTAGTAGTAGTAGTAGTAGTAGTAGTAGTAGTAATAATAATAAAAAATGAAAAAATAAATAAATGAATAAATAAATAAAAAATTGACTTCCAAACTAACCTATCTTTTGCCAGGTCATTATTTAAATGAAATGCAACAGTTTCTTTGGAAGTCATTTCCTTAGTTGAGGCAAGATTTCTATAGGCCGGTTGCCCTTCCTGACGCTAACCCAGTGTAGTGATGGGGACCAGTGCTTTTTATCAAGGCACCATCTCCAGTTGATTGCCTACCAAGGGTAGAGAGCGCTTCAACTGCTTTAAGGATGGATATGTATTCAACAACCCTTTTCTTCATACAACAAGCTTATAACCCATTAACAAATTGGCGATCCCAACATTTTCTCTCACCCTACAACTTCATGCATGGATGAATGTGTGGCTTTTGTGCTCTAAACCTATTATGCAGGTAAATTAGATATTTTAAAAGTATATTGATGCTGGTGTATTTGATCAGTACCAAATTCCTGCCCTGTAAAACTTGAGATCATGTGATATTATTTTAGACAGTGTAAGCCGAAGAAATGTCCCATCGTCTGAAATTACTGTGCACTTTTCCAATAGAATACAAACAACTATTTGTATTTTTAAGTTTATACCTTTCACTTTAATTTCGATGAAAGTATTTTCTTTGTGGCTTTTATTTTGTTTTTACTGATAAAAAAACATTGGTTCTATTTTTTAGAGGGACATCTATAATTTAGACAGTCGTTACATTAAGTTGCTAATTTACATAAACGGAGCTAATCTTAACATAAACTGTCAGACTATCTCCTATAATAATCTTAATAAAAGAATCGACAAAGAAAGGAAAAAAAGGTCTTTCTATAAACAGCAAATGATATGTATTTATTTAAGTGACCGACACCGTTGGTGTATCTATACTTTGTATCTATACTTCGTATCTATACTTTGTATCTATATTTTGTATCCATACTTTGTATCTATACTTTGTATCCATACTTTGTATTCATACGTTGTATCCATACTTTGTATCCATACTTTGTATCTATATTTTGTCTCCATACTTTGTATCTATACTTTGTATCTATACTTTGTATCCATACTTTATATCTATACTTTGTATACATACTTTGTATCTATATTTTGTATCCATACTTTGTATCTATACTATGTATCTATATTTTGTCTCCATACTTTGTATCTATACTTTGTATCTATACTTTGTATCCATACTTTGTATCTATACTTTGTATACATACTTTGTATCTATATTTTGTATCCATACTTTGTATCTATACTATGTATCTATATTTTGTCTCCATACTTTGTATCTATACTTTGTATCTATATTTTGTATCCATACTTTGTATCCATACTTTGTATCTATACTTTGTATTCATACGTTGTATCCATACTTTGTATCTATACTTTGTATCTATATTTTGTCTCCATACTTTGTATCTATACTTTGTATCTATACTTTGTATCCATACTTTGTATCTATACTTTGTATACATACTTTGTATCTATATTTTGTATCCATACTTTGTATCTATACTATGTATCTATATTTTGTCTCCATACTTTGTATCTATACTTTGTATCTATACTTTGTATCTATACTTTGTATACATACTTTGTATCTATATTTTGCATCCATACTTTGCATCTATACTTTGTATCTATACTTTGTATTCATACGTTGTATCCATACTTTGTATCTATACTTTGTATCTATATTTTGTCTCCATACTTTGTATCTATACTTTGTATCTATATTTTGTCTCCATACTTTGTATCTATACTTTGTATCTATACTTTGTATCCATACTTTGTATACATACTTTGTATCCATACTTTGTATCTATATTTTGTATCCATACTTTGTATCTATACTTTGTATCTATTCGTTGTATCCATATTTTGTATCTATATTTTGTATCTATACTTTGTATACATACTTTGTATCTATATTTTGTATCCATACTTTGTATCTATACTTTGTATCTATATTTTGTATCCAAACTTTGTATCTTTACTTTGTATCTATACTTTATATCTATACTTTGTATCTATATTTTGTATCTATATTTTGTATCCATACTTCGTATCCATACTTTGTATCTATATTTTGTATTCATACTTTGTATCTATACTTTGTATCCATACGTTGTATCCATACTTTGTATCTATATTTTGTATCTATACTTTGTATCTATACTTTGTATCTATATTTTGTATCTATACTTTGTATCTATACTTTGTATCCATACTTTGTATCTATATTTTGTATCTATACTTTGTATCTATACGTTGTATCTATATTTTGTATCCATACTTTGTATCTATACTTTGTATCTATACTTTGTATCCATACGTTGTATCCATACTTTGTATCTATACTTTGTATCTATACGTTGTATCCATACTTTGTATCTATACTTTGTATCTATATTTTGTATCCATACTTTTTGGGGTTTTTAAAACTCTTTTTGTTGTATGAAGTTGTAGCAATACCTATCCTTTTCTACACATTCAAACATACATTTTCTAGGGGATTTTTTAGACCCAATTCGCGATGGTAGAGAGAGCTACAATCGGTGGATATAAAAACGGATGCACAACGAAATTCTGTCTTTCCTCCTGTTTTGCACACGCATTTCACGGTATGTAAGACATTTCTATCAATTTCCACACAAAATCTGACCATTACTTGATTTTTGCCGCTACATAAAAACGTTGTTTTTAGGCGTCAATAAAGTACACACGTTTTTAGTTTCTCATTTTTATTATTTTCATACGCTGAAAAAAAATGCAAAAAATCATCAGCAGTTTATTTTATGTTTCTTCTTTTGAATAGTAAAAAAGTTATTATGATAATATTAGCCTATATTAAATTTACATCGTGTTACATATAAGGGATACATTCTATGGTTAGCTTTGGAGGTCCCTATCTTCTGGGAATAAAATTAATCCCGATTGTGGTGAACGCCTATAAGAGCAGTTCTTCGCAGAGTGTGTTAAGACCAGCTTGTATATTATTATTACTAAGTAACGAAAACTGTCGCATTAAAGGAAAAACAAAACCTTTTTCATAACAACAACGAACGGTTTTATTCAATTATCTATACCGTTTGGTACAGCTGGAAGAAAGTTGGACAGTGTCTAAGTGAGGAAAGGAAAAGTAGAAAGTTCTTTGGGCTGTCGAAAGTCTGTTTCAACCATACCCCGCCTAATAAACCGGTATTGTCCGGGCCTTTGTGTCTGGATTTATGCTGGTCTATTAAGGGTTGTCGGTCCTGTGCAGTTCTAGGAGGTGCACCCTCCCAGGCTTTGCCTCCCCTCTTTGGGGAGGAGTAAGTTTATTGCTTACTGTCTGAGGCGCCCCTACCGGGGAATGCCGACGGGGCTGCCCAGGCAATTTTTAAACAGCCAGAGTGCTCAAATTCTCGAGCGCTGGTTCTTTCCCACTTTCCCGACCTTGTGTCACATCTTACCTTGTGGGAGGAAGATAAATAGAAGCAGTTATCTTCAGGTATGATAGTCGATGCTTGGGCGTTCAGTGGACAGGGACAGGACAGAGTAAGGGGACATCTTTCCTCGTTGCTTTCAGGAATCTCTCTGATGAATGATCGTGATTCACAAAGGACCTGAAGTAGTCCTTCTTGGGACTGATGAAATAAATGCGCTCTGCAGGCTGATTGGTCAGTGTGTAACCAAATCACCTAACAATGACATTTCTCCGAGAGATGAAATAAGTCGTTATTTATGACTGCTACACGCCAACCTTTCAACATTAACAGGAGCGGTGACAAATCAGTGAACCGAGACAACATTTTTATTGTTGTTGTTGTTATATATTACAAGTCTCTCTCTCCCTCTCTCTCTCTCTCTCTCTCTCTCTCTCTCTCTCTCTCTCCAAACAAACAAGACGACAAAGTTTTAATTGCATATCGGTTGTTCTACTGGAACAGTAATCAGAGAGATGACCGCCGACATACTTTTGTGAGTGCTTATTTGATTTTATTTTTATTTTTTCGTTTATACAGGGTGGGCCAAAATAAGGGTCCTATCTTTAAATTTGAATAACTTGAATTTGAATAACTTTCACAAAATAAAAGTTAAACTCACCAAACTTTATGTGTGTGTAGACTGACCCTTCCGAGATTTTTTGAAATAAACAAAACAAATTTTAGCCGAAAAACACTTCTTAAAACTTACAAAAACTAAAGTATTGTTTTTTACACTGTTTTGAGTTTTTTAAGCAAAAATAATGTTTTCTAAATGAGGGTACGTTCCTTAGGGCTAATACGGCTCATGCTTGCTTCGGAAGGGGTCCTTTACTTATTCTAAAAAAAAAAAAAAAAAATCAATAAATAAAAAAGTTATGAATTTTTAAAAATAGGACCCTTATTTTTGCCCACCCTGTATTTAATTTTTCTCAAGTTTGGTTTTCAATCCTTTTAAGCAAAAATAGTTAAAAGATAAATGATTCCCCCATCAGAATATTATTATTCGTGTATTTTATCTGATTACTAGGATGCCCGGAAAATTAGGTAATTTTGGAAAGGTAGGAAAATTAGGTAGTTTGGCCTTCAAAAATTGAATTTCGCCTCTTTTTAAAATTTTGTTTAAATTTTTACCCTTTTCTGATTATTTTACATGAATATTTATTGGATAGTAATTATTAAAGAAAACGTTATAATGAATTATTTTTGAAACAGTTTGAACTTCAAAAATTGTAATGGCCTTTTTTTTTTAATTTTGGCCTTTTTTCATTATTTTACATAAATATATCTTTGATTTATTAAAGAAAACTTTATGATTAAGTAATTTTTTTACCTTAAATTACATTTGAATTCAAATAATTATTATAGTTACGAACTCGTGATGGTTAGATGATGATGATGATGATGATGATGATGATGATGATGATGATGATGACGTTATAATTAATTATTTTTGAAACGATATTATAATAATTAAATTAATTTTCAAAATTGAGATAAATAACAGCATAGTTAAAAAAACAAAAAAAAAAACGCCGAATAATTATAGCTAGTTTTGGATAAAATTGATTTTTATTCTTAAATTGTATTTCTTATCACGAAATAAATTGTTAGAAATCGCACCGTTAAATCTTCACACTCGTCCCCTCCTCCTACCGAAAGGAAGAGGTGATCTTTGGTAGTTGACCGTAGGAATATGTTTTGGCGCCTTTTTTTGAACACGTACGGTGCCAGACAACCATTTTTTCTCAGTTGAGATTTCGCAGGGGAAGGGTCAACCTCGTATCAACTCAATGGATTTAATATTGAAATTTTCCTGTGAACTTTAAAAGCATCTTTTTATCAGTTGACCTTTTGGCTAAGATCAAAGTGTAGTATCTGTTCCGATGGATACTGCACCCCATAGACTGGTATTGTCTTGGCCTTCGGGGCTTGATTTACGCCGGTCCTATAGGTTTGTCCTGTGCAGTTCTAGGAGGCCCACCCTCCCAGGCTTCGCCTCCCCTCTTTGGGGAGGAGTAAGTTTATTGCTTACTGCCTGAGGCGCCCCTACCGGGGAATGCCGACGGGGCTGTCCAGGCAATTTTTAATGGCCAGAGTTCTCACCTCTCGGGCGCTGGCTTTTCAAATCCCACTTTCCCGACCCGACCTTGGATCACATCTTACCTTGTGGGAGTAAGATAACACTGGCCTTGTGCCTAACTCCTGGAAAGGAGTCAATAAATATTCGAGCAATGCAATAACCTTGTGGCAACTGAATGTAATTAACATCGAATTTCCAAGAACTTCCAACTACGTGATAACCAAACTAAAAGGCTTCGATTACGCAGAACGTATCATTCTGCAAGATGAAATAACAGTAGCTGAGTTCTACTAATAATGTAGGTGTGTCTTTTTAACGGTTGTCTTCGGTCCTACATAGCCCTCACCAGTGTGAGAAGGAATTCTCACAAAATTTCTAATTTACGTTTTAATGTCTTAGCAATGTAACTGTAATTAAGTGTTTTAATCGCTGGTCGCCATGTTGCCTAAAAATAGTTTTAGCTTCTTTAACTAAAACTGAATTGATTTAATACTTTTTTCTTTGTTAAAATAATAATTGGAAAATATAATACAAGAAACGTGTTCTTAAAACATTTAGAAAAATCGATTTTCTTTTCTTTGAAAACAACAGTTAATATTTAAAAATATTTATTTTTAAATTTTATTGTAGGAAGGGGTGGGTTTGCCCCCTATTTTAAAACTATAGCACATGATACATTTCCCCCAACCAAGCCTCAATAACGGTCAAAAAATCTATTTTAAATCTCGATATTAATTCATAGTTACCTAATTTTCCTACCTTGCCAAAATTAATAGAATTTCCTACCATGGCAAAATTACCTAATTTTCCTACCTTGCCAAAATTACCTAATTTTCCTACCTTGCCAAAATTACCTGATTTTCCTACCTTGCCAAAATTACCTGATTTTCCTACCTTGCCAAAATTACCTGATTTTCCTACCTTGCCAAAATTACCTAATTTTCCTACCTTGCCAAAATTACCTGATTTTCCTACCTTGCCAAAATTACCTGATTTTCCTACCTTGCCAAAATTACCTGATTTTCCTACCTTGCCAAAATTACCTGATTTTCCTACCTTGCCAAAATTACCTGATTTTCCTACCTTGCCAAAATTACCTGATTTTCCTACCTTGCCAAAATTACCTGATTTTCCTACCTTGCCAAAATTACCTGATTTTCCTACCTTGCCAAAATTACCTGATTTTCCTACCTTGCCAAAATTACCTGATTTTCCTACCTTGCCAAAATTACCTAATTTTCCATACCTTGCCAAAATTACCTAATTTTCCTACCTTGCCAAAATTACCTGATTTTCCTACCTTGCCAAAATTACCTGATTTTCCTACCTTGCCAAAATTACCTAATTTTCCTACCTTGCCAAAATTACCTGATTTTCCTACCTTGCCAAAATTACCTGATTTTCCTACCTTGCCAAAATTACCTAATTTTCCTACCTTGCCAAAATTACCAAATTTTCCTACCTTGCCAAAATTACCTGATTTTCCTACCTTGCCAAAATTACCTGATTTTCCTACCTTGCCAAAATTACCTGATTTTCCTACCTTGCCAAAATTACCTGATTTTCCTACCTTGCCAAAATTACCAAATTTTCCTACCTTGCTTAGATTACTTAATTTTCTTACCTTTGCAAAAGTACCTAATTTTCCATACCTTGCCAAAATTACCAAATTTTCCTACCTTGCTTAGATTACTTAATTTTCTTACCTTTGCAAAAGTACCTAATTTTCCATACCTTGCCAAAATTACCAAATTTTCCTACCTTGCTTAGATTACTTAATTTTCTTACCTTTGCAAAAGTACCTAATTTTCCTACCTTGCCAAAATTACTAAATTTTCCTACCTTGCCAAAATTACCTGATTTTCCTACCTTGCCAAAATTACCTGATTTTCCTACCTTGCCAAAATTACCTAATTTTCCTACCTTGCCAAAATTACCTGATTTTCCTACCTTGCCAAAATTACCTGATTTTCCTACCTTGCCAAAATTACCAAATTTTCCTACCTTGCCAAAATTACCAAATTTTCCTACCTTGCCAAAATTACCTGATTTTCCTACCTTGCCAAAATTACCAAATTTTCCTACCTTGCCAAAATTACCTGATTTTCCTACCTTGCCAAAATTACCTGATTTTCCTACCTTGCCAAAATTACCTAATTTTCCTACCTTGCCAAAATTACCTGATTTTCCTACCTTGCCAAAATTACCTGATTTTCCTACCTTGCCAAAATTACCAAATTTTCCTACCTTGCCAAAATTACCTGATTTTCCTACCTTGCCAAAATTACCTAATTTTCCATACCTTGCCAAAATTACCTAATTTTCCTACCTTGCCAAAATTACCTGATTTTCCTACCTTGCCAAAATTACCTGATTTTCCTACCTTGCCAAAATTACCTAATTTTCCTACCTTGCCAAAATTACCTGATTTTCCTACCTTGCCAAAATTACCTGATTTTCCTACCTTGCCAAAATTACCTAATTTTCCTACCTTGCCAAAATTACCAAATTTTCCTACCTTGCCAAAATTACCTGATTTTCCTACCTTGCCAAAATTACCTGATTTTCCTACCTTGCCAAAATTACCTGATTTTCCTACCTTGCCAAAATTACCTGATTTTCCTACCTTGCCAAAATTACCAAATTTTCCTACCTTGCTTAGATTACTTAATTTTCTTACCTTTGCAAAAGTACCTAATTTTCCATACCTTGCCAAAATTACCAAATTTTCCTACCTTGCTTAGATTACTTAATTTTCTTACCTTTGCAAAAGTACCTAATTTTCCATACCTTGCCAAAATTACCAAATTTTCCTACCTTGCTTAGATTACTTAATTTTCTTACCTTTGCAAAAGTACCTAATTTTCCTACCTTGCCAAAATTACTAAATTTTCCTACCTTGCCAAAATTACCTGATTTTCCTACCTTGCCAAAATTACCTGATTTTCCTACCTTGCCAAAATTACCTAATTTTCCTACCTTGCCAAAATTACCTGATTTTCCTACCTTGCCAAAATTACCTGATTTTCCTACCTTGCCAAAATTACCAAATTTTCCTACCTTGCCAAAATTACCAAATTTTCCTACCTTGCCAAAATTACCTGATTTTCCTACCTTGCCAAAATTACCAAATTTTCCTACCTTGCCAAAATTACCTGATTTTCCTACCTTGCCAAAATTACCTGATTTTCCTACCTTGCCAAAATTACCTAATTTTCCTACCTTGCCAAAATTACCTGATTTTCCTACCTTGCCAAAATTACCTGATTTTCCTACCTTGCCAAAATTACCAAATTTTCCTACCTTGCCAAAATTACCAAATTTTCCTACCTTGCCAAAATTACCTGATTTTCCTACCTTGCCAAAATTACCTGATTTTCCTACCTTGCCAAAATTACCAAATTTTCCTACCTTGCTTAGATTACTTAATTTTCTTACCTTTGCAAAAGTACCTAATTTTCCATACCTTGCCAAAATTACCAAATTTTCCTACCTTGCTTAGATTACTTAATTTTCTTACCTTTGCAAAAGTACCTAATTTTCCTACCTTGCCAAAATTACCTGATTTTCCTACCTTGCCAAAATTACCTGATTTTCCTACCTTGCCAAAATTACCTGATTTTCCTACCTTGCCAAAATTACCTAATTTTCCTACCTTGCCAAAATTACCTGATTTTCCTACCTTGCCAAAATTACCTGATTTTCCTACCTTGCCAAAATTACCAAATTTTCCTACCTTGCCAAAATTACCAAATTTTCCTACCTTGCCAAAATTACCTGATTTTCCTACCTTGCCAAAATTACCTGATTTTCCTACCTTGCCAAAATTACCTAATTTTCCTACCTTGCCAAAATTACCAAATTTTCCTACTTTGCCAAAATTACCTGATTTTCCTACCTTGCCAAAATTACCTGATTTTCCTACCTTGCCAAAATTACCTGATTTTCCTACCTTGCCAAAATTACCTGATTTTCCTACCTTGCCAAAATTACCTAATTTTCCAAACCTTGCCAAAATTACCTAATTTTCCTACCTTGCCAAAATTACCTGATTTTCCTACCTTGCCAAAATTACCTGATTTTCCTACCTTGCCAAAATTACCTAATTTTCCTACCTTGCCAAAATTACCTGATTTTCCTACCTTGCCAAAATTACCTGATTTTCCTACCTTGCCAAAATTACCTGATTTTCCTACCTTGCCAAAATTACCTGATTTTCCTACCTTGCCAAAATTACTAAATTTTCCTACCTTGCTTAGATTACTTAATTTTCTTACCTTTGCAAAAGTACCTAATTTTCCATACCTTGCAAAAATTACCAAATTTTCCTACCTTGCTTAGATTACTTAATTTTCTTACCTTTGCAAAAGTACCTAATTTTCCATACCTTGCCAAAATTACCAAATTTTCCTACCTTGCTTAGATTACTTAATTTTCTTACCTTTGCAAAAGTACCTAATTTTCCTACCTTGCCAAAATTACCTGATTTTCCTACCTTGCCAAAATTACCTGATTTTCCTACCTTGCCAAAATTACCTGATTTTCCTACCTTGCCAAAATTACCTAATTTTCCTACCTTGCCAAAATTACCTGATTTTCCTACCTTGCCAAAATTACCTGATTTTCCTACCTTGCCAAAATTACCTAATTTTCCTACCTTGCCAAAATTACCTGATTTTCCTACCTTGCCAAAATTACCTGATTTTCCTACCTTGCCAAAATTACCAAATTTTCCTACCTTGCCAAAATTACCAAATTTTCCTACCTTGCCAAAATTACCTGATTTTCCTACCTTGCCAAAATTACCAAATTTTCCTACCTTGCCAAAATTACCTGATTTTCCTACCTTGCCAAAATTACCTGATTTTCCTACCTTGCCAAAATTACCTAATTTTCCTACCTTGCCAAAATTACCTGATTTTCCTACCTTGCCAAAATTACCTGATTTTCCTACCTTGCCAAAATTACCAAATTTTCCTACCTTGCCAAAATTACCAAATTTTCCTACCTTGCCAAAATTACCTGATTTTCCTACCTTGCCAAAATTACCTGATTTTCCTACCTTGCCAAAATTACTAAATTTTCCTACCTTGCTTAGATTACTTAATTTTCTTACCTTTGCAAAAGTACCTAATTTTCCATACCTTGCAAAAATTACCAAATTTTCCTACCTTGCTTAGATTACTTAATTTTCTTACCTTTGCAAAAGTACCTAATTTTCCATACCTTGCCAAAATTACCAAATTTTCCTACCTTGCTTAGATTACTTAATTTTCTTACCTTTGCAAAAGTACCTAATTTTCCTACCTTGCCAAAATTACCTGATTTTCCTACCTTGCCAAAATTACCTGATTTTCCTACCTTGCCAAAATTACCTGATTTTCCTACCTTGCCAAAATTACCTAATTTTCCTACCTTGCCAAAATTACCTGATTTTCCTACCTTGCCAAAATTACCTGATTTTCCTACCTTGCCAAAATTACCAAATTTTCCTACCTTGCCAAAATTACCAAATTTTCCTACCTTGCCAAAATTACCTGATTTTCCTACCTTGCCAAAATTACCTGATTTTCCTACCTTGCCAAAATTACCTAATTTTCCTACCTTGCCAAAATTACCTGATTTTCCTACCTTGCCAAAATTACCTGATTTTCCTACCTTGCCAAAATTACCAAATTTTCCTACCTTGCCAAAATTACCAAATTTTCCTACTTTGCCAAAATTACCTGATTTTCCTACCTTGCCAAAATTACCTGATTTTCCTACCTTGCCAAAATTACCTAATTTTCCTACCTTGCTTAGATTACTTAATTTTCTTACCTTTGCAAAAGTACCTAATTTTCCATACCTTGCCAAAATTAGCTACTTTTCCTACCTTGCCAAAATTACCTAATTTTCCTACCTTCCTAACTCTGCTAAGCCCAACAAATATTTTACAGTCTGCCCAAAAATTTCTGTGCACCCCCTTGCCTCGCCGATGTCAACCGATTCGAACTGTGTAATTACTGCTAATTTTGCACACTGCCTAACGAATTGGTCCTGATATCAAGTGGCTATTCTTCAAGTCAGAGTTCGTACAAGACTGTTTCCCACGAGTGACTTTATATTTGACCATTTCTCCAAATTCGTTGTCTGTCATCATTAAAACTTCATTAATTTTTAAAAGATCGTCTTTGTCGTTCCGTTTGACATTGTCTTTTCTCTACATGTTAATCGACATAGTAAGCGGAAGAAAGTAAGGGCCGAATACTTGGCATTTGCATTTTTGGCCCTTCCGCTCCGGTTATGTTATTAGTTCCTCTTCAGAATTAAGATGGTTGAACGCGGATTGTTTTACTCAATCACTATGTACGGTAAATTAAACAAGCTTACAACGTCTTTTAAATATTAAATATTTTTGTTTTTGGTACTGTTCCAGATGACGCGCCTAATTTCCGTGACTTCGTGTCGACAACAATCGGACAGGTCGTGGAAGTGCCCGAGCGCTGATGGAATAATATCATTTTTTTCTTTTTTTTATCTTATAAAAACATTGACAAAATTTTAACCCCCCCCCCCCCCCAAAAAAAACATTATTTTCACAAAAAAAATGTTTTTAATCTATGTAATTTTTCTTTGAATTTATTCGTCTTATATTATCGTCTGCCAGTCTTCCAGCTTCAAACGTCTTTTAAATATTAAATATTATTTTTTTAACGTAAATAGGTCACTAACAAGTAGGTAAATCTGTTGCATACCCTTTCATTTCTCGTATTTTTTCTTCTTCGTCGTGGAGGGGTGTCGTCTCAATGTCGTCTAGTCGTGAAGTTCTTTCTTCGCTTCTGTACTGCCGTGAACATCACCGTCCGCTGTGTCTACAACAAAAACCTTCCTAACACGATTCAGGAGGCAAACAATATTTAAAATTTTGATTAGTTTTATTCAGGCGTCAGTTTTCTGTCGCTCTCGGAGATGTTTCACCAACGTTAAGGGAGAGATCAAATTACTACTCTATCGTAGTTAATTCCTAGCTTAAGTCCTTAGCCATTCGAGGAGGGGGGAAGAAGGAATATCATGCTTGTATTCTCTTAGGGAATTTAATTCCCCTAATCATTCATTGAATAAAACTCTCTTTATTCTTTATGGGTAGTTATTGTTCCTATAGCGACTATCGATAAACGGATTCTTCGACAGAGAGAATGTTGTAGCTTGCCGGAAGACCATTCTTAATAACGGGAGAGTACACTACTCCAGTGAGTTGAGATCCGTAAAAATGTAAAACATACAGGTGTTGCATACCCTTTAATTCTCATACCTTTTCTTCTTCATCGTGGAGGAGTGTCGTCTCGACGTCGTCTAGTGGTTGAGTTCTTTCTTCACTTCTGTACTGCCGTGAACATCGCTGTCCGCTGTGTCTGTAACAAAAACCTTCATAACACGATTCAGGAGGCAAACAATCTTTTAAATTTTGATTAGTTTTATTCAGGCGTCAGTTTTCTGTCGCTCTTGGAGATGTTTTACTAAACGTTGAGGGAGAGATCAAATTGTTTTCACTAATTTCCCAAGCGTATTTCCTTTAAAATAATTTATGTCGATAATAGTAATGATTACCAATAATTCGAAACAATAAACATTTTTTTTTAAATTTAATAACGAAAAGACATATTTTTCAGATTTAAAAATTTTTCAGCAACTGACATTTTGTGCCCCCCCCCCTTTTTTATCCAAGCTATAATTTTTTCCCCAGTGTTTTTTTTTTATTAACTTTTTGGCACTACATATCAAGGCCAAGAGCCACCCGAGGACAAGGGTTAATGGGATGGAATACTTGTCAACCGAAATTGATTAATGCAATGAACTAAGTTTAATTACTTATTACGATTCACAAATACTTGTTCATATTGCATTTGAATACACGTATGTTGTAGTCAGCGGAGAAGCAATCCCACGGTAATGTGTTCCACAGACAACTAAATCCGTGCAAAAAAGCTCTGTTCATGAAAATTAAGTCTGACACAAGGTACATGGAAGAAGGAAGAAAGGAATTTCTTTTCCTTGTGGTAGAAAAAACGCATATCAAGGCCAAGAGCCACTCGAGGACAAGGGTTAATATAATGAAACGATTGTCAACCAAAATTGATCAATGCAAGGAACTAAGTTTAATTACTTATGGGACAATTCACGACAAGAACTTGTTGAAATTGGAGCAATAGTGCATTATAGTAAACAACGAATATTCAACAAATAACTGTTACCAAAGGCAATAAAAGTTACTTTTCTACCTACCTGCATTTATTTGTGTGTTTTAAAGTGTTTTTTATTTTAATATAACATTTCGTTCAAATCGTCTATCGTTATAATCCAAAATGGCTGGCGTCACTTCCCAGAAAGTTGTATTGATACAATACACAACAAATAACTTTTCCAAACGCAGTAAAATTTATTTTTATACTGTAGCAGTTACATAAGTGACCTATTTTGTATCGGTCTACAAGTGAGTTGTGATTCAGCTTGGCGATTATGTAACCATCGCCTGTTCACCGCACGAACAAGCAACTCACCTAAGCTCAATGAGATTCATATGCGATGAATTATCTTGGTGCAAAACACTTCAGTTCCAGCCTGTATTCCAAACAGACAAGACGTACATTCCTGTGCTCTCTACCAGGCCTGTAGTAGGCGAGGCGACGAGCTCCAGGATAAGATTATGTCGTCTTGTCTATCGACCCATTGTACAACTATTATTTTGTTCCTATGTTTCCTGTAAATAAATCTCCACACCTCTTTAGTTGTGAAGTGATCGTTAATTTTGGGAGGAATGGTGACCCCTTTTGCTGATTCTATTTCAGTCAGATTTGGCCAGACGAATTACTCTTCCAAGTAATTTCGTCATTCTGATTTTCTTCTTGAGATAAACCCTATACTAAAATTGGCTCTCTAATTAAATGGAGAAAATAACAAAAGAAAAGTAATCAGACTTCTGTGATTTTCGGAAAGTCGCAGCAGCCATTTTGGATTATGACACTAACGATAGATGATTTGAACGAAATCTTATATTGAAATAAAAACGCTTTAAAACACAAAAAATTGTGCAGGTAAGTAGAAAAATAATTTTTATTGCTTTTGGTAATAGTTATTTATGGAATTTTCTTTTTTTGCCCTTTTTTTCATTGTTACTTTTGCCGAAATTGGATTTGAAGACGGCTTTAAAAATTAAAAAAATAAAACCTTTATTTATGCTGGTCAATAAATAATATCTGTATTTAAATAAAATTTGGTGAACATTTCTCGTGTGTCTATGTGTGTATATTTCTCGTGTGTCTATGTGTGTATATTTCTCGTGTGTCTATGTGTGTATATTTCTCGTGTGTCTATGTGTGTATATTTCTCGTGTGTCTATGTGTGTATATTTCTCGTGTGTCTATGTGTGTATATTTCTCGTGTGTCTATGTGTGTATATTTCTCGTGTGTCTATGTGTGTATATTTCTCGTGTGTCTATGTGTGTATATTTCTCGTGTGTCTATGTGTGTATATTTCTCGTGTGTCTATGTGTGTATATTTCTCGTGTGTCTATGTGTGTATATTTCTCGTGTGTCTATGTGTGTATATTTCTCGTGTGTCTATGTGTGTATATTTCTCGTGTGTCTATGTGTGTATATTTCTCGTGTGTCTATGTGTGTATATTTCTCGTGTGTCTATGTGTGTATATTTCTCGTGTGTCTATGTGTGTATATTTCTCGTGTGTCTATGTGTGTATATTTCTCGTGTGTCTATGTGTGTATATTTCTCGTGTGTCTATGTGTGTATATTTCTCGTGTGTCTATGTGTGTATATTTCTCGTGTGTCTATGTGTGTATATTTCTCGTGTGTCTATGTGTGTATATTTCTCGTGTGTCTATGTGTGTATATTTCTCGTGTGTCTATGTGTGTATATTTCTCGTGTGTCTATGTGTGTATATTTCTCGTGTGTCTATGTGTGTATATTTCTCGTGTGTCTATGTGTGTATATTTCTCGTGTGTCTATGTGTGTATATTTCTCGTGTGTCTATGTGTGTACATTTCTCGTGTGTCTATGTGTGTACATTTCTCGTGTGTCTATGTGTGTACATTTCTCGTGTGTCTATGTGTGTACATTTCTCGTGTGTCTATGTGTGTACATTTCTCGTGTGTCTATGTGTGTACATTTCTCGTGTGTCTATGTGTGTACATTTCTCGTGTGTCTATGTGTGTACATTTCTCGTGTGTCTATGTGTGTACATTTCTCGTGTGTCTATGTGTGTATATTTCTCGTGTGTCTATGTGTGTATATTTCTCGTGTGTCTATGTGTGTATATTTCTCGTGTGTCTATGTGTGTATATTTCTCGTGTGTCTATGTGTGTATATTTCTCGTGTGTCTATGTGTGTATATTTCTCGTGTGTCTATGTGTGTATATTTCTCGTGTGTCTATGTGTGTATATTTCTCGTGTGTCTATGTGTGAACATTTCTCGTGTGTCTATGTGTGTATATTTCTCGTGTGTCTATGTGTGAACATTTCTCGTGTGTCTATGTGTGTATATTTCTCGTGTGTCTATGTGTGTATATTTCTCGTGTGTCTATGTGTGTATATTTCTCGTGTGTCTATGTGTGTATATTTCTCGTGTGTCTATGTGTGTATATTTCTCGTGTGTCTATGTGTGTATATTTCTCGCGTGTCTATGTGTGTATATTTCTCGTGTGTCTATGTGTGTATATTTCTCGCGTGTCTATGTGTGAACATTTCTCGTGTGTCTATGTGTGTATATTTCTCGCGTGTCTATGTGTGTATATTTCTCGTGTGTCTATGTGTGTATATTTCTCGTGTGTCTATGTGTGTATATTTCTCGTGTGTCTATGTGTGTATATTTCTCGTGTGTCTATGTGTGTATATTTCTCGCGTCAATGTAACTTTGATAATTGCACATTTAATTATCATTTTTAAATTTACTATTAATTGAATATTTATTGTAATCAAAAATGTAATAGTGCAAAATAAAACAAAATTTTTAAAATCCTATTTAAAAAGATTTAATTAATCATGCAATTAAATCAACCATGCTGCATTTCTGTTTCTTCTTAAGCAAGTCAGCCATACCTTTTGATTTAAAAGAATTAATAATTTCGAAATTTAAAAGGAATTTGGAAGCCTGTAAACTGTCGAAGAGAAAAGACATTTAAACTGGCTTTAACAAATCCTCATTTAAGTAAAAGATTAAAAGTTTGCAATATATTTAAATCCAGTAATTTAATAAATAGAGATTAAAACAACATTATCTTAACAATACGGTTGTCGACCCCCACGTTCGTGCCACGACACGAACGTCGTGATATAATCAGGCCAGTGCACTAGAAAATGACGTCATGCTCTAAAGTAACAAACGAGATTTGTCGAGCAGTCAGACTATGGGCATTTTGACCCCTCCCTTCACTTAAAAATTCATCAAAATTCAGGAAATCAACCAATTTTAACGAAATTTTCAGTATTTATTAATTAACGATCACTGAATATAATTAATCCATTACTTTATTAGAAATCTTAGTGCAAATGTATTATTTCGTGTAATTTGCGTAGGCTAGACAGCAAACATTAAATTAATACTTAATAATAAAATGGTGTTGTCATAAATCTTTGAATTTTTAAAACATGAAATGTTTTCTTTAAAAAATCATTCGTCTGATTTAATATTCATTCTTTAAATAATTTCATTTTGTTCCGGATTATTTTTTAATGTTTGAGTTGATTGTTATGACAACCTGGTCTATATCAAATGGAAAGACTCAGTTATGCTGCATGGAAATATCTCTTGGTTTATAAACGAATAGATATTTCCATGCAGCTTAACAGAGTCTTTTCAAGAAGAAAAATTCAAATCCCTATTCTTAGGCAGTTTTATTCTTTATATGAACATTTCATTATCATTAGTTTTAGCTGAATAATTTGATAAGAGTTACTCTCATTTCCGAGAAAAAAATAAATGACGTTTCTTGATTCTCTGATTAATCCAGAATGCTGAATAAGTAGCAATTTCAATTTCTAGCAATTAAACTACTTTTGCATTTCTATTATACTAAACCCGGAATTCTCTAGCGACATGATAGGTACACAGAAAAAAGAATTTTAAAATTTCCCCAAAACACACAATTCTCTAGTAACATGATACACCGAAAAAAGAAAAAAAAATTGGCCAGTAAGACAGTTGCATGGTGGAGTATTACGAATAAGCGTCTACGGCAGACAATCCTGGATATTTTTTAACTTAAAAATTTATTCAAACATTAAAAGTAAACGAGACATGAAATATTACGAATTCAGTAAAGTAACACAAAATCAATAATTCAAAATAATTAATTAATAGAACATTTATTGAAATAAATTAAAATGTGTGTTTTTTTTTTGTTTTTTTTTGCAAAACGAACAGTTTATTTACAATATAGTAAAATTGACATCAGCTTAAAGTCAAAATCAGATGTGATAGGAGACTGCACTCTGTACTCTTTAAAAAGAGGTGGATACACACCGCAAGCTTATGTGTGTTTGGACAAACCAAGTTTCAGTACGTGTTCCCTCCCTAGTCATGATGCACGCCGACTTGAGGTCTTATCAGACCTCATACCAATTAGCAAAGTCTCTTAGCTAGTGGTACAAATGAGTCCTGCCCCTTTTTTTTCTCCCACTAAGAAACTGTCTTGCTTGTTTTCGGCTCTTGAAACAACCCGGAAAACAATGAGCAGCTCATACCTAGATAGATTTGGGAGGGGTCTTACTAACCACCACACTTAGCATTTTATTTTTCAACAATCTGTTGTTTGTTAGCCCCCCCCCCCCAACGATGAATTTGTACATATATTTTTTGTAAATAAAAAAACATCAAACCCATAGAGTGAATGTGGTATTTTGGTGACTGGAACTACAGCCGATCCCCATCCCATCCCTTCCAATCCAATCTCGGCGCTGTGCCACATCTTATTTTATAAAATTTTTTTACTATAGTATGAACATTTTTGTAAAATTTTAATGGTAAATAAATAGCATGTTACAAGCCAGTGAAGAGATTTTGGAAAAACAAGCTGGACATAAACTATGTTGATAATCATTACTATTACCAACATAAATTATTTTAAAGGAAATACCGTTGAGAAATTAGTTAAAAACAATTTATTTTGCTTACTTACACATTTGTGACCTATTTGCGTTAAAATATTTAATATTTAAAAGAAGTTTTAAGCCAATTTACTTTGCCGTAAATAATGAATTGAGTTAAATAATATGTGGCAGCCATTTTGAACTAAGTATATAACCGAAGCGGAAGCGAGTAAATGCAGAAGCCAAGTATTCGACCTTAACTTGCTTCCGCTCCGGTGATGTACTCTCTCTCTCTCTCTCTCTCTCTCTCTCTCTCTCTCTCTCTCTCTCTCTCTCTCGTGTACACAAACATTTGATCTCTGTCTCTTTGTTCTATGTTCAGTAAAACTCTTTAAAACCTAACCGGCATCCGAGTGTTCTCGATCAGCAAGTGACAAAACCTGGGTTATAACAAAAGATGCACAGGTGTATGATGTTATACACCGCGACGGTAAGCAGTATCCAACAGTATGTACATAGGTAGTGACAACTGTATCAATACGTAGATTACAATTGTTCATCTTAAAAATTCCAAAATTTCGGATTTTTTTTTTCTTTGTAGAAAAATCTGTCCAGAATATCTTGGAACCATGAATCCTGTCTTCTTACTTTTCTTCATCAGTGAAACTTACAATACGATCGGACATGCATTCGTGTTGTTCCGGATTCGACTTTTACCCCGGAAGGACACTGTCCGCCTCCGGTTCTATTTTATTTTTGAACTTTCATCAGTTGTTTGTACATCCTTCTTCCTTCTGCAAAAACTCCGTCCGTTGATCTGCATACATGCACTGCAACACCTTTATTATTTCGTCTTCTGGGAGAAAACAAGTTCGACTAAAAGAGTAAGTGAAAAATTACTGTTTAATGGGTTGATGGGTGTCAAATGTTTAATGGGCTGATGGGCGTCAAATGTTTAATGGGCTGATGGGCGTCAAATGTTTAATGGGTTGATGTGTGTCGAATGTTTAATAGGTGATGGGTGCCAAATGTTAAATGGGCTGATGGGTGTCAAATGTTTAATGGGGTGATGGGTGTCAAATGTTTAATGGGGTGGTGGGCGTTAGATGTTTAATGGGGTGATGGGAGTCGACGGTTTAATGGGGTGATGGGTGTCAAATGTTTAATGGGGTGATGGATGTCAAATGTTTAATGGGGTGATGGGTGCCAAATGTTTAATGGGTTGATGGGTGTCAAATATTTAATGAGTTTTTGGAGAAACTAAATAAAGGTGTGTGAATGAATGGAAATGTAAAGTTACTTACATAGTCTCAACGGTGAAAATACCGGTGATGGAATTAATTACAAACCGGAATTAATTACAAATCTAAATCTAAATATACTTTACAAATTTCTTTAAAAAATATGATAAATATACTTTACGAAATTTCTTAAATGATAAAATATGCTACAAATTTCTTTAAAAAATATGATTAATATACGACTTTATACATTTCTTTAAAAAATATGATTAATATACGACTTTATAAATTCTTGATGATAAAATGAAATAAAACTTTTTTTTAATTCGCACAATATAATTTTGCAAATGAAAGAAATAAAATGAGATTTATTAGTTGAATAACAAATAAAATTGATAAATTAAGTCCAAGTTGTAATTAATTTCGAGTTGTAATTACTTCCGGGTTGTAATTAATTCCGAACCCCGAAAATACAAAGTGGTTTGGTTCATTGACCATAGTCTGAGAGCAGATTGACTCTCACAGAAAAGTAAGTAGAAATTGTTGTTCAGTGGACTGATGGAGTTAAACTGTTTAATGTGTGCTAAAGGTTTCGTGGGTTGTTAGACGTTAAAAATAATATGATTCCATTAGAACAAATATAATATAATAAATTTGAAGTTCATAAGTATAATAACCTAAAGGTATGGGTGTGTTTCTCGCTTATGCATAACTTTGATAAATACACATTAAATTATGTTTTATTTACTACTACTATTACTACTAGTACTACTACCACCGCTACCACTACTACTACTACTAATAATAATAATAATAATAATAATAATAATAATAATAAGAAGAAGAAGAAGAAGAAGAAGAAGAAGAAGAAGAGAAATATTAAATAATAATGTATTGTTTGTATTTTAGCAAATATGTTTGTTTTCAAATTGGATTTAGAAAGGTAGTTTAACGAAAAGAAAAAAAAACGAATTTGTTCAAAATATTTTGAACTGAAGTCGGTGGCGTGATCCATGTGAATTGAGTGATTCTCTAAATTTATGTCTTATTAAATTTGTTACTGTGCGTATTGAGTGACAGTAATAGTAAAATGGTAACTCCCAATCTTCCTTTAAAAATGACTAAAAAATAAAATAGCGGTCAGAATTAAATATTAAAACCGATCGGAAATACAATTTTTATTTCCTAACAATACACACCACTGTTTGCGTTATACAACTATCGAAACAAATTTATGTATGTGCCTTTTATTACGAAACATATTGATCACAAATATAGGGGGAAATTATCTTTATATATAAGATAGCATACAATGTTTCGGAATGTTTTAGATGATGATTGATAACTTGTATTATTTGTATTATTTGGACTACTGTTCTCATCTTGGATGTTATTCTCACCACGTTTCGGCCGATGTAACCTCTAACCTTCTTCAGATACATCTTATCGAACTCGGGAATCTTTACAGAATTTTGAACAGAACACTTTATTTAATCCACGGGGGTAGCTTGTTCTCATTCCATCAGCTATGACCGGGTAGAAGTCTTAAGTAATTTGTAATAGTATTCTTAGAATCGCCCACACTGAGGATTGAACCTTCAACCTCCAAAAGACTGCCACTTAGAACTGATTATTACTTAGCACTTATATCCGTTACGTCACAGGTCCAGTTCGGGCCTCTTCAAACGTTTATTCATGTTTTCTTTATTTGTTTTGTTTTACGGCATATCAACCCTTGAAAGTTTGTAGAAATTGCATCTTCTGTTAGATTCTGTTGCAGACACCAGCATCTTTTAAATATTCAAATATTTTGCCTGGAGAAGTGTCTCCCTCAGATTTGTTTCTTTGTAATATTTTTGTTGAGTCTGTTCTAGGTCCAGACAATTCGTCAATACATGACGTATCGTATAGGCCTCCATGCATGGTGTGCAAATTGGAGCTGTTTCCCTCTCAAAGAGAACTGCTGTCATTGGTTCTTTAATCCATTTTTCTCTATTCATATAAGAATCAGAAGAAATATGCAGAACCGCTGTGCAGAGAGACATTTTCTTCTTTTTTTTTTTTGTTCTCGTTGTGTTTAATATGTTTAGTAGCTTGAGAAGACTATAACATGTCCAAATAGGTATAATAAATTTAAAAGGGCTACCCGGTGTTACCCGGGATCCTAATTTCCATAAATTATGTAGACTACAGGAAAAAAACTAAAATTAAAACTAAACAATCTGTTAATTTGAGATTTTTATGCTCATTTTAATTGGGACAGAGTAAAAATACTAATGCCCGGGTGAGGTTCGAACTCATGACCTCTGCCTTTAAGTATGACATGCTAACCATTTGAGCCACTGAATCAATTCTGCATGACAGCAATGAAAAATGAGAAGGAAAAAAAGCGATTCTTTCTGTCTTCCCCTCCCCCATTTACCAAACCTAACGAAAGAAAAGAGAGAAAGAAAGCGAAATGAACAAATTAAGTTTTATTTTCCTTCTTTTTCACCTGTGAATATCCAAATATTTGCCTGCCATCAAATTAGTACTCCGTAATTTTAGTAGAAATATCAAGATTTCTGACCCTTACGATGAAAGCTTCTCCGTCGTGTTCTGTTTATGTTTAATCTATTATATTAAGGGAAGTGTATGTGTACGTGTGTGTATGTCCAGCAAAAAGTCAAAAATTACCAAAGAAACACCCACAAAGGTGAATAATATCTCAAATTCAGAAAAGCATATTTATTCTTTGAGGGTAAACTGGCCACGATTTTGTTAGGGATGTAGGTTTTTCATCTTTTTCTCAATAACTAAAGGGGAGTAACTCTGATTTTTTTTCTAATGAGTTATGTCCCTTATGCCAACTCATTCGTTGAGTAATCTATAAAAGTGTTTGTGTATGTCTAGAGAGAGAGGAATGGGCTGGACGTAGAAGAAAGAGCAGGTGAGAAGGGGGAAAACGAGTTTGGGAAAAAGAGAGAGACAGAAGTTTAAATACAAATATGTTACACTCTTACCTCGTTAGTAAAAAATAAAATATTGCTCAGGATTAAATGAAATCGATCGGAAATAAGATTTTTCTTTTTAACAACACAGACCAATATTTGCCCTATCTGACTAACGAAACAGATTTTTTATCTACCTTTTGTAAATAAAACTATTAATTACAAACACATGGGGGGTTCTTTACTTTATATATAAGGTATAGATAGATTGATATCTTTTTTTTTCTTTCTTCCTATTCTATTGCAGGTTATCAGTTGGAGTTCGATTGACTGGACACACAGCAAATACAATTCAAACTATGAATTGGCCTACATTTTGGGAACAGCTTTTGATTTTGGAATTCATGTGACCTTTACTTATTTCCTCATTCAAAATATTACTTATGTCGAAACAATTCTAGGGATTTCGATTTGTCTAGCTATGGTTTATTTTGTGTTTTTCTCTAAAAGATATGCGTGGTCCAATCCGTACAAAGCTCCTGGTTGGGTAGGCAAAAGAGTTCAACCTGTGGCACCTTGGTAGAAAGAACAATAATTTCTGTCGATGTATGCAGAGTCAGATTCTAATCTGATGTGGGTTTGGTGGGGATGTACTGGACATTTCAGACTCAGTGCCCTTTCCCTCAGGCAAAGGAATCCTATGTAAATTGCAAATTATTCTATTTGAATTAAATACATTTATAGACACAAAAAATCATAATCGTTTTACTATATAAGTGAAAGATATGCAGATATACTATGCAACTTTAAGATATAACCTGACTGTTATCTTCATAGCTATAGAGTAATATTATACAGTATCATTCTATTTCTTAATAGATATGAAGTAATATTACAAAGTATAATTCTATTATTTTATAGCTTTGGGGTAATATTATACAGTATCATTCTATTTCTTTATAGCTATGGATTAATATTATACAGTGCCATTCTATTTCTTTATAGCTATGGATTAATATTATACAGTGCCATTCTATTTCTTTATAGATATGAAGTAATATTACAAAGTATAATTCTATTATTTTATAGCTTTGGGGTAATATTATACAGTATCATTCTATTTCTTTATAGCTATGGATTAATATTATACAGTGCCATTCTATTTCTTTATAGCTATGGATTAATATTATACAGTGCCATTCTATTTCTTTATAGATATGAAGTAATATTACAAAGTATAATTCTATTATTTTATAGCTTTGGGGTAATATTATACAGTATCATTCTATTTCTTTATAGCTATGGATTAATATTATACAGTGCCATTCTATTTCTTTATAGATATGAAGTAATATTACAAAGTATAATTCTATTATAATATTATATCGAATTCTTTACACAAGTCGTTGTTTAAGTCACCACTTAACAGGCGAAGGTGAGAATTTTGTCCAGTTTGTTTTCTTCCCCCTCCCTAATATAAATGGGATCTTCTTTTTTCCCCATCGTTATCGCCAAAACAAACACTTTCTCATTCTGTCACACAGCTGGAGGCGATCCATTGACCCGGCTCGTAATTAACGATGACAGCCCAAATAAATCTATCAAGTGGACCTGTCTTTCCCAGGTCCTCAAAACAGCCGTCACAGAATCGTGATTCCAAAACATGCCATTCACCCCAAACAATAATGTCGCTTTATTGACACTTCAGAATTAAATTTAAGATTATGGAATTTCATAATCTTTACCTCTGGCAACTGTCTCCTTGCCTTGGAAGGCAATGGATTCTGACTATCAAACACGACCCACCGAGACTAGCTGGCGTCCGGTTCCTGTCGTTTGAATAAGTTCGTTTCTACGTCAATATATACTAGTTTTATATCGCCACTTCGTCTTGACGCAGGGCCTTCAGTCGGCATAGCATCACCACCAAAATGCATACTAGCGCGTCACCAGGGTGTCCGATCCCCATGGGGCCCCGGATACTTTGTCACACTGTAAGTGCTGTTTGTTTTTATTTCAGAATTTATTTTCAAGGCTCGTATAACGTTAACAAACAATGACTGAACACATGTGACCCTAAGCTTCGAGATACTGCAATTTATTTTGAAATAAAGGAAAACTTTAAAACAGTTTCAGTAAGTTACAAATATACATAAATTATAAGACATAAAAGCTAAAAGAAAGAGCTATCTTGGATTGTTAATCGTTAAAAAGGCAGATATTGACGAAATCTTGTATTGAAATGAAAAAAGACTTAAAAACAGTTTCAGAACTTTAAACTATGCAGGTCGGTAAAAAATATATTTTCTTGCCTTTGATAAAGTTATTTTTTATATATTTTGTTTGTTTTTGATTTCGCGGTTGCATGAATGCCTGTCTCTTTATCTTTTGTTTTACTTCTATTGAATCACCACTTATGAAGGCCAAGAGCCACTCACGGATAAACGTTGCTCGAAGAAGTGAGGAACTCTGTCTTCCTGCACCCTGAACTGAACCTCATGTTATTGTACTATTTTTATCACGCAAGAAACATGAAAGCAGGTGGCATCGACCGAGCAGGCTGAGCGTCCATGACTAAAGAACGCAGTCACTTGAGAAGTATTGTGAAGACATGCTCCAAGAGGAGTGGGAAGAGGAGAGACTAGCAGTGGAAGGAGAGTAGAGAGCGCTACAACAGAGCTCTCAGAACCAGACCACACCTTCATCTGTTGTAACTTAACAGAGCTTGCCGATCCAGGATAGGCCTGCACAGTCACAGCAGACACTGTGCAGGCGCTTCAATTTGGCAATGGACTAATCTGAGGCGTAGAACTCCATTATCTCCTGAGACAGACGGATGCCAACAATATTATCAAAATGTATCCTGCCCTGAAGGAAATCGTTTTAACTGCCACTTCTATAAAATGTTTATGATGTCATGTTTTTTACTTCATCATCATTAAGTAAATTACAGAATAACGAAGACTCGTTATAATTTCCATTTAATTGTATGAAGTCTGCCTGCTCTTATTGTGGATGGATTGTTGATAATACAATAATAACTTCTATAGTCTATATGTGAGTTGAGTGTCTGGTGTCAACCTGATTAGGTTGATGTGCGGCAACAAACTAGAGGAAAGAATCCCTTCAACCGTACTTCTTCAGAAACTTGGTAGAGACGAGATTTTGGATGTCTATGTAAGAAGTGATTTGACCGTATGCAGCACGATCCCAAGCGATTTGTTACGTTTTAGGGTTTTAATGGCCAAACAGACTTCATCCTTGGTAAATTCGTTGATGTTGGTAGGGAGCCGAGTGGAAGGTTCCTTAGTGACTGCTTGGGTTAGTGGTTCTGGTTTGTTCAATTGTTTGTCCATCTGGCTAGCTTATCTTCTCCTTTTGAGATGTTCCATCTTTTGCTTTTACAGGACCTGATATTACTCTGGAAGTACCTGTGATCTTCTTAGCAATTTGGTACAGGTTCGTTCGCGTGTCATTCGTGCTGCAGACCTTACTCTTGAGCCATACTCGTTTGTCGTTTTGAGCTGCAGACCTTACTCTTGAGCCATACTCGTTTGTCGTTTTGAGCTGCAGACCTTACTCTTGAGCCATACTCGTTTGTCGTTTTGAGCTGCAGACCTTACTCTTGAGCCATACTCGTTTGTCGTTTTGAGCTGCAGACCTTACTCTTGAGCCATACTCGTTTGTCTTTTTGAGCGCTGCGTTTGACTTCCTTTACAATATACTGTTAGTATAAATCAATTGTTTTAATGGTGAAACGGACTTCATCATCGGTAAATTTGATAAGGAGAAGAGTAGAGGGGGTTCCTTAGTGATTGCTTGGGTGGGTGGCTCCGGTCTGTTCAATTGTTTGCCCATCTGGCTAGCTTGCCTTCTCC
>OY744517.1:35317342-35422342 GCA_963556195.1 Sepiola atlantica
GGTTGACAACTCCTTGATTTATTACAGATTCAAGCAACTTACTCATAATGCACAGGAAACTGATCGGTCTGTACTGAGATGCAGAAGACCGATGTCCAGTATTTTTCAATACTGGGCAAACCAACGAAAGCATTTCACCTTTTAGCAACAATTGAACAGCTTTGTAAGAGTAGTAGCTATTTCAGGTTACAGTTTCTTGAGTACTATGACTGCAATGTTGTCGGGTCCAGTTGCCTTGTTAGCATTGAGGTTTTTGATAAGTTTGACAACATCCCGGACAGTTATTCGAATGTCATAAGGGCGAATTCTGGTGGTATGTGGTCTTGATTGCAAAGGGTGGAATTTGCTGCAAAGTTCTTTGCTAAAACTTTGGCTTCATCAGATGCTGAGGAGATCACCTTAGATCCATTAATGATGGTTGGGATAGAAGTCATACACTTGTTCAGGACCCTGTTTGTTATTTTACAAAACTTATAGGAGCCAAGCTTCTGATCGGCCACTCTAGATTTAACAGATTGAACATAGGACTCTTTCACGTTTTCTATAACCCCTTTGCAGTTGTTACAGGCAGTTTTATAGGAGGCTTTGGTTGCAGAGCATATAGTGGTTTCTGTTGGCAATAGTGGCGGCACATTCGGGGCTGGCGGTTTGGTCTCTGTTGGAATATTTTTAAAGCTATAAAACTCTCAATACCTGTAGATAAAATAAAGAAATAGTATCGGAACAGTTAAACAAAGGTGTCGCCAAGATCAAGTCCAAATGAATGTTAATATATCTCTCCAGTGTAAAAAAAAAAACGTCGTTCAGTCCAACATAAAAAAAATCCAGCACTATTCTCTCCTTTCGTTCGCTTTATGATCCTACGTTCAGAACGATCTCCACGTCTCCGACCAAATCTTTATTTTCCTTCTCTTATTAAAAGAAAATGTGACACATGCAAACTAACTTCAAATAAAAACCTTATTTGACTTTCTGACGCCTTTCTCCTCCCACTCCTCTTTCTTTTTTGTCGTCAGCGAGCGTTTTCGGGTTCGCCCCACACACACAGCATACCAGACGCTGCCTCTTTGAACGGTGCCGACAAGTGTCTGCATTTACGTCAGTCGGCCGCTCTCCGTTACAATACCAATGACTAACTCCTCAGATATATCTGATACGATGCAGGACACATTCTTTTTGAAAATGGATTTCAGACAGATTTCAGATATGACAGATCTTAAGCTGTCCGATTGATAAACTTTGTGATGGAAAGGGACATCAGAGGACTTGCTGAAATTCATTTGAGACAACTGAGTGATCGGAGGATTCCAGAGACAGTAGATGTGCACTGTTTAGTGCTTGCATTATATCGGTCAAGTTTGAATCACCAACGTTTTTTCAACTGAATTTCATCACATGCAAGCATGTATTTTATATATATATATATATATATATATATATATATATATATATATATATATATATATATATATGTTGAATAATGGCCCTGTGAGAATGGCGCATCTGTCGGGGATCGAATTTGACTTGCGCGAATTGTGACAAAGTCATCTCATGCAAGTTCGGTTAGATGTGTTTCCCACGGATCGCGGTGACAAGTGATCTAACCTTAAGGTTAAGGGTTGAGGGCACACCTGGCGGATCACGAGGTTCGTGACGTCAGAGTTGTCCGAGAATCGAATTGAGATTTTATGAGTTTTCCCACTTGGAAGCGACGAGAGAACAAGTCACAATCATATAGCTGTTACAAGAAGGGATTAAGAGTCCCAAGATTATAAGAGCCTTAGTGAATCTTTCATATTCCTCTCTCTGCAAGCAATTACGAAATTAACTTAATAGATTTAATTAGTGTGGTCTCTCTTTCAAATTACCAACGAACTTCTCATTTGTCGGCTAGTTAAATAGTTAATAAAAGGCTCAGAATTTAAACAGTAAAAGATTGTTGTGCTTTATTTAAAGTGAAAAGATTGATTTCAGCCCACGAAGAAACCGCCAGGATCGGAGAAGTTGACGCGCAGCGAAGCGACGGCTCAGCAGATTACAGATGGTGGCGGCGGATCATAGCAGTCGTGACAACAAATAGTGGCAGGCGAAAAAAAGGCAGTACGAATAGTGGCGACGACAGCGACTGAAAAAGCGCGCACGGGTAGCGGATCGAGTGGCTACGACACATCAGCCCATTTGAATCAACAGCGACGGTAAATCTACGACGACACGCAACATTAAAGTTATAACCAGTCAATGTAACATATATATATATATATATATATATATATATTGTGTGTATTTAGGCAGCATTTTTTGTTTTGTTTTTATGTTTGCCTAAATATATATATTATAGAGAGAGAGAGAGAGATAGAGAGAGAGAGGAAAGAGAGAGAAAGAGGGGGGTAGATAGATAGATTTCTAGTATTATGAGATAATTATTTTATATATTAATTCCTAGTGAGATAGAAGTCTGCTCAATATTGGGGGGTAAAGCATTATTATACGAATCAAAATAAAACAAATGTAAAGTTACATACTTTATAGGTTTATTATATTTAAATATTACAACAAAAACTAATTAATGAGAAAGTCATTTAAACAATGTTTTTTACAAGAAGTAAACCCTATCATCAGAACGAAAAAAACAATGCATTATTAAACATTTGTATACATTATTAATTTGAAAAAAAAATTAAATTCATATTATGAGTTCCGAGGGAAACAAAACTAATACTGCATGAATGAGCAGAAAGTCTTTGTAAGAATGCTTCTCCAAATACATTATGAGGTGTTAAAGTATCATTCATTGGAATTATATGAAGGATATTGGATTCCAGAGAAATAGCTAAACAGGTAAAAACAGTCAACATTCAATATATTGTCAGAAAAAGATCAAAAAGGCTTGCGAAAACTACTAGACTCCATTCACCAAATGTCAATATGTAAAGAAAGGGGACGTTGTCCCTCTCTTAGGTTTCAGACACAAAATGAACAAGCCGCGTGTGCGTGGTCCCCCTCTGTATGTGACTCGATGTGGCGAGTGTAAAATGCAATAAATTTGGGCAATTTGGGCCATTTTTGATATCCTGGGGGCGCGAACCAGAATTTTTCTGAGGTCAAGGATGCTCATTTTATATCCAGAACAATTGCCTCTACATTTTGGCCAAGTTTCAGAGAAATTGAATGGATGGATGAAACGTTATGGGGCAAAAAATGTCATTTTTTTGGCCATTTTGGGGCCTTTTGACCCCCTGGGGGGCTAACCAGATTTTTTTTCAAAAATCAGAGAATGTCACTTTCTAACCTGACCAAAGTTACAACTTCATGCAAAATTTCAGAGAAATTCAATGGATGGTTGCGGAGAAAAATCCGGACGGACGGACGGACGGACGGACGGACGGACGGACATGCCTCAACGGGGGACCAATTAGCAAAACCTCTTTATAACAACAACGAAAAGGATTTATTCACAAAGGTTACCTATACTGTTTGGTATAGGTAGAAAGAAACTTGGACAGTGTCTGAGAGAGGAAAAAGAAATTAAGAGTTCTTAGAGCTGCCTGAGGTCTGTCAGCAACTATCTTCAGGTGAAGATAGTATTTGCTGTGAGCTTCCAGTGGACAGGGGCAGGAGAGAGAGTGAAAGAAGTGGTTCCTCGTTGCTTGCCTGGGTCTTTCTGGGGACCACCTGTGATTCCCAAAGGGGCTAAAGTAGTTCTTCAGCCGACAGAAGGAATCAATGCACCCTGTAGGCTAAGTGGTCAGTGTGTGACCAGCTCACCCAATGGGGACATTTTTCAAAGATAGAAAATAGGTCTATGTTTATGACTGCTACAAATACACCAGCCATGGTATTATGTACCTGCTGATATATTGTATACAATGTCTGTATTTGTGTGTTGTATTTATTATTTATGTCAATTGTGGATTATGGCTTTGCGCTTCCGGACACCGACTACATTAGAATCCCTATATGGCCATTAAGAAGCTGAAGTAGAACCCTAACCTAACCATATGTTTGGGGAAAGGCTGGCGGTTGGAGGCATGGAAATAGCTTTACCAAAACACTAAATCTAAAAACTAATGTACAATGTATGAACATTGACCCAACGGGTCATAGGTTGTCTAGTGAAATATAAATCTTTCATATAGGTGTGTTTCTGGTGCTTAAAGATATGTTATATTTGGGAAGGTTGATAAATTGATTGACAAGATGTAGCACATGAAATGCTTCTCAAGTCCAGGCGAAAATCTGGACTCTAATTAGAGTAGCCCCTTACGTCTCAATGACAATATGCCAAGTTTGGGGTGAATATAAGTTTTAAAAAATCTATAAACTAATATATAATGTTTCAACACTGACCCAATGGGTCATAGGTTGTCTAGTGAAATACAAATCTTTCATATACGTGTTTGTAGTTCTTAAAGATGTTTTATATTTGGGAAGGTTGATAAATCGATTTACAACATGTCGCACACAACACACTTCTGTAGTCGAGGTTGGACGAACACGCATTTTTTCTGCGCGCACTATTGCTACTTCAGCATGAAACTAGCAACAAACATCAATACAGAGCAAAGTTACAATCTCGAGGCGACACAATACAAGCAAGCATTGATTTAACATTGAATAAGTAAACAACTCTAATACTAAACAGGTGTTATGCTCTAATTGCAAATGCAAGCAACTCGCCCTCTCAGTTGTCATTGAATTAGAAAAAAATTTTACAAAGTTATTTCTTGTTTTCAAGAAATTATGTGAAAAAATCTTTTGACCTAAAAATAACACAAAACACCATTTTCTAACAAAAGTGACACAACTCAACTGAAGCAAACATTGAACCCTTTTTTTCTCTTTATCACTTAGTTACATTTCACTACACTCTTACGAAAACTACAAATCTCTATATAAAGTTAGGTATATGCATATGTTTATATATTTGCATGTACAGGATTCACTCACACATTATGAATAGTCAAATCCCACACTCTAAAAACACCTTCACAATGAAGAAACATTGTAAAAATTGTCTGAATCAAGAAAAAAAAATGGATGAAAAAAAGTTTCACCTTATAAAGGTTGAAAGGTCATTAAACACCAAGAAACAAAAACTACAAATCTCTATATAAAGTTAGGTATATGCATATGTTTATATATTTGTATGTACAGGAGTCACTCCTAAACTAATAAATTGATCATTTTGAATTTGGGAACACAGCTGCTAGGCATAAAAAGTTGTCATGTGGGTTACATTTAATTTATTTTTATGCAAACGAGGGTAAAAAGGAGTTAAAAGTCCTTTGTGAAAATTCACATACTTTCAATTTTAGTGAAATTTTAACAATAGGTATTAGACATCAATTAATAAATATTCCCAAAATGTCAGTTTCTTTGAGGTATTTTAAAGGGTTTATAGGAGGCATAATATGGACACAACCTCCCATTTGAAATTTCAAATATTTCAGATTTACATTGTGTCATTAGACACCAATTAAGCAATATTCCCTTGATTTCAATTTCTGAAGACCTCTTAAGCTTAAGCCTTAACTTTTAGATATTTTCTAGAATCAAAATCGTGTTTTGATCAATATTTGAATAAGGATTCTAGACATAAGTTTTAGTATCATTATATAATGATTTTAATCTTCGTAAGGAGACATAAAAGTAGTGCAAAACTCTTCTGGAAATTTATTATTAACATTCCCCAAATTTTAGTTTATTTGGCATATTTTAAAGAGGTTTTAGGGGGCATAATATAGGTAAACCCTCCCATTTGAAAATTAAAATATTTCAGATTTGCATTAAATTTAATCCATAGTCATTAGACTGTATTTTAATTTCAATTTCTTCTTGAGACCCCTTAAGTTTAAGCTTCAGATTTTAGACATTTTCTAGAATCAAGCAGAGTCACCCATAGCGGAGAGGCATAGCACTCAGCAGTATTATGGCTGCAATGTGACTAACAGTGAAAATCCAAAAGAAGTTAGCCACAGGATCCATCTCTGCCTCTGTGTGTCGTAAGTAAAGATGGACCAGGCATGGATCCGCAAATCAATGGAGTAATGGTGGCAACATTGCTTCTGCATATCTACAGCCGTCATTCCTTTGTGTGTTTTGGATCAAACCTTCCCTGACTTCGTATGCAATCACTGAGCCTTGCTGCTCTCAGTGTTGGGGGTAAAAATCTGCGATCTTGCAGGTCCCAAAATAGCTGGGACTTCATGCAGACTACACAATCCTAAGGCACGATCATCATGAGCTCTGTGCATAAGTCCGACTAACTTACCAACAACAACAACAACAATCAGCATCTCCTCTCCCAGTCCAATCCTTCCTCATCATGGTAAGGGTAGTGGCAACGTGATTGTGTCAGAGTTTTTTTTTTCAATAGATGAAAACAATATAAATCAGATATTTCGGCCATTTCAGGCCATTCTCAATGAATTATAGATATTTTTTCTCTACACAAATCAAGACATTAAAAACAGCTTCCATTTAACAGCTTGATAAGTTGGATATATTCGACGTTATATCTCGACAGTGAAGAAAAAAATGAAAAAAAAAATGTCTATAATTCATTGAGGATGGCCTGATATTGGTAAACGGTTTTCCAGTTCAATAAAGCTTCAGCCAGTGAACTACCGTTAGGGGCTCTTGGGTTTGATGTAGCTCTATAACTTGCAAGGAATATCTCTAGGATTTCTGATGTAGTTTCCTCCCCTTTGAGTTTTAAGAGTGCTCTCTTAAATGTATCCACAAAACGTTCAGCCTGTCCATTGGATTGAGGATGAAATGGTGGCGTACGTATGCCGTTGATACTATTCTGCTTGCAGAAATCTGAAAATTTCATTGAAATGAAAGCAGTATCATTGTCAGAGACTATGGTCTCTGGGACTCCAATTCAACTGAAAATGTGTTGTAATTTTGAAATAGTTTCCACCGAGGTAATGCGACTCATTGGAAAATCTCAGGCCATTTACTGTAGGTATCTACTAGTAGTAGAAAATATTTTCCATTTTGCTGCAAAGTTAATTCGAAGACGTGACCAGGGTGAATCCGGAATAGGCCAAGAAAATTTTTGCTTTTCTCAGAGCTTTTGCTGCTAACTGACCTTTTGAACAATTATGGCTTAGATCTTCTAATTCTTTGTCTATGTTTGGCCAGTAGACATTAGCTATGTGTTAAAGATTTCATCCAGCTAATACTTTAATGTCCAAAATCAAATTGTTTTAATACACAATTTTGTAATTTTAATGGAAAAATCACATGTTCACCAAAAAGAATACACCCATCAACCTTAGACAATGATGATGAACACCGAAAAAATGGTGGCTCCTTAGAAAAACATGTTTTTTTTTCTTTGATTTAGGAGCACAAATAATTATAAAGTTTAATTGTAGACTGAAATTATTTTCAGTTCGATAATTTAAAGGTTTTAAAATCACTTTCAAATATCGAATTTTACATAGGGTTCATGAAATGTGTTTTTTTTTTAGACAAAAAAAAACATTTTTTAGTGTACATTATATTATTCCACATTCGGTTTCGCAGTAGAATAATATACTTATCTAAAAATGTACTTATGGCAAGTGAGCTACACAAACGTTTATGTTTCATTCCATAGAGGGAATCCATCAGGTTAAGTAACAGGCGACTCATTGGAAAAATCTATTGTAGTAGAAAACATTTTCAATCAATAGGTCCTGCTAAGTCAATGTGAAAACGTGACCAGAGTGAACCCGGAATAGGACAAGAAAAAAAATTTTGCTTTTCTCAGAGCTTTTCCAGCTGACATTTTGAACAGTTCTGGCTCAGTTCTTCTAATATTTGGCCAATAGACATAGCTACGTGCTAAAAAAATACACCCATCAACCTCAGATAATGATGATTGACACTGAAAAAAGGGTTGAAGATTTTTGTATGTACATACCTCATGCCATTTTGTACAGTGGAAGTGCAACACTGCCTTGAGTAAGGGATTGGAAGCTGTAGCCTCGCGAATCATCTGTGAAGTAATTGGCAGCGATCTGGCAGTTGATGCGAGCACCAAAATAATTTCTGGTTCCACAGATAATGGTGAAATTACTGAGTCCTCTTTGACTTTGGTATGCTTATCCATGAGTTTGGATAAAGCATCTGCATGTCCGATTGCATCAGTTGAACAATATCTGTCAGAGAAATCATAATCCAACAGCATAGTGTTCCATCTTCGCAGACGGTTAGCTGTATAGACTGGGATACCTTTCTTGGATCCGAAAATGCTAACAAAAGGTTTATGATCTGTGATCAAGGTAAAGTGACGTCCATATAACATATGTTGTTGAAGTGAATTTGGCATTGCATCAGTTGAACAATATCTGTCAGTTGCTTTCTGTTTTTGTGTTTACACCGTTTGTTGATAAAATAGAGGATGTCAATCCGATAAGTTTTCCACATGTAGAACAAAAACAAAACATTGTAATATTTGCTTGCCTACCCATGATGGCACAGTTAGACACAAGGTCGGTTTTCCAAAAAGGACAAAATCAAAATTGCCTCAGTCTTTCTACTTCACTGACCAAGGACAGAAAAGATAAAGTATAGTATCAGAACAGATACTACATTTTAATGTTAATTCTATTTTGAAAAGTAATAAATAAAAATAAATCGAAAAAAGAAATATTGTAAAATCGGCAAATATTAAAATCGTAAAAAAAAGTTGTTTTTTGTCATTTTAAAAATATTCAGAACAGACAAAAAAATCCTTTATTGTGATTGGTGGCGGGCACATAAAGTGCTGCCCAATTTAATCTAAAATTACCCCCTCCCATTTCCAGGCTATTGTAACGTTTTAGTACTTACTCAGGTCTGTTAATTATTATTATTTATTTATTTATTTTTTTGCTATGGGATATACATTCTGTGTGTTTTACTTTTAAGGCGATTTCGTGTGGTTTTATGACTTTGTCAGTCGGACTTAGTGTTAGAGATAAAAAAAAATAGTTAACTGCCTCAAAATGTTAGAATGGCTCGGAAATGAGGAAGGTATTTCACGTTAAATTTATATGCAAAACTAATCACTCACTGTACATTCTAAAATAATTGTGTTTTTTTTCGGGGTGTTCACACGTAATCGCCTAAAAAAGTAGAATTTCATTTTTGGGGCGCAGGGGGTAGCCGAGGGTCCTCTTCTACTTTTAAATATAGATATAATTTCTTTTTAATTTGACAAACTTCTTAATGTTCTCCGTTTTATGTATTGTCTCCAAGATTTTGAAAAACTCGTGAGATTTTCATCTTGTGCCATTTTTCCCTATTTGTTCACTTGTGCTATTTTTACCGTGCCATTTTTACCTAATCCTCAAACCTGTTCAGAACGGTTCTAAAATCTATCAATTAATCCACATATAAATTTGTTGTCTGATTTTTGTAGACTTTTTAAACATTTTTATTTTGCAAATATTAATTCTTTTTTCTGACTTTTGCAGAGAATTTATTTGGCAATATTCTATATTTAGATACGCCATTATTGTGATGTTTAATTTGTGAAATATTTTAATTTAATTTTTAATAAACACTGTTTGATTTTATGATTTGTGTCTTACAAAACAAAATATACCCTCCTGTGACAAGACTAGTCGATAAAATTTGGCAGCCATTTTTGGAGCTAACCTATTTAATATGTGTTAATTCGTTGTTTCACAACCAAAATCGGCTGCATTTTTTCGACATCACAAATGAGTAACAGGACCGGCGGGACAGTTATAAAAGTGGGGGGGGGGGGCTCTCCTAAGAAGTGGGGAGCCATGGTTAAACACATGCATATATAACTTCATTATTGATGACCGTAAAGTGTGGGGGGGGGGAGTAAAAAAGTGTGTGTGGGGGGGGGCGATTGAGTCCATGAGTAAACCCAAATAAATTGTTTTGGACTGATTTCAAATTTACCTTAAACTATTTTAAAGGAAATACGGTTGGGAAATTAGTCCAAAACAATTTATTAGGGTTTACTTACTCATTTGTGAGGTCGGAAAAAAAATCAGAAAATTGCAGCCGATTCATTGTCCGCCATTTTGCCTGTGAAACGACGAATTAACCAAATATGTATAGCAAAAAAACACGGAGTATATTCATAATTTGTTTTTTATATAGGATACGAAGTAAAAAATTTTAAAAAACTTGTCTTAATTGGAGTTTTTATTTTTTTATTTTTCGATCTAACGGTTTTTGAAAATCTTAGTTGACAACAACTGACGAAAAGTTACAAATCTAGCGGTTTTCTGGAGATTTCTTTTACCAGATCTAGCGGTTTTTGAAAATTTCAGTTAACAACAACTGACAAATCTAGCGGTTTTCTGGAGATTTCTTTTATCCGTTCTGGCGGCTTTTAAACATTTCAGTTGATAATGACAACACTGGTGAATCGTCAGTAACGTGTTTGTTGTTATTGCGAATCAGTCGCTCCCTATCCCTCCCCCTCTCTCTCTCTAACCAAAGACTAACCAGAAAGATGACTGCCGACATATTTTCGTGAGTTATTTTATTATTTATTTTTTTAGTTTATATTTAATTTTTCTCAAGTTTTGTTTTCATTCTTTTTAAGCAATGGACAGTTAAAAGATAAATGTTTCCCATCAGAATATTATTTATTTATTTAATTAGTAATTGTAAATAGTATTTGAAGTGGGAGAAAGGTAAATACTATTTACCTTTCTCCCACCGCGGAAAGATCTGACACAAGGTTAGAAGATGATGATTGAAAAGCCAACGCCACAAGAAAGATCACTCTGGCCTACAAAAAAATGCCTGAGCAGCCCCGTTGACATTCCCCGGTATGAGCGCCTCAAGCAATTAGCAATAAAGTAATCCCTTCTCAAAGAGAGAAGGTAAAACCTGGGATGGGTGGGCCTCCTAGAATTGCACAGAACCATAACTCAGCCCGACAGAAAAAAAGGCCACTTAGCCCAATGGCCAAGGCTCTGTCGGACTGATTGGCGAGGACGTATCTTCGACTTGGTATGGAAAACACGGGTTGAGCCACGGCCGTCGTAATATAGTAAACTATATCTAGTTTAAGTTTACTATATTACGACGGCCACGGTTGAGCTTGCTGTTGTAGCTACCCGGAAGTTTTTTTTAGTTTCATTTTAATCAAAATAAGAAACAAATATATTACACTGGTCCATATAAGATTAATAATTCAATAAATAATTAATACATCCCTTATTCGTCACTTGGACAGTGTTTAGTTCAATATCGAGAAATCCTGATTCCTTATATATAATTGTATCACAGTCCATAGTTTTCTTCGAATGTCCGGCTGGCTTGGCAGGCCGAGAGCAGACTCAATGCGTTTCCACAAATAATGGCGATAGAGAGGTGCTCGTAAAGCCAAGACAATTCGCGATTGTCTCTGGCGTTGCGCGTCATTTTTGTCTCGCTTTTCTTTCTTTTCTTTTTGGAGGGTGGGTGGGTTCTTTTCCTGTTTGTTTTCTAACCAAATTATTTTTTAAATAGGATTTTGAAAATTAAATTAAATTATTACGGTATCGTTTCCTCATTAAATTATTCGCATAGGTACATTTTTTGAACCAGACAAAACCGATTTTTGCCGACGCAGAAATACGTAATCAGCCGGAAAAAATACGAAATAAAACGAACCGGCGTCAAAATCAAAACGAGGCGGCTTTTTAACAGGAAAAACAATAATAAATTAAATTAAAAATAAAAAATTAACGAGAATTTTTCTTTTTTCGATAAATTGTGTTTTTTTTTAATATATAAACTAAAGAAGAACAAAATCAATGAAATAACGATCTTTTAAGAATTTTGTTTGTTCTCTTTTTTTTTTGTACTGGTACAGCTTTTGACAAAAAATCGACTAGGTTATGGTTAGGTTAGTTTAGGATTAGGTTAGGGTTACTGCTTTAAAAAAAAGCAGTTCGGTTTTTTGTCCGGTTCAGAAGCTGTAAAAAAATTTTTTTTCGATAATTATTTTTACTCAATTTCGAAAATTTTTTAGATTTTCTTTTTGAGAAGGAGGGTTTCGGCGTTCCTGCTGGGTACTGTCACCAAGAAATTTTTTGGGAGGGAAGGCTGAATTTGTGCGAGATTGAGAGAGGTGTGGGTTAACTAAGCTTATATTGAGAGAGGGCGTTATTTTGCGGGGGGGGGGGGGCATAATGTATTAAAGAAAAAAGTGTTGATTTTTTTTGTGTATATCTAAGTGTATTTTTCACTTTTGTTTCTTTTTTTTGAGGGAGGGATATATGAAAAAGTGTGACAAAGTATCCGGGGCCCCATGGGGATCGGGTACCGTGGTGACGCGCTAGTATGCATCTTGGTGGTGATGCTATGCCAACTGAGAGCCCTGCGTCGAGACGAAGTGGAGATATAAGACTAGTATATATTGACGTAGAAACGAACTTATTCAAACGACAGGAACCGGACGCCAGCTAGTTTCGGTGGGTCATGTTTGATAGTCAGAATCCATTGCCTCCCAAGGCAAGGAGACAGTTGCCAGATGGGAGGTAAAGATTATGAAATTCCATAATCTTAAATTTAATTCTGAAGTGTCAATAAAGCGATATTATTGTTTGGGGTGAATGGCGCGTTTTGGAATCACAATTCTGTGAAGGGGGTGTACGACGATAGACATCTCCAATAAAAGAATGTGCGTTTTTCACGCACGACGGAAGAGTAGAGTTAACAGTTAGAGTTGAAAATTTTCAGCAGATAAAGTTGGACGGTCGCCCGGCGCGTGCCAAGATGACGTGCGCTGAAGAAAACAAACCAGACGAAATTCTCGCCATCGCCTTCGCTGTTAAGTGGTGACTTAAACAACGACTAGAGAAATCAACAACCTTTGCTAAAGACATTTACGAGTACAGTAGACATTAATCCAATGTAAAATCAATTCTTTTATTTTATTAATAATTACTCTTCTATATAAAAAACCCGACCAAGTTGTTAAACATTGTTCTTGTCCTTTTGTTCTGCTTTGAATGATCTTTCGCCCCCACAGAGCCAACCGGTTGCTGTTCGCCCAGTGATCGCTCGCTGATATAAACAGTTTCAACGTGGGAGTGTGTTTGTAGGTGGACGAGACAAGATCGGCAACGTGATCATCATTATCGTCGCCATCCCCGCCTAGAGGAATTTGGATCTATATTTTTTTTTATTGCCACTACGACGATCGGCACGAGTGGGGTCACAATCTGGCACCACAACTAGGATATTACACCTGTGCGGTTGACGACCATCGTGTGCAGCGAGTGGGGTTCACAAAAGAAGTAATCTTTTGGGATGGGGTGGTGGCAAGCATGGCATGTAGAGGTTATAAAATTAAAGTGAAGGTGTTAATGAGCTTTGCTTGTTTGGTTCGCCAGTTTTTGTTTCATGGGTAAACGCATGCGGATTGGGATTTAGCTGATTGTCGGGTTGGTCGAGTGTATTTACATCGAGGGTGCACTAGAGCAGCAAGTTCATCGGAGCACATTCCATTGAAGTACTTGTAAAACAAAACCCAAGGATGCAACATTGTGGCGATGGGACAGGGGCTGGAACTTGGTGGATAGTAGAGGACCTATTAGATTAGCGACTCTTTTTTTAACCTTGTCTAAGAGGGAGAGACTAGTGGATGATGCACCATCCCAGATCTGACAACAATACTCCATGCATGGGCAGATGGTGGCTTTGTAGAAATATAGGATACTCTCAAGGGTGAGAAGTTTTTTAGCACGGTAGAGCGATCCCACTTTCTTTGCAACAGCCTTGGCAATGTCTTTTATGTATTTGTTCCAATTCATGTTACCTGTGAATGTTAGGCCAACGAGTTTGAATGTTGGACTCTCAGGTAGGGTGTTATTTGCCATGACAATCGGTGGTTGAAGAGGTTTCTTGTAGTTGTTGAAGGAAAGGAGCTTTGTCTTTGCGGCATTAAAAGTTACCATCCATTTATGACCCCATTCAACTAAAGACTGGAAGTCACTTTCTAATGATTCAGCCATTGCCTTGGATTATGTGCACGTCAGTTTTATCCACATGACGAGAGTAGAACATGGTGTTGTCAGCAAATATACCCATCTCAGACACAATGTCATCATGGAGGTCGTTTATGAAAATCAGGAACAATAAAGGTCCAAGGATCAATCCTTGGGGTACACCTGCATTTATGTCATGTTTGGATGTACAGTCATCAAGGACAACCTGGATCTCTCTTTTGGATAAGAAGGATCTAATTATATTAAATATTCGTCCAGTAATACCATATGAATTAATTTTTATGAGAAGACCTTTATGCCAGACCTTGTCAAAAGCTTTGGATATATCAAGTGCTACCGCCCTAGCTTAACCTGCCTTGTCCAGTGTATGGTATATGCGTTCAGAGATGACCATTAGGATATCCGCAGTAGACGTTGCTTGCCTAAATCCATACTGATGGTCAGAAAGAAGTTTAGCAGTGACAAGATAACAGACTATAGCTAGATTGATTAATGATTCAAAGATTTTAGCATAGAGCGGGAGTAGACTGATGGGGCGATAATTCTGAAGGTCAGTTCTATCTCCAGAATCCTTGAAGACTGGTACCACAGAGGCAATTTTCCAGCTATCAGGGAAGCAAGATTCGGCAAGGCATTTGTTGGAGAGTTTGGAGAAGACAGGGGTCAGTTAAGCAGAGCATTTGTTTATTACTATTACTAGTATAAGATCAGGCCCACATGCTTTGGATGTGTCATGGTTTTTTATGATGTCCCGGACATGGGATGGAGTGATGGTCAGTTCATCAAGTGTGGCTTCAGGCTGCAATGGGGAATTTGGGAAAGAGTGGTTTGCAGAGTCCAAAGTGGAATTTAAAGCGAAACGCTGGGACAGTAGTTCAGCCTTAACAGTTGTCGTGCAAATAACATCATTGTGGTTGCATAGCGGGGGAATTGAAGATTTTCCAGAAATCGCGAGTACCTAGTTTCTGTGACTGAATGCGTTTTGTGGTCACTTCTGTATATCTTGTCTTTGCTTCATCTATTACAGTCTTATAATTTATGTGCGAAACTAATCTCCCACTATAAATTCTAATTAATAATTTTTTTGCTTTGTTAAGGTGTTCACACGTAATTGCCTAACAATGGAGAATTTCGTTTTTTTATTGTAGAGGGTGTACTTTTGAATGTAGATATAATTTCTTTTTTATTTGACAAACTTCTTAATGTTTTCCCTTTATGTATAGTATCTAAGATTTTTATAAATTAATTGTGAGATTTTCATCTATATTTTTCCGTTGTGCCATTTTTCGTATTTATGCAATTGTGCCATTTTTACATGTGTCATTTTACCGGTGCCATTTTTACCTAAATTCGTTTTGAAATAGTGCTGATCAATATTTTTTTAGAATTCCCCAAAGTTAATAACAGATAAGATAAAACGTATTTTTATTTAATAATAATTAATTTAAAAACAATTCTTAAATAACAACTGATAACTCATCATCATCATCATCATCATCATCATCATCATCATCATCATCATCATCATCATCATCATCATCGTCGTCGTCGTCATTAAACCGATGATGATCATGATGATAATGCATATTTTTCTTGTTCATTTTTTTTTGTTTTTGTTTATTTAATTAAAAAAAGCTAAATCTGTAGATAAACACCTTTAGCTAAACCTAAAAAAAATGAGATTCTAACTTTTTCTTAGGCAAACACCCTGAAAAACAATAATTCTAGAATTTAGAGTGAGGAATCAATTTCGTAAAATTTTTTTAACAATGTCTCATGTCAAACAAAATTGTTTTTTATTTTAAAAAATAACTGCCGTTTCTTCATCACTCTTATTTCTTCTATCTTTATAATTGCTCTATCTCGTATATTGAGCTTAACCTTTTCACTATAGATCCTATTTACTAAAAGTTTACTTTTGGTTTATATTTGATTATATATATATATATATATATATATATATATATATATATATATATATATATATATCATACTAGTATTTCATGTATCAACATAACATTTTATAAGGAGATATAATTTTTTATGTATCAATTTTCAGTATTTACTTCAAAAGTGCTAGATACGTAAGTAGAGCTAGGTAGTAAGCTATGAAAATATATTTATGGCACTTAAGCTACACAGAGGTTCCCGCGTTTCATCCCCGGGGGGAATCTTCAGGCTAAAATGCATGGAGTTATTTTTGCCGGGTGTTTTTATATACACGGCTTGCTAGTTAACGAATCAGATTCTTTGTTGGTGTTACTTCCTATATCCTGTTCTATTGTTCTGTTATCAATAGATTTGCCTATATACTGTTTCCTTTGTTGTGTCAATATAATGGGTGAAGTGGTTCCTATACTATATATATCATACTATATATATATATATATATATATATATATATATCTCATACTATATACATCATACTATATATATCACACTATATGTATATATATATATATATATATATATATATCATACTATATACATCATACTATATATATTACACTATATGTATATATATATATATATATATATATATCATACTATATACATCATACTATATATATCACACTATATGTATATATATATATATATATATATATATATCTCATACTATATACATCATACTATATATATCACACTATATATAAATATATATATATATATATATATATAAGTCTCTGTATATATGTCTATATTTCTAGGTCTGTATATCTATCGTTCTATCTACCTAAGTCTCTGTATATCGGTCTATACTTCTAAGTCTGTACATCTGGCTATGTATATCTATCTATCTGTCTATCTATCTATCTATCTATCTATCTATCTATCTGTCCTACTATTCATACTTATCAATGTAAATCTCTGTATTAAAAAGTAAAACAAAGTTGAATGCATATACGAACAACATGGTTTGAGCAAAATCCATCTACCCACAAACATGGGCACTTCAGATTGGGACAAAAATTTAAATTGCCGCAGTCTAGAAGGATTTCTCCGTTACTGATCGAGGACACAAAATATTTTCTATTGTTCTTAATATTTTTGTGGCTAAAATAGGAATTAATCTTCAGGCGCATAGAGATGCTTTATGTACAGATTCAGGAGTTTTTTTTTTAAGTTGAACTCATCTTGCGTTTTTTAATTTTTTTTTTTGTAAAACTTTACTTGCATATTTGTTGTTTAAGAATTAACTTACATATTTGTTGTTGGTTTTTGTATTTTTGTAAAATTTTACTTACATATTTGTTGTTGTTTTTTTTTATTTTTGTAAAACTTTACTTACATATTTGTTGTTTAAGAATTAACTTACATATTTGTTGTTGGTTTTTGTATTTTTGTAAAACTTTACTTACATATTTGTTGTTTAAGAATTAACTTACATATTTGTTGTTGTTTTTTTTTATTTTTGTAAAACTTTACTTGCATATTTGTTGTTTAAGAATTAACTTACATATTTGTTGTTGGTTTTTGTATTTTTGTAAAATTTTACTTACATATTTGTTGTTGTTTTTTTTATTTTTGTAAAACTTTACTTACATATTTGTTGTTGTTTTTTTTATTTTTGGTAAGTTTTACCTCGATTAGGTGTTTCGTTTTTGACAGTAAGATTCACCTTGCCTGTGACAACAGCTCACACCGTCCCTTCAACAGTAAACATTACTCAAAATTACATCAAGATCAAGTTTTTATAGGAACAATTGTGTTTAAACTTTTCAAATTGACACAACAAAAGTAATAGTCATCATATTGGCTTTTCTGCTCCCTCCAAACCATTGCCATGCCAAATGTTAGACTTTTCCGTCAACCTTTAGTCCACTGTCTCAATCCCTCTTTGCATACTCTGTGAGGTGCCCATAATGTGTCCTGATCTCCAAGCATCATTTCAAAATATGCAAAATAAAATATTCATTTTGTTTTCCACCAAAGTAAATTTACCACAACTATAACAGAACACAGCAGGGTTACTATATGGCAGATCAATAGATCGATGAGACGAGTTGAGAAAATAGTCATTTTCCCTCACTAGCAATAAAGGCAGTTAAGCTGAGCATAATATTGTGTTAGCATACTGTCTTGTTTCTGGCCCGACTATGGAATGCTAAAACTCTGATCCTTGTATACTTAATGACCGGCTCGAAAGAGTGAATTTATTTTGGATACCAAAATGAATCTCGGGCGTGTGAACATAGTGACGAGCTCTAACACGTGATTGCTATTTGTTTCTTTTTTGTCAATATTTCATTGTTTGTACAAAATTGTTTTGGGGATGTGTCTGGTGTGTGTTTTTGCAAACACCGTTAGTCACTAAATATGTATAGGATTGGAATACATGTCAATCCTATAAAGCATTGTTTGAATTTCATATCACATCATATTCTGTTTGGATAAAAGGCTAGGCTTGTCACACCTGCTCCATGCGTGATATTCTGATCAAAGGTCACTGGGTTGGATGGAATATTGTCTATATGACCAATGTTTATAAAGTTGTCCCTTTAAATCGTTGACATCTTTGGCACGACAACCCATTCCGGCAATTCATTCTAGATATTGACCACCCAATGAAAACATTCTAGTGTTCAATCTTTCTGTACTTTTTGGAGAGCTTGAACCTGTATCCTCTTGTTCTACTGATTGTGTTTTTTATGCTAATTTACCCACGCACGCATGAACTCTTCCAGCTATGAATAGCAGTGGGTACTGCTCTAACCAGAAGTCAATATTCCAGCAGACAGCCCTGACAGTCAGACTGAACAGTCTTACTGGTAAACCTCTCATTTGTATATGTTTTGTGCTATTGTTCATTGTATATATATATTGGTTTACTCAATTCCACTCTCGTGTCTTCATTTATGTTGTAGACCCGTGCTAAAGGTCACAAAGATAACAACCACAAATTGTGACAGGTTAAAATATACAATGTATTTATTCATAGCAATACAGTAACGCCACTAAATGTGGTAGGAGATGACCGGATTCCTACCATGCGGTAAAACATGAATAGGAATGTCCTCTATATTTAACACCTACCCACTATAGGAGTATGTGACACAAGGTCGGAAAGTGGGATTTGAAAAGCCAGCGCCCGAGAGGTGAGCGCTTTAGCCACTAAAAATTGCCTGGGCAGCCCCGTCGGCATTCCCCGGTAGGGGCGCCTCAGGCAGTAAGCTATAAACTTACTCCTCCCCAAAGAGGAGAGGCAAAGCCTGGGAAGGTGGACCTCCTAGAACTGCACAGGACAGACCCATAGACCGGCGGAATCATGCCCCGAAGGCCAAGACAACACCGGTCTATAGGGTGTAGTATCCATCGGAACAGATACCACACGTGGTACGAGGACTCTCACATAATAGGAATGTCCTCTATATTTAACACCTACCCACTATAGGAGTATGTGACACAAGGTCGGAAAGTGGGATTTGAAAAGCCAGCGCCCGAGAAGGTGAGCGCTTTAGCCATTAAAAATTGCCTGGACAGCCCCGTCGGCATTCCCCGGTAGGGGCGCCTCAGGCAGTAAGCTATCAACTTACTCCTCCCCAAAGAGGAGAGGCAAAGCCTGGGAGGGTGGACCTCCTAGAACTGCACAGGTCAGACCCATAGACCGGCGGAATCATGCCCCGAAGGCCAAGACAACACCGGTCTATAGGGTGTAGTATCCATCGGAACAGATACCACACGTGGTACGAGGACTCTCACATGAATAGGAATGTCCTCTGTTTGAGTCTTTGCAACCATGGTATTTATTATAGATGGTTGCTTCCATTAGTTCTTCAATAGGGGTGATTTGTACCCCACAACAGTATATATATATTGGTTTACTCAATTCCACTCTCGTGTCTTCATTTATGTCCCCTAACAAGGCCACAACATTATTGAGAGGTAGTAGTCTGTTGATTTGATCTTTTTCCTTCCTGTCAGAACTTGCAGACCTTATAGTGTGGATTCTGGATTGGATAGGGTATTGGCGACGGTCGCATCTTTGGAAGTGTACCAAGACCCATGCTGACACTTAATAATGTAAGAAGTGTTGAAATGAGAAAAATGGATAAAATGCAGATTATTAATATTGAGAATGTGTCACGATTTAACAAGTGCTAAATTCACAAACAGGATGTTGTGAATGAAAAAAGAGAGAGAAAATGTCTATATCTATACATATTTACAGTGATCTGAAAGATATTTAGAATAGTACATAGTTCGTTAGAAAAGTTGAAAGTTCTTCTTTGTTAAATGTTCATTGAGGAAAAGGACACACGTGTTAAAAGTGTATATGTCTATGGTTTTTTTCTTTCTTTTTCTTTTCATTCTTTTCATTCATTTGCTGGGGACGGGGCATTCTTACAAATGCCATACGATCACTCGCTATTTACAGACTCCAACCGAGAGCTCTTTTCAGGATTCTGGATGTTCCCTTAAGTGCAGTTTTTTGGATTTCTCTTGCACTTGGTTCACCAGGTATACTTGCTAAATACTTTTTCAAGTTCTTCTTCATGAGTCCAGTGGCTCCTATGATAACTGGAATGATAGAGATCTCTTTGAGGTTCCAGTTTCTTTTCATATCATACATTAGACGTTGATATTTTGCTATTTTCTCCCTTTCAGCTCTGTTTAGGCCCCCATCATTAGGGACACTGACCTCAACCAAAGTTGCGACTCTCTCTCTCTCTCTCTCTCTCTCTCTTGTTCCATATGACAATGTCAGGTTTGACAGCTGCGTTTTCCAGATAGGTAGCTGTTGGGATTTCATGGTCATAATGGATGGTGTATGTCCCATTCCCCACAGTTCTCTCAGGTAGATATTCACAGTGCCTGCTGCTACATCTGATATTCAGTTTCTTACAGATGGTCTAGTGAAGGTACCTGCACACTCCATTATGTTGTGCTGTATAGGAGCCATCTGCCAACATGATTTTGCAACTCGATATCAGGTGGCTCACACTCTCCACTTCAGTGTGGCAAAACCTGTTCTTCCACTTGTTGTCCTGACTGAGATCAGCCATCTTTTTGAATGCATTTGTCATCAGGCCCTGGTCTTGGGCGGCAATTATAAGCCTCTCCTGGTCGTAGTGGAGGGCTCCCCTTTGTGTGTGTGAGTAATAGACAGTGTGACATTGTGTGTGTGTATTTACTTTCCTTTGTTTTGTCAGTGTGTGAATATATGTGAACTAATGTTAATGTGTGGTAGATTAGAAATTGATGTGCGTGTTACTAGCTGCTATAAGCTAGCCCTTTTCTTTGTTTGTTCGTTCGACTTACTCTTTCCTCTTCTTTCCTTTTTGCTTCTTTCTTTCTTCTGGAAGAGGGAGTCACTAATAAAGTCAGTTGCTCTAAACGGCAGTGACCGTCGGATTTTTACATATAGATGTGATTCGAACGAACGTAAGAAAGCAAATGACTTGAATAGCCACCCTCTTTCTTTCTCCGATTGGTTTGGACACACTCTCCTCTTCACTTCCGAAAGCAAGTTAGTTTTCACATGAACGTGAAAACTTTTTATTTTTCAACCAGTAAAAATAGTCATCTTGTTTTAAAGCCAAAATCTAGTAAGCCTATGTCAAATTAACAAAACTTATAAAAACAGAGAACTGGTCAACAAAATCAGCATCGTGGTGTGCCAAGACTCTCAGCAAAAACTACCACCCGTCCAAGAAACATGACTGGAGTGCCCTAAGCTGAAATTCTTTTAAGTATGACTGCTTTCTCTCCAGTGACAATTCAATCACCAAGAACGTAAACTCCCTCTCACACACACACACACAATAGAACTTTGAAACGAGTTTTCCACGCGCGTGTATATTTCTTATTCAAGAACTTTAAACTTTCTCAAAGAACTTTGGTCTTTCAAAGTATATTTTACATCTCTGTAAAATTGTTGATATATAAATATGTTTTGTTCTTTAACTCATGTTTCATTGCTTTCATTCACAAAACTCTGTTGTTAAAGTTAGCACTTGCTAGCTGGTGACCCATTAATAGCCTTCATGTTTTTATTCATCTTTTTCATTCTTCAGTTTTAGCAACATTTCTATTAATTCCTAGTGTTGTTCTTGGCACTTTTCAAAGATGCTACCGTCGTCTAAATACGCTATCCAAAGCCAGGAGCAGTTCCACAAATGTGTGATAGATATAACATTATTATTTTTAATTGACAACCACAGGTCACGCCCTCTTAAACAGGGTCCAAAAAAGAGCCTCTAATCTAATAGGTCTCAGAGTGTCTACCAAGCCCCAGCCCTTGACCTCTCGCAACAATTTTGTATGCCTGGCGTGTTTTAAAAGTACTTCAATGGAACGACAAACTTTCTGCACTTAAATACCCCCGACCAACCCAACAATCAGAAAAATTCCACCCTTTCACTGTAGAGGTCCCCAAATGCCGGAAAACTTTCTACTCTAATTGTTTCTTTCTTCAAACTGCTTGCCTTTGGAATTCCCTTCCGTCTCCTTGTTTCCCCGACTGTATCAACATGCAAAAGTTTAAATGTAATGTGAACAAATATCTCGCTGCATAACTCCCCACTTAGGATGACCCTATAAATATGGTCCCTAATTTACAGTAGCTGCTTACATCTCAGAGGCAATGTGTCTTGTTTGGGGTGAATATAAGTAAAAAAAAAAAAAAAAAAAATTGTTAAGACAATGCAAAATAAGTGTTCATAAAGGATGAGAGTTCAAAGAGTCCAAGGAAAGTTTGAGGAGAAAGAGTTGTTTAGCATGTAAGAAGAAAAACGCATGTTCATTTTGACTGTCACCATGTGCGTTTACATGTGTGTAAATGGGATAGGCATGGAAGTGTATGTGTTTGTGTATTAACATGCCTGTTTTGTTAGTAAGAGAATCTATATGTATCAACTGTGTACATGCGTTCGGTAAGTGGCGTATGCGTCTTTTGCTGAGTATACAGAAATTTGTGTCTCTCGTTGCATTTGTTGAGAACCTTCGCTCCAAAATTGTGTTATACGCACGTGTATTGTTTATGAAAGAAAAGGAGGAAAGCGCGAGAGAAAGCTGTGTTTAGATTTTCATAGTATTTCCAAAGCTGAATATTCTTGCTTCTTTCACTCAAAGAAACTACTGATTGAAGATTTTGTCTTAGCGAAAGTCGATATGTAATAACAACATTCACAGCCGCTGCCACTTCTAACAAATGAGTGAGTATTCATTTGTTTTCCATAAGTATGTTACATACATATTTATTAAAATTCATGTTAACAATTTGTTTAAGTAATATTTGTAGTGGCCGGTGTCACTATTTAAGTAGCGACTGGGATCGCCATTTATGTAGCAGCGTGGACCTTAGCTTGTTAAGATGTCGTATCTTAGAGAAAATGCTAAGATCCACGCTTACATTAGAATTGTTATAAGACATGTCTAAAACAGGAAAACAGATAAAAACATGAATGAAAGTTTGATGAATGAAGGAAGGATGGAAAAACGAAAATATTTAAATAAACACTAAAAGGAAAAAACGAAAAACGAAATAATTTAAACAAACACTTTATATATATACAAACATTAATTGTTAATTTCAAATGTTCAGTTAGAGAAGTAGTAAAATGTTTATGCCTATAATTTATGAGTGCGTAGTTCTACGAATGTGTGTGTATGCGCACACGTGAGTTGAGATTTGTTGGGGTACGTAAGTGCACAACTGTGTGTGTGTGGTGTGTGTGTGCTTGAGAATTTATAAGGACTATAGTCCTTTGTGTGTATGTGTGTGTGTGCGTGTGTGTGTACCTTTGTCAGCAGTGTGTAAGCATGTGTGTGCGAGTTGAATGGTAGTCACCCGAGGCGTTCCTCGCCCTTCGGGAGAGGTAAATCTTGAAACGTGTCCTCTGTTAAGCGTCGATAAAAAGAGAGAGAAAGATTTTGTCGCGGCGTGATGCTTTTATATTTTATCACGCATGGTCGCATGGACGTAGTAGCGAGCAAGCCATGCGACAACTATTTTTGCTTGTTTTTTTTTTTTGGTAAAAAATGCTAAGTTGGTCCTGGGAGTGATTTTTGGAAACAAAATTCTGATTTTGTTTTTAGCTGGAATTTTGGGGCTTGGTTTGTGTTTTTGCCAACGCTGTCAGTCTGTCAGCTTTATAGGAGTGGGACAAATGTTAATCCTATATATTAAATAAAGAAATTATATAGCGTTAACATCATGGAATTCTTTTTTTTTTTTACATACAGGTTTTTCATTACAGACATATTTCTCAAAGAAAATTTGTATGTGTCCAAAAATATGTATTTTTTATTCATTAATATTTAAAAATAAATAAAATTAACGTCATGGAATTTTTTCATTACAGACATTTTTCTTGAAGAAAATTTGTATGTGTCCAAAAATATAAATTTTTTATTTATTAATATTTTTAAAAATAAATAAAATTATCATGGAATTTTTTCATTACAGACATATTTCATAAAGAAAATTTGTATGTGTCCAAAAATATGAATTTTTTATTTATTAATATTTAAAAAAAATGTTATGAAATTTAACATCATGGGGTTTTTAAATAAAGAAAATTTATTTGTGTTTAAAATTTATGTATCTTTCTGTGTTTAGCGCCACATGCTCAGAGCGTCATTATAGGTATCGATTGTTAGATTTTTACCGAGATTATTGTCTTTTCGAACATCCATACTTACAAAAGCTAAACGTAGAAATGCTTTGTTTTGATGTCTGGGCTAAACTTCCGAATTACCAAGAACTCTCTTCATCACACAAAACAAAAATAAGATTCAATCTTGTAAGCGGAACGCTCTGGGTTCAAGCCCAATGAACGACACATGGCGTGACACTCACTGTTTTTCCTCGTGAACCCGCATAATGGCTGCTCTACAAAAAACAACTTCGCCTGTAGAACTCTCTAAATAAGAAGGACTAAAAGTCTCCCCTCCCCTATCCTTCATTTGTGAATGAAGTATGTCGTTTCAGGCTTATTGAAATCCTACTATGTGTGTTCGTTTTATGTATTAAATGTATTAATGAATGTGAAAATTGATGTATTAAATGTATCAAGATACAATACCAATGAATGTGAACATGTATGTATTAAATGTATCAAGATACAATAACAATGTATGTGAAAATGTATGTATTAAATGTATCAACATACAATAACAATGAATGTGAACATTTATGTATTAAATGTATCAAGATACAATAACAATGAATGTGAAAATTTATGTATTAAATGTATCAAGATACAATAACGATGAATGTGAAAATGTATGTATTTAATGTATCAAGATACAATAACAATGAATGTGAAAATGTATGTATTTAATGTATCAAGATACAATAACAATGAATGTGAAAATTCATGTATTAAATGTATCAAGATACAATAACAATGAATGTGAAAATTACAGTATTAAATGTATCAAGATACAATAAAAATGAATGTATTAAATTAATCAAGATACAATAACAATGAATGTAAAAATGTATGTATTTAATGTATCAACATACAATATCAATGAATGTGAAAATGTATGTATTAAAGTAATCAAGATACAATAACAATTAATGTGAAAATTTATGTATTAAATTAATCAAGATACAATAACAATTAATGTGAAAATTCATGTATTAAATGTATCAAGATACAATAACAATGAATGTGAAAATTTATGTATTAAATGTATCAAGATACAATAACAATGAATGTGAAAATGTATGTATTAAATGTATCAAGATACAATAACAATGAATGTGAAAATGCATGTATAAAATTAATCAAGATACAATAACAATGAATGTGAAAATGTATGTATTAAATGTATAAAGATACAATAACAAATAATGTGAAAATGTATGTATTAAATGTATCAAGATACAATAACAATGAAAGTGAAAATTTATGTATTAAATTAATCAAGATACAATAACAATGAATGTGAAAATTTATGTATTAAATTAATAAAGATACAATAACAATGAATGTGAAAATGTATGTATTAAATGTATCAAGATACAATAACAATGAATGTGAAAATTTATGTATTAAATTAATACAGATACAATAACAATGAATGTGAAAATTCATGTATTAAATGTATCAAGATACAATAACAATGAATGTGAAAATTCATGTATTAAATGTATCAAGATACAATAACAATGAATGTAAAAATGTATGTATTAAATGTATCAAGATACAATAACAATGAATGTGAAAATTTATGTATTAAATTAATCAAGATACAATAACAATGAATGTGAAAATGTATGTATTTAATGTATCAACATACAATAACAATGAATGTGAAAATGTATGTATTAAATGTATCAAAATACAATAACAATGAATGTGAAAATTCATGTATAAAATTAAACAAGATACAATAACAATGAATGTGAAAATTTATGTATTAAATTAATCAAGATACAATAACAATGAATGTGAAAATGTATGTATTAAATGTATCAACATACAATAACAATGAATGTGAAAATGTATGTATTAAATGTATCAAGATACAATAACAATGAATGTGAAAATTTATGTATTAAATTAATACAGATACAATAACAATGAATGTGAAAATTTATGTATTAAATTAAACAAGATACAATAACAATGAATGTGAAAATGTATGTATTAAATGTATCAAGATACAATAACAATGAATGTGAAAATGTATGTATTAAATGTATCAAGATACAATAACAATGAATGTGAAAATTTATGTATTAAATTAATACAGATACAATAACAATGAATGTGAAAATGTATGTATTAAATGTATCAACATACAATAACAATGAATGTGAAAATGTATGTATTAAATGTATCAACATACAATAACAATGAATGTGAAAATGTATGTATTAAATGTATCAACATACAATAACAATGAATGTGAAAATTCATGTATAAAATTAAACAAGATACAATAACAATGAATGTGAAAATGTATGTATTAAATGTATCAACATACAATAACAATGAATGGTAAAATGTATGTATTAAATGTATCAAGATACAATAACAATGAATGTGAAAATCTATGTATTAAATGTATCAAGATACAATAACAATGAATGTGAAAATTTATGTATTAAATTAATCAAGATACAATAACAATGAATGTGAAAATTTATGTATTAAATTAATCAAGATACAATAACAATGAATGTGAAAATGTATGTATTAAATGTATCAAGATACAATAACAATGAATGTGAAAATGTATGTATTAAATGTATCAAGATACAATAACAATGAATGTGAAAATTTATGTATTAAATTAATACAGATACAATAACAATGAATGTGAAAATGTATGTATTAAATGTATCAACATACAATAACAATGAATGTGAAAATGTATGTATTAAATGTATCAAGATACAATAACAATGAATGTGAAAATGTATGTATTAAATGTATCAAGATACAATAACAATGAATGTGAAAATTTATGTATTAAATTAATCAAGATACAATAACAATGAATGTAAAAATGTATGTATTAAATGTATCAAGATACAATAACAATGAATGTGAAAATTTATGTATTAAATTAATCAAGATACAATAACAATGAATGTGAAAATGTATGTATTTAATGTATCAAGATACAATAACAATGAATGTGAAAATTTATGTATTAAATTAATACAGATACAATAACAATGAATGTGAAAATTCATGTATTAAATGTATCAAGATACAATAACAATGAATGTGAAAATTCATGTATTAAATGTATCAAGATACAATAACAATGAATGTAAAAATGTATGTATTTAATGTATCAACATACAATAACAATGAATGTGAAAATGTATGTATTAAATGTATCAAGATACAATAACAATGAATGTGAAAATTTATGTATTAAATTAATCAAGATACAATAACAATGAATGTAAAAATGTATGTATTAAATGTATCAAGATACAATAACAATGAATGTGAAAATTTATGTATTAAATTAATCAAGATACAATAACAATGAATGTGAAAATGTATGTATTTAATGTATCAACATACAATAACAATGAATGTGAAAATGTATGTATTAAATGTATCAAGATACAATAACAATGAATGTGAAAATTTATGTATTAAATTAATACAGATACAATAACAATGAATGTGAAAATTCATGTATTAAATGTATCAAGATACAATAACAATGAATGTGAAAATTCATGTATTAAATGTATCAAGATACAATAACAATGAATGTAAAAATGTATGTATTTAATGTATCAACATACAATAACAATGAATGTGAAAATGTATGTATTAAATGTATCAAGATACAATAACAATGAATGTGAAAATGTATGTATTAAATTAATACAGATACAATAACAATGAATGTGAAAATTCATGTATTAAATGTATCAAGATACAATAACAATGAATGTGAAAATTCATGTATTAAATGTATCAAGTTACAATAACAATGAATGTGAAAATTCATGTATTAAATGAATCAAGATACAATAACAATGAATGTGAAAATGTATGTATTAAATGTATCAAGATACAATAACAATGAATGTAAAAATGTATGTATTAAATGTATCAAGATACAATAACAATGAATGTGAAAATGTATGTATTAAATGAATCAAGATACAATAACAATGAATGTAAAAATGTATGTATTAAATGTATCAAGATACAATAACAATGAATGTGAAAATTCATGTATTAAATGTATCAACTTACAATAACAATGAATGTGAAAATTCATGTATTAAATGTATCAAGATACAATAACAATGAATGTGAAAATTCATTTATTAAATGTATCAAGATACAATAACAATAAATGTGAACATTCATGTATTAAATGTATTAAGATACAATAACAATGAATGTTAAAATCTGTGTATTAAATGTATCAAGATACAATAACAATGAATGTGAAAATTCATGTATTAAATGAATCAAGATACAATAACAATGAATGTGAAAATGTATGTATTAAATGTATCAAGATACAATAACAATGAATGTGAAAATTCATGTATTAAATGTATCAACTTACAATAACAATGAATGTTAAAATTCATTTATTAAATGAATCAAGATACAATAACAATGAATGTGAAAATTCATGTATTAAATGTATCAAGATACAATAACAATGAATGTGAAAATTAATTTATTAAATGTATCAAGATACAATAACAATGAATGTGAAAATTAATTTATTAAATGTATCAAGATACAATAACAATGAATGTGAAAATTCATGTATTAAATGTATCAAGATACAATAGCAATGAATGTTAAAATCTATGTATTAAATGTATCAAGATACAATAACAATGAATGTGAAAATTTTTTTTTGCTACTTCTCATCACACAGAATTTGACTTTACATAAAACTCCAACTTTTATTTATTCATTAATGTGAATCATTAACAAAATGCGGCACAGGGCCAAAAAGGAACGGGGGGGGGGGAAGCGGTCTTCACTAACAAATGTTAACTATTCGGTGCTTCTGTATAATAGGGCCGAAAATAAAAGATTTTATCTTTAATTTTGAAGAGTCAAATGACAGGGAAGATAATTCAAAGTGTTCCCCTAGAATTTATCTAAAAATTGATTTTAACGCTCTGAACTCACAAGACATTTTATATTAAACCAGAGATAATGCCAAAATAATAGACTTCTTGCAAGCGCAGATTAATTTCAGGTGCAGAGACCTGCATCTGTGGCCATGACATGCGACTTATGCCAACAACATTAAAAACTGATGGGTTTATGCGGCGTTGCCCATGCGGTTATTGTGGAAGGAAGAGTTCCATTAGGCAGAAAAGTATATTTTTTTAAATTCAAAACTGCCCATCAGAGAAATAATTGAATTCATTTCTATTTGGGCTCGTGTCGGATCGACGTTCGACACCATAAAAACGGAGTGCCGGATAATGAATAATCATACAATCGTAGATTAATCATGAGAGAATTGTGTGTTGAGCATTTTTTGCAACATCCCTAAATTCTTGGAGGGGAAGGATGTACTGTTGAGATCGATGAGAGTCTATTTTCAAGAAGTAAAAGTCACACTGGTCGTATGACGTGACGTTTGTGGGTATTTGGTGGCTACAAAAAGGCAACCAAATCTGTTGTTTTTTTCGTCATCGTGCCGGCGACAGATTCTGGCACGTTAATTCCAATAATTAAAAAAAAATATGTGAGGCTAGTTTCATTCACAACCATCATTCACCAAAATACCACATTCACCAAAATACCACATTTATACTATACATCCTTCTCATATCACCAAAAGAATTTGTGCCTTGGAAAACCTACTTAAAATCTATATGTGTATAATATGCAACTGGGGGGGGGGGGGGATAAAAATTTTGGTGCTTCTGCTGTTTGTGACATGTTAAAAAAAGAAATAGCCAAAGAAATGTATAAACTTTGTTATGTACTTACGTGGTAGCTTAATAGAATACTGTACACCAAAAATTACGCAAATTCATCAAGTATTTATTATTAAATTAAAAATAAAAAAAACTATTTTTATCGGTTGTCGCCATCTTGTATATTTCAATCGCCCGATTTTATCATGAGTTGCCAAGGGAGAAGGGAGATAACTCATATTTTGCGGATTTTTTTGTTTTTCTGATTTTCCAGAAAATGACATAATGTAGGGATTAAAATAATCCTGAAAATAAAGTTCAATTCTCGGACGTGAGAATGGGGTAACAATGTGCAGATAAATCATCAAAAGAGAGATATAGGACGAAAGCCTGAAAGAAGGAACACAAAACACCAGAATGTAGTTTCACAGCAATTTTAGTAAGAAAGAGAAAGGTGGAGTCATAGAATATTTACAGAGTTTTAAATGTTCAGTTAGGCATTGGTGAATTTGAGAGAGGGTTTGCGAAAACGTGGTTCGCATGAATTTATCTGTATAGAGTTCGGGTAACTGCGGGAGGTCATTCTCTGTGACTGCCGTCGTGGGCTGTTGTCACTGAGGATGCCAGCCGATGTGTTGCTGACTTGAGCGGAGTCGTCGAAAAAGAGGCCGGGATGCCATGCAAGGGTTTTTAAGGGCTGGCTCACGTGACACCTAAGGAAAAAGGGGTTGCAATGCCCGACAGCCAATCCGTGAGGCCCTTAAGGGACATAGCAACAGCCAATCAGTGAGGGGGTGGGGGTCTTTAATAAATTCCAACAATAACTCAAAATTGAAAAATTTTTGTTTTCCGGTATCCGGAACTGACTAATAATCGCCATTTCTCCGGAAACCTTTTTCCCTGTAACCTTTTCTCAATGAATATCAATGATTTAAATTTGTGTGACCTTTTTTTTTTAGTAGGGATAAGCCCCACTTTATTGATTTTATGCAATCACAGAATTTGCTTTCTTTGCCAGAAGTTTGTGTCTGTGGCACTGAATTTAAGTTTATGATATATATGATGGCTTCCACTGGTAGTGCAACAACTACAGATGGAAACATACAGTCTCAATCAGGAAGGGAAGTTTTTTTTTGGGGCTCACACCTCAGGCTCGTACTTTCTGTACTTATGGGCCCATGAAATGATGGCGTACAAATTATTTCAGACCATGCAATAGCCGACTGGAGGATGTTTGTCAGGGACGTTTGTGTTGAACATCTCATGAGACATCCCCAACTAATTGGTGGAGAATATTGCCGCGTGAAAATCGATGAGTCTTTTTTCACGCAGGAAAAGTCATATAGATAGAGTGAAGCGACAACAGTGGGTGTTCGGTGACTATCAACAGTCAACCAAAAGTGATTTTCTAATAACTGTGGCTTCGAGGGATGCTGCTACACTGATTTCAATTATTAAAAGATGCATTCTTCCAGGCACAACAATTATATCTGATTGTTGGCATGCTTATGATAGACTGGGTGCCGAAGGGTACCATCATTTGCACGTCAACCATCGGTATAATTTTGTTGACCCAACAACAGGCGAAACCACAAATCATGGCCAAAGAAGGAATTAGATAGAATGCGGTACCCATACGAATATGATTGACTCATATTTGGCCGAGTTCAAGTGGTGGCAAAAATTACATGGAAAAGCACTAGAAAACCTACTTAAGCAGATTGCTGAAGTGTATCCTGTATACATTTATAAAAGTCGTACTTATGAGTTGTTTTTCCGAAATAGGTAAAAAAAAAAAGTGAGTTATCTAAATTTGTAAAAAAAAGTTATCTTCCTTGCCTAAACTTGTTACAAAATGTCTAACGATACGTAAACTCGTTTTCTTTTTCTTTTTCTTACTGGATGAATTTGCGTAATTCTTTCGGCTCTTGTATAGATCGGGTTCACGGGCGAAATTTATTTTAGAAGAGTTCCAATGGTGTAAGTGGCAGATAACTCTCTTTTTTTTGTACGCAATTTCTCCGAATATGGAAAATATCCATTTTTTAAATAAGAAGTCATGCAAATTCAATTAATAGAACATTTTTCGAAGAAATAACAATTTGAGAAAATCAACAGTATATTGATAGAACATTTATTGAAGAAAATAGAATTTGGGAAAATCAACAGTATATTTTTTCATTTCAAATCCAGCAAAACGAACAGTCCTATTGTTTGGATTAACAGATTTTTAATTTTTTTTATAGTTTAAAATATTAAATTATCGCCGAAATTAACATTTGTGAAAATCAACAGTATATTGATAAAACATTTATTGAAGAAAATAGAATTTGGGAAAATCAACAGTATATTTTTTCAATTCTTCTGTTTTTTTTTTTCTTCTCGTGATTTTGTTTTTTTAAACGGGATATAATTCAGAAATTTATTCAAAAAGACTCTGTAGGGGGCTGCGGAAAATTTCTGCCGCCACATAAATTCTGATAAATAGGATAAGCCACCACTTTTTGTTGAGTACTTGTTAAATATAATAATTCGCGCATATTCAAGGTATTCAAGTCGATTACGTCCATTTTCGGAGAAGCTTGAAATAATGTACTAAAAAAAAAAGGAAGAGGCTATATTGCCGGTCCCGGCAAAATAACGATTCCTGCGTTATTTTGCCGGTTCATGTATATTTAACTAAATTGTTAAACATACAGTGACGCCCGGCACAATAATTATCGTTATTATGCCGGTTCATTTTTTTTTTAAACCTAATTGTTATGGCCTTGCGAAAGAAAAGGTAATTAAATAAATAAGGGCAAATATTTAAAAACAATTTGTTTTCATCATCAGTTGTGTCGGTTAAAGAAATTTTTAAAAAATCGACCTGCCCTATTGTGTCGGTTAAAAAAATATCTGCTTGCTTTTCATAATAGAATTAATGTTGATGAATTTTCCCACCATTACTAAGTCTGCTCTCGATTTAAGTAATTGAAATTTTCCTTAAGTTATATATAAGTTATATATAAAGAAAAAAATAAGCAACAAATAAATGTTACCAAAGGCAACATAAATTAGTATTCTATCTACCTGTATAAGTTTATTTGTTTATTTTATTATTTATTTTGATAAATGATTTTTTTTATAAAAATAAATAATCAAATAAACAAATAAACTTATACAGGTAGAAGAATAATTTATGTTGCCTTTGGTAATATTTACTTGTTAAAAATGTGCTTTACAAAGGAAAGATTTTAATGTAAAATTCTGATTTTCTTTATGAAGAAAAACTTCGATAATGTTAAAATATACAGAAAATCACTGGATTTAAACAGTTTCTATTTTAAAATGTTCTTTCAATGAAATCATAAAATAAGTTGTAATTTTGAAGAGTTCACTCCTAATCGAATCAACCGGAAGTAAAAATTAATTTTATTGTTATTTTAAAATATATTGTCGCTTAATAAAGTTTTAAATTATACAAAAAATCAATCAGGCAAAGATTAATTAAAAACAAACAAAAAAAATCAATCAGGCAAAGTTTTAAATAAAAAAAAACAAAAAAAACAATCAGGCAAAGTTTTAAATTATAAATAAAATTTCGTTTGATAAAGTTTTAAATAATACAAAAAAAATAATTTAAATAATAATAAAAAAAAGTAATTTATAGTTAAGTAAACACGAGCCGGCAAAATAACGTAAGACTCATTATTATGCCGGGCGTCACTGTATGTTTAACAATTTAGTTAAATATACATGAACCGGCAAAATAACGCAGGAATCGTTATATTGCCGGTCACGGTAAAATAACGCAGGAATCGTTATTTTGCCGGGACCGGCAATATAGCCTATTCGAAAAAAAAGAGAGTTGTCTGCCCCTTCTTACACCATTGGAACTCTTCTAAAATAAATTTCCCCGTGTACCCGATCTATACAAGAGCCTTTTTTTGTACATTTGTTTTTAAGCTAACACGAAAGTACATAAAAAAGTTTATACATTTCTGTAAATATCGAAGGGTTACCTGCATTTGTGGCAAATAAAGCGACCTGTCGCCTAGTTGGGGGGGGGGGGGATTACCAACTTAAATTGGGGATAAAGAAAAATATTTTAAAAGACATGGCGATTTAGTTATTTCACAGCCAAAATGGCGGAGAATTAATCGGCTGTTTTTTTCCTTTCTGATTCTTTTCCGACCTCACAAATAAATAAACCCAAATAAATTGTTTGTTACCAATTTCAAATCAACCTTAAATTATTTTAAAGGAAACACAGCTGGGAAATTAGTCCGAAACAATTTATTTGGGTGTACTTATTTATTTGTGCGGTCGGAAAAAAATCAGAAAAAAAGCAGCCGATTCATTGTCCGCCATTTAGGCTGTGAAACGACTAAATCGCCAAACACATAAACTCTAACTGCCTTCCACACGGTTTATGTTAATTATTTAAAAAAAAAAAAAAAAAAAAAAAAACGGGCAAAAATATAATGGAAGATTATTTTTGTCGTAACACCGGTCGAAATGTGTAACGTCACATTTGACCGCCATAACACAGTTATCATCTTCAATATAACCAATCGCCGATAGTAATTTTTACTCCATCCCGGACTTTAATGCATGTATTATTTTTATTTTGTTTGTTTTGTTTTAGCAAAAAACAAAATCATTTCCTTCCTGAAATCAAAATGCAAACCTTAAGTCCGGGATTGCAATACGAAAAAAAAGGGTAAAATATACTAGTTTAATTTTATTTTAACGGGACTGTAAAAGGCGAATTTATAGAGATCGTTAAAATTCAATTTCACCTAAATAAACTGTCCGCGCGACTGAAAAAAATTAAATAAATAAATAAAAAACAACAAGATAAAATAAAAAATCTTTTTCCGTTTTCATATTTCGTTTTCCGTTTCAGAACTCGAGTTTGAGTTTGTATGGTCGGCAGTTGAACTCGTAACTCATTTTCTAATGTGTTATGATTTTTATATATAAGCTCCAATAATTTACGTAACAATAATCTGCATTTTTTTTCTTTCGAAAGCCAAGCATATTATATTGTTGAATCATTTAACGAATTCAATAGCGATTCAACCTTACCTAACGATTACAATCTAAAGGCGACCTAATTATTGTTATTTTACAAAATAAAAATAACATTTAAGTATTCATTTCAAAAGTAAAATTAAGGATGAGCAAATTAAAAAGAACAAAGCAATGTCTCTTTTCATTCTTAAAAAGAATTCAAAACCAGAATTGCAATTATATATAGTATATAAATCTGAAATTATGTCTTCCCAAGTGGTCTAGTGGTTAGGATTCCGCGCTCTCACCGCGGCGGCCGGGGTTCGATTCCCCGCTTGGGAAATTATTTTATTTATTCGTTTTTTTAGTTCAATAGATCCGTTTATATCGTTTCTGAGTTTTTCAAAAGAGTATTGATCATTTTTACTGTTCTCATCTTGATTATTATTTTCTTTTTCACAATGTTTCATCGATGTTAATTCTGACCTTCAGATGCATTTTCTTTTTTTACCTTAAACATCTTTCTATTGAACTTGGGCACCCACACGTAACTCCGAACTGAACCCCTTAATTAGTCCACGGAAGCAGATTGTTCTCATTCCGTCAGCCATGACTGGATAGAAGTAGTTTGACCTTCAACATCTAGAAGATTTTCATTCGGAACCAATTGTTCATCAAAGCCCTTATCCGTTGCGCTATGTGGACAACTTGTCGGATTTTTCGTGGGCGTTAACAATAACCGCTCTAAACAAAAGTCATGTTACCTAGGAGAATTATCACAAAAAAACTATAACAAGAGAGAAGGAATGGACGAGTACAAGATGTTCATAAAAGTTAAAATAAAGTTTTATTTACAAAAAAAGGGTAGCTTGGACTGCTTTTTTTCCAGAGCTGGAATAAATAAATTATTCTTAGATAACGTACAAAAAAAATCAAAATCAAAAAAATTACAACATCAGGATTTCTTAACATTAAAGTTATATACAACAAAAATAGACACAATCTTAAAAATCAAATAGTCTCTTTTTTTTCTTTACACCAAAGTTACAATCAAAAGAATAAAATTGACAAACCGTGCTGAAGGCCGACATAATTTCCATGGTAAAATAACCTTTTTTTTATTTTATCAAACGTCTGTCACAAAGTTCCTTTTTTCCTTTTTCTTTCCTTTTCTTCTATAATTTTCTTATAGCAAACCCAACGTAAGAAATACGTCACTAGAACAGTCCAAATTTCAAATAAACATAATACTTGATTTTTTCACAGTTTGTCCCAAATAGCATCACGCGCGATCATGTGAGGATCCAATTTTCAAAGTTATTTCTTTCAAATCGATCTGTGTTGCAAGGACGATCACACTTTACGATTCTTAATCTCTGATTCAGAATCTTCTCAACAGCAAAGTATTCCAGTTCCCGGGAGCTAAGCTCTTCAACATAGGCAATTTCGTGCCCGGAGATATTTTTATCTCGTTCAAATTCTCCATAATTCTTCATTCCAAGTCTCTGACCTGAAACATCTTCAAAGGGAAATATTCGTTGACCGAAGGAAGAATATTTCATACATAAAAGGCAATTCTTGCCAAGAGATACTCTATTTCTTAAATTTCTTCAAGTAGAAATTCTTCTCAAAATTTAACGTCCCAACTATGGACGGAGAAACAGTTTTTACAGGTGTCGCCTGTCAGGCGCCCAATTCTGTTCTGATTAAACTTCGCGCCAATATCAAATCGAGACAGAACTAATGCATCATTTCTAAAAATAGAAACCACGTGACACAAAATGGCGTCAACCTAACCCAACTCCTACGCAAAATAATCCATGTGACCTTCAACCTGGCACGTAAGCAAAAACTGAAAGCCTTCACCCTCAAACGGTCTCAAACAAAGAGAAGTAACCCATGACTTACTAGAAAATATACCAAAATTTCCACAAACTCAAGCATGAAACTTGAGAGCCCCAAAGGCAGTGCCAGTGAATATTGTGCGTATCGACTCTTGATTGGACAAAATCTTCAATCGGCAGTTTATTTCAGCAAATCAGAAAATTCAAGCTCGTAGTATAAACACGTAAACACACACTTTTCTTTCTTTTTGTCTCTGAAAGAAAAGGCAGAAAGAAACACATGAGCGTACGATACACTCTGGCCAGGCGCTTTAGTCCGAACAGCTTTCGACAAATAGCACACATATGATGAGAGACTTTCACGGAGTTCTGTAGCCCAGTGAAGCACACAAACGTCACTCAATGATCGCACATGTACACAAGTTTATCGACGTACACACACACACACTCTCTCACTAACAAGAGAGAGACATGCAATTTACACACGTAAACACAGATGGCGCCAGCCGAAATGAGCACACATACATTCTCTCATTAACAAAACAAGCAAACTAATATACACACAAATATCTACAAGACACTAGCTGAAACAAACATCTACTCAATTTCTCCTTACACGAAAAACAACTCCTTCACCAGAACGTTCTCGGAATCCTCAAACCCTGAAATCTTTACCTAACTTTATTTTAAATTGTCTCTCACCAGTTGTTTTTGTTTTTGCTTTAATTACCCCCAAACAAGGGGGCACATTGCCACTGAGACGTAACGGGCTACTGTTGATTAGGGACCAGATTTATAGGGGTCAGCCTAAGTGATGAGTTGTGCAGCAAGATGTTTGTTCACATTACATTTAAACTGTAGCATGGTACAGTCAGGGAAACAGGGAGCAAGCAGAGAATTCCAAAAGGCGAGCAATACAATGAAAGAAAGTAATTAGAGTAGAAAGCCCTTCGGCATCTGGATTTCTCCACAGTGAATGGATGGGATCTAGCTGATTGTCGGGTTGGTCGGGTGTATTTACGTCAAGAGATGCACCAGAGTAGCAAGTTCTTCGGAGCACAATCCATTGAAGTACTTCTAAAACAAGCACAGGGATGCAACATTGTGGCAATGGGGCAGAGGCTCAAGCTTGCTGTATAGTGTTGGACCTATTAGATTAGAGAAACTTTTAGACCCAGTCTAAGAGGGAGAGACTAGTTGATGGTACACCAGCCCAGATGTGACAACAATACTCCATGCATGGGCGAATGTTGGCCTTTTACAGATATATACTGGCAGGTGTGAGAAGTTTTCTAGCATGGTAAAGGGAGCCCACTTTCCTTGTAGCAGCGTTGGCAGTATCTTGTTCCAATTCATGTTACCTATGAATGTTAGGCCGAGGCGTTTGAATGTAAGACTATCGGGTAGGGTGTTATTTGCCATGGCAATCGGTGGTTGAAAAGGTTTCTTGTAGTTGTTAAAGGAAACGAGCTTTGTCTTAGCAGCATTAAATGTTACCATCTATTTATGTCTCCATTCAACCATAGACTGAAGGTCATTTTTTTAAAGATTCAGCAATTGCCTTGGATATGTGCGTGTTGTTTTACCCACACGTGGAGAGTAGAGTGTAGTGTCATCAGCAAATATACCCATCTCGGACACAATTTCATCAGTGAGGTCGTTTATGAAAATCAGGAACAATAAAGGTTCAAGGATCGACTCCTGGTTTATACTAAATTAATATTTTCTTATATTTCAAATCCAATCTACAGCATGAATAATTTAAGACATTCATATATGTCACCAACACAGATAATTTGAGACATTAATATTAAAACTCAATACCCTTAAAAGAAAAACAAAGAAACCAAATAAAATCTGGAGCGAGTTAGTAACACCCGATATACTTTAACTTAGCCAAGTTCACATAGTTTCCAACATGGCAGCAAATTTAATAACATTTCGAGGCGATTAGCGGCCATGTTCAAAACTACAATAACTTGGCTAAGTAAAAGTGATGATAACAAATGCATAGATAATAAATCTTACAATCAGTAAAAACACATGAAAATTATACAGATAAGTAGAAAAGTAAATTTTCTTGCGTTTGGTAACAGTTATTTGTTTTGTTTTTTTCGCCCATTTTTTTCTTGTTAACTATACTGCAAAATCGCAGACATTTTTTATACTAAAGTTTGATCAAGAACTTTAACTAAACATTGTTTATCATTTAAAATCGATTCAAACAAAAATAAAATTTAATCTTAATTTTAACTTAAAAGTCATAAAAATCACATGGCCTTACGTAACCCCACCACTAACCCTAAATCCGGGTGGCAATATAGAAAATACGGAAAGTGTAATGGGGTCGTTCAAAGTAAATTTCGCCGTAAGATTATCCTAAACCTTAGTAAAATAAACCGCCAACTGTTTTCCTGTTTAAATAAATAATTCAGAAATGTCCCCAATCATCCGTTAGAAATCGCGGTACTGTTTTAGATTAGTACCCACGCTAAAATCGACTTGGCGTCGGTACTTTTCGGATGTTTACGTAAACTGCCGGAAAGTACCGAAGCGGTTAGCCAATCAAATTGCGAGAAAATAAGCAGACGACGTGTCAACATTTCAACTGATTGAAACGAATAAGCAGACGACATGTCAATATTTCAACTGATTGAAACACTAAAGTACTGCAAAGAATTTTCACGAGCTCTCACTGGTTGTTGCGTCTCCCGAAAGAGTGATTAACTTTTGTCTGGAAGAAAAACTGATCGCTAAAGAAGAAAAATGTTCAGGCAAAAAACAAACAAAAAATACTTTAATACCTAACTCCTAACGAAACAAACAAAAAAAACTAACGCTAAACCCGAAACCTAACTACACTGTTTTTACCTGATTACAAACCAAAAATATTATGCAGTAAAAAAAAAACACACTTAAAAAATATAATTTATCACCTGTTTATTTTGATTTCTTCGTTAAAAAAATAAATATTTCTTTCATACAATTTGACTAAATGTATTATTTTGAGTTTTTTTCCTTTAAATGTTTGTTTTATGGAAAGACTGCATAACACTGGGCCCCCATGGCTGTGCGCATGCGCCAACAAACGGAAGCGCAAACATTAAGTCTATCGATAAGAATCAAAAAAACACACACCTAAATTGAAACTGGATACAAATTGTGGATTTTATTTACTAACGCAGTAAAAACATCGGCTCTTGTATAGATCGAGTACACGAGCGAAATTTATTTTAAAAGCGTTCCAATGGTGTAAGGGGCAGCTAACTCTCTTTTTTTTAGTACGCAATGTCTCTGAAAATGGAAAATATCCATTTTTTAAAATAAGTTTCGGAGACATTGCGTACTAAAAAAAGAGGGTACTGTTTTAGATATTGACCCTAACTTCCGTGACTGCCCGGTAGCAGCAAGCCGACAGCTAACGGAAGAGTCCGAGACCTGCCGAGTCGGCAGACGACAACAATGTAAGACGATGAATGTACGTAAAGAAAAAGAAATTTGTTTTTTTTCAATTATTTTAGCTGGAGGGGTAAGGGCTTGTTTTTCGTTTTTGGAGGAGGGCTTAGCGAAATACAGGCAGAAGAGGAGGATGGGGTCGTCGCCGAGGATGTGGAAGGAGTCGGAGCAGCAGAAGATTGTTGGTCGCCGACGACTGGATAAAGTACGGCTATCTGCGATAATATGGCGGCGAAAGGGTCTTTTTTAAAAGTCTGTCGCCACATGAATTCCCGCAGGTCGCCATATCCTGGGACCACAGGTATATCATCTTTAGAATTGTTGATATGGTGAGTTTTGACCGCGAAAAAAACGTCCCCGATCGCAGCGAAATCCAAGCCCGGCATTCCTGGGTGGGGCATCTCCAGGCATATTTTTCCGAAACAATCTTTCGCGGTACTAGCCGGCAAAGTCGGCCGCCGCCGCATCGCATATATTTTGCCATCAGAGCTTTCTGCTGGCAAAAGTTAATGCACTGCTCCGGAGAGGCAATCGAACTACACAACACTTCGAAATTCATTTTTAATTAGTGCCAAGCCTCTGTCTTTGAAATCAATATCGTCTGCCTGCCAGCCTCGTTTTCGATTTCGGCAGATCTCGGACGCTTCCGTTAGCTGTCGGCTCGCTGCTGCCGGGCAGTCACGAAAGTTAGGGTCAATATCTAAAACAGTATATGGCGACCTGCGGGAATTCATGTGGCGACAGACTTTTAAAAAAGACCCTTTCTGCCCCTTACACCATTGGAACTCGGTACTGTTTTAGATATTGACCCTAATTTCCGTGACTGCCCGGCAGCAGCGAGCCGACAGCTAACGGAGGCGTCCGAGACCTGCCGAGTCGGCAGACGACAACAATGTAAGACGATGAATATACGAAAAAGAAATGCATATATTTTTATACAAAAAATGAAATAAATGAACAAACCCATAGCTGAAATGAATAAATATGTTTTTTATTATTATTTTTTAAGAACTTTTGTAGAAACGCTAACTTTTTAAACCATTTTTTTATAACTAAAATAAACTGTTTTTTTAAACTTTAAAACGCCAAAATAATAGAAACTGTTTTTGTTTTGTAACTTTTTTAAACCATTTTTTTTTTTTGCAATTACGCATTGTTTTTTTTCCATTATTTTAGCTTTTTTTGGAGGGTTTCTTTTTTTTTGCATTAGGCATTTGTTTCCTTCATTACATTCTTTTCCTGGAGGGGTAAGGGCTTGTTTTTCGTTTTTGGAGGGGGGGCTTAGCGAAATACAGGCAGAAGAGAAGGATGGGGTCGTTGTCGAGGATGTGGAAGGAGGCGGAGCATATCCTGGGACCACAGGTATATCATCTTCAAAATTGTTGCAATTTCTAGTTTTGACCGCGAAAACAAAAAAAAGTCCCCGATCGCAACGAAATCCAAGCCCGGCATTCCTGGGTGGGGCATCTCCAGGCATATTTTTCCGTCACAGTGTTTCGCGGTACTAGCTGGCAAAGTCGGCCGCCGCCGCAACATCGCATAACTTTTGCCAACAAAAGTTAATGCACTGCTCCGGAGAGGAAATTGTACGACACAACACTTCAAAATGCATTTTCAACAAGTGCCAAGCGTCTCTCCTTCAAATCAATATCGTCTGCCAGCCTCGTTTTCGATTTCGGCAGGTCTCGGACGCTTCCGTTAGCTGTCGGCTTGCTGCTGCCGGGCAGTCACGGAAATTAGGGTCAATATCTAAAACAGTACCTGGAACTCTTCTAAAATAAATTTCACTCGTGTACTCGATCTATACAAGAGCCAAAACATCTTTGTGTTCTTTTCTAAGCAAATATTCACAAATAGACTCCCATTGACGAAGAATTCTATTAGCGCTTCCGTTTGTTGGCGCATGCGCACATCCAAGGGGTCAGAGTTATACAGTCTTACCACTTTCCGGCGGTTTACGTAAACATCCGGAAAGTACCGACGCCAAGGCGGTTTTAGCGTGGGTCCTAATCTAAGAAAGCACCGAAATCGTCCCGGAATAACCGGTGTTTATTTCCGATTATTATTTTTACAAAAGTCCGTAAAGAAAGATAACTGCGAAGTTATTGATTTCAGTAATCAGTATTTTCATCTGGATTCCTACTATTTACCCAAATAATATCCCAGGTTAGTCATTCTTAACAACAATAACAACATAATAACTCAATGACCATTATTTAAATTATTTACTTCAAATCAAATCTTCATAGACCAATATTAGAACACTTTCATTTTTGATAAAAAGAAGAAGAAGAGTTTATTTAATTGCAAATTTGCTAGTTTCTACAGCGTAGTAATCAAAGTCGCGAATGGAGTGTTATGGTTGTTGTTTTTTTTAATTATTTGTTTTCTTGCGTATTATCAACATTATTTTTAATTTGTACGGCCGTTTTTTGTTTTTCTTTGTATATTTTTATTATCTTAGATACGAAAAGAATTTTAATGAGCACCTTGAAAATTAAGCGCCATCGTTGTTTCTGTTTTTTTTTTGTTTTTTTTTTTTAAATAACTGGTGATCGTCAATATACCTTTTGTTTTTATGCGACCTTTTATTATTTGATGCATTAAAATAAAATTAATTTTTTTAATGATGGCATCTAGTCTAAAACTCTTATAATCCGGTTATTAACTGTATTACGTCATTTACAGAAGATATAGACATCTGACGACAATCAGGAATTCTTAAACAACAAAAAAAAGAAACATAGTATTCAAGGTAAATTCCTATTTTATTTCGAGTGAAATGAGTTTCGACAATATTCATTCCGACCCACGCAGACATGGAGCCGGTGCTGCAGACCTCGCCTTTTACCCGAAAAGTATATTTTATGTTATATTTCACTCTAAATAACTTAGTGCTACTTACGAAGCATATTTTGACGAGCGTAGTGGGTTTGGGGACGGTTTAGATTAGTAGCGCTTGATACTAGACCTGTTATGATGGATTTGCGAAACGCTGTTCGGTATTGCGATCGCCGTTATGTTTGGGAGGTCAGTTAACTATCAGCCGATCGGCAATAAACCACCACCCTCCTCAAAGAGAGGAGTTAATGCCTAGGAGTGTGAACTCGAGGTTAGACACAAGGTTAGGTAGGGATTGAAAAAACAGCACACAAGGTGAAGTATGCTCTGGCCTAAAAAAAATGCTAGATAGGGGCGCCTCGAACGATTAGCAATAACTAACCCCATGCTCAAAGAGAGAAGGTAAGGCCTGGGAGGGTGAACCTCCTAGGACTGAACAGAACTATACATCAGCCTGACAGAAGCAAGGCTACTGCCGGACTGATTGTCGAGGGGGTATCTTCGACTACTGGTATGAATAACACTTTCTAAAAGTTGGAATTCCCTACCAGACGGTGTGATCAGTGCCAGAACCATGAATGACTTGAAAACTAGACCAGCATTGGAGAGACTTACTCTATATGACCCAATACATTTTGGCTAAGATCAAAGTGTAGTATCTGTTCCGATGGATACTGCACGCCTGTCCTGTGCAGTTCTAGGAGGTCCACCCTCCCAGGCTTCGCCTCCCCTCTTTGGGGAGGAGTAAGTTTATTGCTTACTGTCTGAGGCGCCCCTACCGGGGAATGCCGACGGGGCTGCCCAGGCAATTTTTAAATGGCCAGAGTGCTCACCTCTCGAGCGCTGGCTTTTCAAACCCCACTTTCTCGACCCGATCTTGGGTCACATCTTACTTGTGGGAGTAAGATAAAACTGGCCTTGTGCCTAACTCCTGGGGAGGAGTAAATAAAACTCTATATGACCCGCCCATTGCATGCGCTCCATAGTCTAGATGACACACGAAGAAGACATGATCGGGAGTTACAGGCATGAACCTTTTCCCCTTAAGAGGATGTATAAAAAAAACCTGGTAGCCCCTGGCCAGTCAAGTTGAGTGCCGAGGAGAGCATGACAACCGCAACTTATTTGGGTGCTTGTATACTGCTTCGGCCGTACTTTATAATTATTTATTTATGCCTCCATCTTGTTTCGTTGGACACAATGCAAGGGCAGATAATCACGTAATTTTTAATAGGAATACTAACCCTAAATCCTAAACCTAAACGCTAACCCTTAACCCTAACCCTTTTCTGTTTTTTAAAAAATGCGGATTATCTGTCCTTGCAAATTATCGGCCCTTGAATTGTGTCCAACGAAACAAGATGGAGGCATACTCATCGAAGCGATTGCTATAATACGTGAAATGGGAAAATACTTGTAATTAAAGTTCTAGCAGATAATTTTTCCTACTTTTTCCAACATTAAACAATAAAATACCACTAAGTAAGTACATGATATTGTTTTCATAAATAAATAATTATAAAAAAAATTTCCGTACGGCAGAAGCAGTAAACAAGCACCCTTATTTGTATAATTTTGGTTATTCAGACTACATTTCTCATCTTGAGTGTTATCACAACGTTTCGGCCGCTGTAACTTCCGGTCTTCTTCAGGTGTATCTCTTCGAACTCGAGAATATTTCTGTCGAACTCGGGAATCTGGACGGAATTTCGAATGAAACCCTTTATTTAATCCACTGTGGTAGCATACTCTTGTTTCGTCAGCCATGACTAGGAGAAGTATTCAGTAATTCACAATTCTTTGTATCGCCCGCACCGAGGATTGAACTTTCAACCTTCAGAGGACTATCACTTAGGACCCGTGACGCAGTGGATATAGTACTAAGTTAAATTCAGTTCTAAGTGATAGTCATATTACCGAGTTCGAAGAGATACATCTGAAGAAGGCTGTAGGTTACAGCGGCCGAAACGTTGTGATGATAACACTCAAGATGAGAAATGTAGTCCGAATAACCAAAATTATACAAATTATCAATCCTCATCTCAAAAATTCAGAAATATAACGCAACTTATTTATTTGTTAAGAATTTTTAGATATAACAAATTAGGAACAAAGCCCGTGGGTTGGGGAGGGGGCTGCACTACAATACCACATTCTCTCTATGGGTTCAAAATATCCCCAGCGTGTTTGTGAATTTTATTTACCGAGATATACACAGATGTGAAAACGATGGGGAGAGGAACGTCTAAAACATCTAAAACGAAAGAAAAATGAAAAATGAAATGGCCCTCCTAACCCTTGTAGACCTCCCACTATTTTCCGGTTTGTCAAGGCAGAAAACAAGCAGGTCGAATGAAATAAAATGTGGTAGTTGTAAAAAAGGGGGACGTTGTCCCTATCTTAGGTTTCAGACACAAAATTGTTATAATTGTGGTAATAAGACTCGGAACGTTACCTACACGTAGTTCAGCCACGAATGTAAAATGTGCAAAGGTTGAAAACCCGATGAAAGGAAATCAACCCGTACTCCATAAAATGAATACACATCCTAACACAAATTATAAACATAATTGTATAAACAACCAAAACAAAATTAACAGTACATAACAAGTATTTATTTATTTAAAAGAGGCTGGTTTTTGTTCTTCCGAGAAAGTTGATCAGAATTAAAAGTTCAATTATAGCAATCAAGAAGGCTTATAGCCTTTATGAAAATGAAAATAGGAAAGTTCTTTTTCCTGACACCAATGTTATAATTGAGTCGAAAACCAAATGTTATAATTGTTAAACTTATTTTCACGCGTTCCTGCGCGGGTACCTTGTTCTTTTGTGAAGAGACCGTAACTAGTTCAAATATATCAATTAAGAAGGCTTATAGCCTTTATGAAAATGAAAATAGGAAAGTTATTTTTTTCTTATGACATTCGAGGAAAACAAATGAGAAGTCCAAATATAAACAATATGAAAGTTTGATTTAGGACGAATTAACATGGTAATTCTTTTTTTTGTTTTTGTTTTGTCCTTAGGTCGTACACATACTTTTTGTTTTTTTGTTTTGACGGCGGAGAGAAGGATATTTTATAGAATTTGGGATTTTGTGGTCCGTTCTTAACGAGCTGTTTTAGGGTCCTGAGATATACGTAATCTCGACATTGGAGAGGTCAGTTGATCGACTGGTTGGTCGTAATCAATTTTGTTGGACCAGGGTTTTCCTTAGGTGTCTGGTAGACAGCCGCATTAAATGTCGCTGTACTTCTTACGCGTTAATTTTCAAATTCCTATTTTTTGATTTTGCATGCGGGGATAAATTGTCTGAATATGACAGCTGGGTGAGCAGTCAATTTTCAGAGGCGTCCACTCTTAACACTGGTCCAGGACGTTCTCCTGTGCGGGGATAAATTGTCTGAATATGACGGCTGGGTGTGCGGTCGATTTTCAGAGGCGTCCGCTCTTAACGCTGGTCTAAGCTCGACTCCTCTCCGGGCTGAGGCCCGTCTCCTCAGAGACGTCCTCTCTTGACACTGACCCAAGCTCGACTCCTTGATTTTTTCCTCTCGCTTCGATTTTCCCACTCTCCTGTATAGCAACAGCATTCCCTCATTTGATTGGTTGAGTCTTTCGCCCACGCGAATGCGTGGGCTGACTCCTGCAAGGCCATCTGTCAAGCATCCTGTTGACCCATTTTTGACAAACGGCGCCGTCTGCACCCCCTTTCCGTATTGGTAGGGGAACAGGTGCCGACAAAATATGTAGATATAACAAAATGAAATAACAAAGCCTCTTTATAACAACAACGAAAAGGGTTTATTCACAAAAGTTTCTTATACCGTTTGGTATAGGTAGAAAAAAACTTGGACAGTCTCCGAGAGAGGAAGAAGAAATTAAGAGTTCTTAGAGCTGCCTGAGGTCTGTTAGCAACTATGTTTAGGCGAAGATAGTATTTGCTGTGGACGTCCAGTTTCCTCGTTGCTTGCCGAGGTCTCTCTGGCGACCACCTGTGATTCCCAAAGGGGCTGAAGTAGTTCTTCAGCCGACAGAAGGAATCCATGCGCCCTGCAGGCTGATGGGTCAGTGTGTAACCATCTCACTCCATGAGGACATTTTTTGGAGGAAGAAAATAGGTCTGTTTATGATCGCTACAATAGTAAGGCCCTGCCAACCTTTGTAGACTTCCCGCTATTTTCCGGTTTGTCAAGGCAGAAAACAAGCAGGTCGATCCCTAAGTGGGAGTGGGGTTTTAAGTGGAAAGAAAAAGCCAGTTGGAATGGGGGTAATCGTTGACTTCCTTCCAAGATAAGTACAATTTCGGAATCCTGGTGGGGGCGGAAAATAAATAAGGGGGGATGAGAATGTTTACAATCTGGTGAGGCTACACCGACCCAGCGCCGACCAATCCAACTGTTGTATGCGTAAGTAAACATTTGGCGGCATAAAAGATTTTAAATTTACCTACTCATGTGTAACGTATTTGTATTACAAACAATTTAAGATTTGGTATTATTGTAGATAAACACGCTCCGCTACTCTCCTCCCCGCAAATGAGATTTTACTGTTTTACGCGATTACGTGAGAAAACCCTGAAAAACTTAGTGGAAAGAAAAGTCATTATTAACAAAAAAAATTAAATCAAAAGTGGGTCTTTGATATGACAGAACCACCTTTGTGATCATGAGATGGTCTAAAGCGCTTGATTATGTAAAGTAGTCAGCATCTCTGACAGTCAAGAAAACTCGATTAAAAGAAACGACGTTGTTATCTAAGGAAGGGACGGTTGGAAGTCAGAGTCGAGTAGTGAAATGCTACTTGCTTACATAGTATATGCCAGTCGAGGATCTGTTCTACAACAATCAGTCTGACACAGATTGGGCCAACTCGGTGGCCTTTATCTGTGGTATTAGTTCTGGGTAGTCCTAGGAGGTTCACCTTCCCAGTCCTTGCCTCCCCATATTGGGAAGGAGTTAGTTTATCACTAACAGCCTAAGGCACCCCCACAGGGGGATGTCGACGGGGCTGCCCAGACAATTTTTAAGAGGCCAGAGTGCCCGAATTCTGGGGTGCTGGCTTGTTCTTCCTATCTTCCGGCCTTGTTCCACATCTTCCTGCGTTGGGAAGAAAGATACCGAGAGGGTTGGGAGCCAGACAGCTAGCGTCGTTTATGTCTGGTTGTTCTATCGGCGAGATTCATGCTTTCGTCATTTGCTATTGCGATTCTAGAGTTGGGTTTTTTATCTATTGAAATTCATATTTTTGGGTAATTCAGCGAAGAAAATGTGCTTCAATAAATCAACGTGGCATCTGAAGAGCAGTTCAATTCACGCCATATTAGTTTTGTCAATAAAAAATGGGAATAGTTGTATATATATATATATATATATATATATAGCAGTAGATAAAGTGAAAGAATAAAATAAGGTGCAAATCAAATTTTATTAGCATTCAATGTTCAAGCAAAGTACTTTAAAGTCCTTAACTCATGAGTTTTCAAAGAAAATTTTCTCCTCAGAGGACCATTGCCGCAATGACATTACTGCAGGTAATAAAATTAAACTTTGAAAATATATTTAAAAAATTTACATAAAAATGCATAAAAGTATATAAAACATCAAATATATCGGGCCCAAAACATACTTTTTTGCTAAACTTATACAGTTCATCCAAGTCATGAAGTTTAAAACAGCTTCAAGAAAGATATCAAAGAGGTTGATTAAAAAACAATCCAAGTGGTGAATGGTATTCCAAGTGGTGAATATATATATATATATATAGTCTCGGAAGTTTCTCAACCATTAAAACTATATAAAAAAAAAAAAAAAAAACAAACAAAAAAAAAAAAAAAAAAAAAAAAAAAGAAGAGATGTGTGTGTGTGTACCGACTTTACATTCCATTTTTGTCAAGTTGTATGTGTAAGATAGTGTAGAGAATTAATTTCATGTCGCTGACTGTTTAAGTTAGATTTGTGGTTTAGATTCGGGACGAGATTCGTATGCACTACCTATAAATAAACATACACATAATACAAATAGATGTATCATGGAGAAATGCATCCTATATAGATATCTATGAAGATTATTAGTAAGTTAATGACTTTTGCATGAGTTTCGTTTTTATTTTATCTAGTGAAATTCATATTTTTGTGGTACTCGTAAGCATTGGATACACAAAAAAGTGCAGTTGAATTACTGGTAGGTCGAGGGATGATAACCAGTTTGTGCACAAGGGATTTCTACTCTAATAGCTTCTTTCCTCGAACTGCTAGTCTTTGGAATTCTCTTCCTGCTTCCTGTTTCTTTGACTGTACCAACATGCAGAAGTTTAAATGTAATGTGAACAAGCATCTCGCTACACAACTCCCCACTTAGGATGCCTCTAATTCAGGGTAGCTCAGTACGTCTGAGTGGTGTTGTGCCTTGTTTGAAGTGAACAAAAGAAGAAGAAAAATATTTTTAACGCGTAAGATAATTGCGATCGATGAAAACTCAGATGTGAAGAAAGTATATCTTGATGGCGAAGCTATTGAGATTGTCCAGAAGTTATGTTACCATGGCGATATCATTGAAGAAGCACAGAGTAGAGCAGGTGCGAGTGTGATTGCAAGAATTAAGAGCGCATGGAGTAAGTTCAGGGAACTTCTGCCATTACTAACCAGCAGAGTGTTACCACTGTCGACCAAGTGAAGAGTCTATCAGGCATGTACACACAGTGTAATGATGAATGAAAGTGAAGATATGCGCTGCATCAAGAGAAATGATACAATGGATATGTAATGTGAGGGTTAGGGTTAGATCTTCAGGGGAAGATTAAATCTGGGCAGTATAGATGTGTGCAGAACAGGAGGCTTCGATGGTATGGCCCATTGAAAAAAAATCAATTTTACTCGAAGAGGAGAGACAGACAAGGCAACATTAGTTGTGTTTTTGTTTAAATGTTTAATATTTGTTTCTTTTACGAATGCAACCATATTGTATTTATAACTATTTAGAAACACTTTCATACAAATTTCGGATGTAAAAATGAATATAGTGGCCAATGTAGAAAACGTAACTTGAGAAAAAAAAACATTTAAAAATTAAGTCAATGACCCGCAAATCGAGTAACCGAGAACAAGCACTCCATTAATTTGTATACAAACGATTCAAACAATAATGAACTTTCCACTCTTGGTCTGAACTCGGCATTATTGTTCGCCAGTTAAATATCACAGACGTTTTCTTTTTAATGTGTCTTTTTTATGATGATGATAGAAATTAATATAAGTTGTTTAGTTTTGATAAAATACAATTTAAAAAAATAGATTACCTTTTTTAAACGGTTTGCTAAAAAAAATGAAGAAAAAGTTATGTTTTTTTCTTTAACCCGACAACGAGTATCACTCACTCTTTTTGTCGGTGTTAATCTAACCCTAACCTTAACCCTAATCCGTACAACAGTTTAAGTACTTAAAAGACTCTCCAGCTTTCCAGCTATGGTCAAAGTCAGGTAATAAAAATGTTTTTCAACAGTTGGGGATATTTTAAGTAGGATAGCCCCTAGAGTAAATGTGGTATTGTGGTGACTGCAATGGTTCTAGCTAAGAGTAAGAAATAGGAAGGATGATTAATGATCCTCTCCCCACCACACACACACAGACACTCCCCACCACACACACACAGACACTCTCCAACACACGCACAGACACCCCCCCACACTTTTGATAGCCTTGTGCTTAATTTGTTAAATTATATTCGTACAATTTCGTAATCATTAAATATAGAAGAGCTGAGAAAACTGAAAAAAATATATATATATACAATAACTTTTACCAAACGCGGTAAAATTTAATTTTCTGTCAAATAATATAGTTTTGACCTGCTCGAACAGAGACCCAAAAGGCATGCATGCACAGCCATTCATATTTTTGTCATCTTTGTAAAAAAAAATTTCATACTTGAATCTGATCTTTTTTTTTTTTCTGTTTGTTTCGTTGAAGGAGCCGCCAAAGGCTATGGTTTTTGGCACCAACTATGACTGAGTCCTCAGATGATGATGAAGGATACGACATTCCGCATCCACTTTGGAATTCTGAAAATCGGCAGATGACGTTTGATCAATGGACTAACCCTTACGTAAACATTGCAAGTTTGGCATCGGCAGGGTTCGTTTATGTTGGACCGGGTGACAAAGTCAAGTGTGTTTTCTGCTATTTAATTGTGGATCAGTGGTTTTGCGGCGAAAGCCCCTTTCTGAAACACCTACTGTTAAAGCCTGACTGTACTCACATTGAATATCTACAGAAGCAAGAAGTACTAGAAACCCATCATGCTGGTCCCAACGAGCCAGTTAAGAAATCTTACGAGTCTTTGGATGCCAGACAGCAATCGTTTGAAAATTGGCCGATCGAAAGCCCTATTTTGCCTAAGGACCTAGCAGAAGCGGGATTTTTTTATACATGTAAGTTGATTTTGTTATCTTATTTATTGCTTGACAAGTGAGACCCTCTCCCTCCCTGTGGAATTACTGGGTTAATTAAACCCCTCGGGCTGACATTCTCAGGCAACATGAAGTGGAATAAGTACACAGAAGATGCTGCCAAGTCTGCTGCAAAGAAGGTAGGCTCCCTCTACCGGACTAGAAAATTAAGAAATCCTGTTACTGTAGCATCATGTTTTTAAGAGAAGACATACACTAACCCTAACATACACTAACCCTAACATCATGTTTTTAAGAGAAGACATACACAAAGAACTGATATTAAATGATACATTCTGTAGAATAATTGACGGAAGAGAAATTTAAGATACAAATTTATTTCAAAGAGAACAAGGAACTTGATCGCTCGTCCCCAATAACCATTGGGATTTCTTTACCAACCACAGATTATCATGGTTGATAGAACCCTTCCCTAGAATCCAACGTTTAAACTCCTTGGCTTGACATTGTCATCAAATATGAAGTGGAATAAGTACATAGAAGATGCTGCCAAGTCTGCTGCAAAGAAGGTAGTCTCCCTTTACTAGGCTAGAAAACTTCTCACATCTTCCTTAGAAAATCACTTCCAGTTTGTAGGAGGATAGGGTCACAAATGGATAGTCTTATTCAATGCTACCAAGGCAAAGTTCCTTTCTTTTAACAATTATGAGAAACCTTTCCAATAGCACCCTTCCAGAGAGTCCAACATTTAAACTCCTCAGCCTAACATTCTCAGGCAACATGAATTGGAATAAATACATAGAAGACATTGCCAAGGCTGCTGCAAAGAAGATGGGCTTCTTCTACCTTCTCACACCTAGCAGTATCCTATATTTCTACAAAGCTACCATCCGCCCATGCATGGAGTATTGTTGTCACATCTGGGCTTGTGCACCATCCACCAATCTCTCCATCTTAGACAAGTTCCAAAAAAGAGTCTCAAATCCGATAGGTCTTTCACTATCCACCAATCTCCAGCCCCTGTCCCATTGCCGCAATGTTGCATTCTTGTACGTGTTTTACAAGTACTTCAATGAAATGTGCTCCGATGAACTTGCTGCTCTAGTGCCCCCTCGTCGTAAATACACTCGACGAACACGACAATAAGCTAAATCCCATCCATTCACTGTGGAGGTCGCCAGCCTTCTACTCCAATAGCTTCTTTCCCTGAGCTGCCGGATTTTGGAACTCCCCCCCCTGCTCCCTGTTTCCCCTGCAAAGAAAGTAGGCTCCCTCTACTTAGCTAGAAATAGAAAACTTCTCAAATCTGCCAGTATCCTATATCTCTATAAAGCCACCATTTGCCCATGACGTTGCAACATTGAAGCTGGTGCACCAACCACTAGTCTCCCCTTATTGGACAGGATGCAAAAAAGAAACCAGGCTTTAATTTTATGTATAATATATATCAATTTTATGACCTTGCAGAAGTGGGATATTTTCATACAAGTAAGTTGATTTTGTTATTTTATTTATTGCTCTACAAGCAAGCCCCATGAAAATAAACAGAGTTAACAAAAACCCTTCAGCCTGACATTCTCAGGCAACAGTAAGTGGGATAAATGCATAGTACATGCTGTTAAGTCTGCCGCAAAGAAGGTAGGCTCCCTCAGATCCAATGGACTTGAGACATCTCGGAAGAAGCAACCCTAACCCTAACGCTAACATCTCAGAAGAAGCAACCCTAACCCTAACGCTAACATCTCAGAAGAAGCAATCCTAACCCTAACGCTAACATCTCAGAAGAAGCAACCCTAACCCTAACGCAACGACCAAAAGGACACATTTTGCTATAACACCGATTTAAAAAAAAAAACTTATACTTTCTGTTGGATCATAAATAAAATAATGTGCACATTTATTTGTTTTAAAAATGGGGGCTATTTACAAAAAGTTTTACTATTAAAAAAAGTGTTTTATTTACAAAAAGTTTTATTAATAAAAAAAAGGGGGTTTATTTACAAAAAGTTTTACTATTAAAAAAAAAAAGGGGTTTTATTTACAAAAAGTTTTACTATTAAAAAAAAGGTTTTATTTACAAAAAGTTTTACTATTAAAAAAAAGGGTTTATTTACAAAAAGTTTTACTATTAAAAAAAGGGTTTTATTTACAAAAAGTTTTATTAATAAAAAAAAGGGGGTTTATTTACAAAAAGTTTTACTATTAAAAAAAAAAGGGGGTTTATTTACCAATTTTTTTACTATTAAAAAAAAGGGTTTATTTACAAAAAGTTTTACTATTAAAAAAAGGGTTTTATTTACAAAAAGTTTTACTAATAAAAAAAGGGGTTTATTTACCAATTTTTTTACTATTAAAAAAAAAGGGTTTATTTACAAAAAGTTTTACTATTAATAAAAGGGTTTTATTTACAAAAAGTTTTACTAATAAAAAAAAGGGTTTATTTACAACATTTTGTACTAATAAAAAAAGGGTTTTATTTACAATTTTTTTTACTAATAATCTCTTACAAAATACATAGTTTTATTTACAAGCATGTTTTTAAATTTAAAAAGTTTTATTTACAATTTTGTAAAAAATTTTAAATATGTAGTTTTATTTACAAAAAATTTATTTAAACAAAATGTATTAAACAAATAAACTAATATTAAAAAAAAACAAAAACATTTAAATAAAAGGATGTTGTGCAGAGATGGTGTCACACAATTTGAAAAAGTTATTTTCTGTGTGCCACGGGAATGTGCATATAACAAAACTATGTATTTTTTCGGATATTAGTAAAACTTTTTTCAAATAAAACCCGTTTTTTAATAAAAAGATATGTGATAGCAAAGTTATAAATGTGCACATTGTTTGGTTTTATAATTCAATCGGAAGTAAAAAATAACATGGTGGCTGAGTGGTTAACGACGTGGACTGAGGACCTGGGTGTGTCAGGTTCGAATCCAGTTCGTTCCACAAAAACACTTTCATCAAAACCCACACCTGACCTTGTGTCTGGCCTCCTGGAGAGGAGGTAAATAAAAAATACTTAAGTTTAAAGAGTCAGCCATAGATAATGTGGTAAAAGAGCAATTGCTCATGGATTCTTCATAATTTAAAAAAAAAAAAGAACCAGGATTATTTGGTGCTTATGCATATCAGCCCTGACACTGAAATATTTAAAGAATGTATAAACTTTATTATGTACTTACGTGTTAGCTGAAAATAAGATTGTGCAGAAAAAATTACGCAAATTCATCCAGTAGTTATTTAAATATAAGAAAAAGAAAAAAAATGATTTTACGTACATTTTGACATTTTTGTAAACAATGGAGACCCCAAACCCCGAAATCGTGAAAATGAGTTATCGTCCTTGCCCACTGGAAAATCTAAGATACAAAATGGTGGAAATATCTACCGAGTGATAAAATCGTTAAAATCGTTTTTTATTTATAATTAAATAACTACTGGATGAATTTGCGTAATTTTTTCTGCACAATCTTATTTTCAGCTAACACGTAAGTACATAATAAAGTTTATACATTCTTTAAATATTTCAATGTCAGGGCTGATATGCATAAGCACCGATTATTTCATACAAGGTGATTTGGTTAATTTATTTAATCTCTGCAAGCACCCCCTCCCCCCGGAAATTACAGGGTTAACTAAAGTCTAGCTAAAACCTTAGCTAAAAGAAAAATCCAAGTCGTTCTCAATGGAATGACTACATCTAAACAACATCACATTAATGTAGGTGTGCCTCAGGGGTCGATACTTGGATATTTATTATTCCTGATTTTCGTAAATGAGCAGCCTAGTGCAATCGCGTCCGAGATGGGTATATTTGTTGATGACACCATGCTCTATTCTCAACATACGGGCAAATCAAATGCATACACATCCAAGGCAATGGCCGAATCCTTAGAAAATGACCTCCAGTTTGTAGTGGAATGGGGCCATAAACGGATTGTCACATTCAATGCTACTAAGACAAAGCTACTTTCCTTTAACAATTATTAGAAGCCTTTCCAACCACCAATTGCCATGACTTATAGCACATTTCCCATGTGTTCAATATTCAAACTCCTTGGTCTAACATTCACCGTCAACATGGATTGGAATAAATACATAGAAAATACTGCCAAGTCTGCTGCAAACAAGGTGGACTCTCTCTACTGGTCTAGAAAACTTCTCACACCTGCCAGTATCCTATATCTCTATAAAGCCACCAGTCACCCTTGCATGAAGTATTGTTGCCACATTTGGGCTGGTGCACCAACCACTAGCCTCTCATTCTCGGACAAGGTGTAAAAATCCAAACCTGACTTTCATTTTATCATTTTTATATATAGGTCACCCCAAGAAAAATGCCACCCATGTAATCGTTAATAAAATTCGCAATTCTTTGTGCAGTCCAACCACATTTGGTACAAATAAACCTTAGTCTATGCCTGACTTGTCCACCAAGTTTCAGTTATGAATGTCCAACAGTCTTCGTTTTATTGCCGTTCAATGCAGGGTCAGTAAGAGGTGTAATCTTGAATGGACTTCACACTCACCGGACCTTACCCCCCCCCCCGAGTTTTATCTGCGTAATTCTCTCAAAGATAATGTCTATCGAAACAATCCCCAGACTATTGCTGTACTGAAGAGGGCCAACACAGCCCAAATCAGTCGCATGCAGGTGTACTTGCAACGTACATGTGCCCATTTGGAACATATCAATCATTAAACAGCGATAAAACATCCATGACTGAAATGTGGTGGACAAGTCACGTATAGACTGAAGTTTATTTGTACTGACCATATATGCAAAATGACTTGAATTTTATTAACGATTCCGTGGGTAAGGCGCATTTAATTTGGGTCACCCTGTACTTGTTTATAAGAACATGAGAACATGATACAAGTTACAAAGCTTTTTGTCAGCTTTCAATAGTTGTGTACAACTATTTTGAAGTTCTCATTCAAGGGAGATTATCTTCAACAAGGGAGGTAACTTATAACCTTGGAGAAGTTTCTTTCATTATTTATAACTAGCAAGGCTATCTCTCTCTCTTTCTCTCTCTTTCTCTCTCTCTCTCTCCCTCCCTTTCTCTCTCTCTTTCTCTCTCTCTTTTTCTCTCTCTTTTTTTCTCTCTCTCTCTTTCTCCTCTATCTCAGTGTTTCCCAAACTTATTTGGCGCCTCCTTTCTGGAAAAAACAAATATTTTAACCAATGAGAATAGAGATAATTCGTAGATTCACCTTTTTCTTATTAAGATCGATTTGCTTATTGCAGTGCAATAACCAGTTGTTCTGTTTCTCATAGGTTGTGAGTTCGAATTCCAAAATAACCGAAACCTGCATTCAAATCTTTAACCTATATTTGAATAGCCCATTTTCATAACAAAGCCAATTCTCATCGACATCATCGTTATAGTTATTACTATCATTAGTATCATTATCTATATAATAATACACTAATGCAATATCATGTTCGTACGTACGTTATCACCCTTTTTTTAAAGATGGGATCGCCTGATCGTCAATGAAAAACAAAAATGTTTTTTTTAATTTCATCCGATGTCGCTGTTATATCGAACATGAAACTCGAACCAAAATAGACTTTCTTGTCTTCAGGCCCCTAGAGTAAATGTGGTATTTTGGTGACTGAGATGATTCTAGTTAAGAGTAGGGTAGACATTTTTATCACTTTTGACCAAGGATGACCAAGGACCCCCGTTTTCCTTACACTTTTGATGACCTTGTTCCTAACTTGTTGAATGTAAATGTTTATATTTTGTGCAAATAATCAAAGTGTAGTATCTGTTCTGTCCAAAGATTAATATTGTGGGGGTCTGTGTTCATGTCGGACATCCACAGAATGGAAATATATCACAAATTCCTTCAAAGGTTTTGGAGATAGACCCACCCACCTCACTCCCAACCAGATATATTCTGAAACTGCTTTAACCAGGGTACTTAGATAAGTATATTTCAGTTTGAATAAAGGTGGTAAATAATATTGTGGGGTGTACGTCTATACCGGACGTCCATAGAATGGAAACATTTACACACTCCTACAAGAGTTTTGAAGATAGACCCCCACCCCACACCCCCCCCCCACACCCCCAACCAGATACTGCATTAATCAGAGTACTTAATTTGAATTATTATTATTAGTAGTAGTAGTATCATTACTTTCTCTAAGTAATCTCATTACAATCATCTTTTACGGACAGATCAAAATTTATTTAGGTGAAATAAAACTCAATGCTAAGGGTTAAAGAGATTGTCAGTTAGATGATAAACACTATGAGAGGATTGGAAGCATTTCATTATCTAAGACGATGGCTCAATAGCATCGGACTTGAATACGACCATGTTGTAGTCAGTTGGGAAGCAGCTCTGGTATTTTGTTCCACAAATGGTAAGTTCTATGAAAGAAACTTTGTTCATGGAACTTCTGTTTGGTTTTAGGTACACAAAGAGAGAAAGGAAAGGTCTTTGCTGTGGTTGTAGATAGCGAAGTTCTTGCTAATATTGCGTGCATTTTTTTTTTTTCTTTTTCAGATGACAGGGACAAAGTGCAGTGTTTTTTTTGTGGCTTGTATGCCGAATGTTGGGAACCCAATGATGACGTCTATGTGGAACATTGCCGTCTTAATCCGAAGTGTAATTTCATGATAATGAAAAAGGGAAAAACATTTGTTGACGTAAGAAACATTTATCTTCTTTCTTTTCCAAACATTACTACTACTATTGGGTTGGCCAAAAAGTTTGTTCATTTTTTTTTTTGCTTCTGTCAGTTTATGAGGAACCCAAACATCAAGTTTAGAAACATAACCGAGTTTATGCAATTCATTTTCTACGCTCGATTTAGAAATCTTGAGAATGTCTGCGATTTGTCTGGTTGTCAAACGGCAATCTTGTTCAACTACGACTTTCACTTGGTTATTGTTGATCATCTTTGTCCGGCCAGAGCAAGGAACATCTCTCACTGAAAAATTTCCTTTTCGGAATCGAGAAAACCATTTCTGGCACACTTGTTCTGTAACATACACTTTATGCAATTCTCTGTAGCTTTTTTCCCTTTTCTGTAGTAAAAAAGCATCAGATGTCGGTAGTGCTCTGCTTGATCTTCCATTTCAAGGCCTGAAATACAAGCAAACATGTAACAACTCCTCTGCTCGGAGGTTTATTACACACTGACATCAACATACTCGCTGCATCAAATACAGGAATTGAAGAATAGGAATGTAAAACAATCTATAGTAGGCCGGAAAGATGACATTCAAAAAACGAACAAACTTTTTGGCCAACCCAATTCAATCTGCAGGAATGTGAGTTTTCTGCCTTTTAGCAAAATTCCGCTCTTTTTTTTTAATCCAGAAAAAGCGGAGTTCCACTTAAATCACTTTTTGGTTGAAATTCATTTCTTTTTCTAAAAACAAAAGAAGAAAGGGCTGATTTCTCTCAAATCACTAGAGCTTCACTTCCTTATTTTTATTTATTTATTTTTTTTTTTTTGCTATTTATGTTATTCTTTTTTCTTTCCTCCTTCTCCTATTTTCTCTCTCTTCTTCTTTCTCTCTCCATCTAGCCTTTTCCCTCTTATGACAGTTCTCTATGAAAACTGAAAATCTTAATTCTGCCGTGAAGACTAAAGACTTCAAACAATGGAGCTAGGGGAATTAGATGGCTTCCTGTATCCCCCCCCCCTCCCACGCACACACACATGAAAACTCAGTGACTTTCTCTTAATTTTAACTTTCTTGGTTAAAGCTGATTGGAGTTGTTTTTTTGGCTAGGAGCAAAGTGTAGTATCTGTTATACTACACTTCATCTTTTCTGTCCTTGGTCAATGAGGGAGAGATCCTTCTAGACTGAGGCAATTTATATTTATGTCCCAATCCAAAGTGCCCCTTTTCGGGGAGCTGGATTTTCTCTACATTAAAGACCGACTCTGCCTCTGTGGGGAGGCAAGTAAACTGGGACTATAAAGCTAAGTTGCGACAAATAGATGCGATTGTAACTGGAATTGATTAAAGAAGGTTTCTATTTTTATTTACCGAGATTGATATTTCACTAATTGAACATTGTTACAAGTTATTTTAAATGTGTTTTTACTACTTATCATTAACACATCATCATCCAAGTTGTTTTTAGCGCTGCCCTCTCCACACACGCACATGCACGCACACACATGGGGGGTGGGGGTCGGGGGGTTAGGGAGATCAGAAATTCATCTCGATTTCAGATTTTTTTTACCATTTGCTACTCACATCCCTAAGCAACTCCCCGGGGCCCACAGGTGATGATTTGTGTGGATTCCTGGAAAATTCAAAGGGGAGCTTGAAGTAGATGTTAGGTTGTACATACTGGAATCCTGGTGAAGCGATAAGCATTGCCTTAGTTTTCTCTGGATTGATGGTGAGTCCAAAGGTAGTGCATGCTTGAGAGAAGAGGTCCATTATCATCTGCATATCTTCCTCATCTTTGGGCAATTCGGCATCATCGTCGTAGAGAAGCTCCTGCACAAGGGTCTGGGAAGTCTTGGACTTTGCTTTAAATCTTCAGGCTTAAAATCCTACTGGTGGTTCGAAAACGTATAAGAACACCAATGTTACAGTCCTGAAAAACGTAGGAAAGGATCATTGCAAAATATATAGAGAATAATGTTAGTGTAAAATTGTCACTGTCTAACACCGTTATCATCTAAAACAACTCGGAACAACAAAACATACTCTCAACTGGCACATACATACACATGCACATACTTTTACCAGCAAAATTTTACCATTGAACTCAAGATTTTTCATAAACTCTCATAACAACAAAATGCAACGCAAATACGAAATAGTCAAGCACATTTCCCCTTTAATGAAATGGTGATAACAAAATTTAGTTCGAGTACTTTTTCATCAGATACGAAAAATATAACTATTCGAAATTATATTCTGAACATGACCTTTTAAACATTCGTTATTTAATAATCAAAATTACTTATAGAGTTAATGTACAGTAAAACAAAAATCCAATTCCAATCTTAATTGGCCGATGTATTCATTTCTTCCTTTAACTTATCAAATTTGTTTTTGTAGTGTACTGTGGTTATTACATATCCATTATGATATTGCATGTTTATATTTTGTGAGTAGCACTCGATTAATAACTGTGGTAGACGTGATGAGCCAGAACGTGGATCGAGTGGTGGAAATAGTCTTAACTTAGCTTATTGCAAACCAAAAAGTAGTGTAAAACCTTGAAGTCGCCAGAAGCATTTTAGTACTCGAAGGGCTAAGATCATTGAGTGATAGAGATCAGTATTGAAACGGGTGCTGTTGGAGAAAAGTATACCATGTAATGAGGTTCCAGTGACAAGCATGTTGTTCTTGAGATCATTATTTAAAATGTTAAAACGGTGTTGTTGGAGAAAAGTTAACTACATATCAAACTGACGCTTTTGGTTGTCACTCAAATACAAAATATATAATCTTTCGAATTTATCCTAAATGTTTAAACAACACTAGCTGTTTAAGATCTATTTTTTGTTTGTTTCTTTTTTTTCTTTTCCACCTTACGCATATCATAATAACTGGTGTTCGGAACGTGTGGGAAGATAAATGGACTCTAAAGGATTCGCTCACGCTGAACTTTTCAGCACCATCAGCTATTGGTTCAGAAAGGGCATCATCGTTAAAACAAAAGTATACCTTCTTATCCTGGTGAAGTTGTTTAAGCATTTTGACGTATCTTGGCAGGCATCCAAGGATTCTCCATCGTGCTGCTCTATTAACAGTGTTGAAAGCTTTTGTCAGGTTCGCAAAAACCTGATAGAGTGCTATCCGTTGTTCGATGCACTTTTCCTGAAGGTGTCGGGCAGTAAAGATCATATCCATCGTGCCACAACCAGATCTAAAGCCGCTCTAGCATTCCAAGATAACAGAGAAATACACTCACATGGTGAGCCGGTTAAGCAAAATCTTTAAGAAGGCCTATACCTCAATAATTCAAACTCCTCGGCCTAACCTTCACAGGTAACATGAATTGGAACAAATACATTGAAGACATTGCCAAGGCTGCCGCAAAGAAGGTTGGCTCCCTCTACCGTGCTAGTAAACTCCTCACACCTGACATTATCCTGTATCTCTACAAAGCCACCATCCGCCCCATGCATGGAGTATTGTTGCCACATCTGGGCTGGTGCATCATCCGCTAGTCTCTCCCTCCTTGACAAGGTCCAAAAAAGAGTCGCCAACCTAATAGGTCCCTCACTGTCAACCAAGCTCCAGTCCCTGTCACATCGCCGCAATGTAGCATCCTTATGTTTGTTTTACAAATACTTCAATGGATTATGCTCCGATGAATTGGCTACTCTGGTGGCCCCTCGACGTAAATTCACTAGACTAACTCGACAATCAACTAAATCTCATTCATTCACTGTGGAGGTCCCCAGATGCCGGAGAGCCTTCTACTCAAATAGCTTCTTTCCTCGTGCTGCTGGCCTCTGGAACTCCCTCCCTGCCCCCTGTTTCCCCCGACAGTACTGACATGCAGAAATTTAAAACTAATGTAAACAGACATCTTGCTGCGCAGATCCCAATTTAGGTTGACATTCCCCCCAATCTTCTCCCCTTTTCTTTTTTCTCAGTAGCCCCTTACGTCTACAGTGGCGACCTGCCTTGTTTGGGGTGAACTATGTTAAAAAAAAAAAATAATAATAATTAGCACATGCATTAAGCAGTTCCTTTTTCACTCGTATAACGAGATCAGATTGTGTCTATTCAGTCCTGAGGTGCAGGATCACTCATCCATAGACCAACCCGACAATCAGCTAAATCCCATCCATTCACTGTGGAGGTCCCCAAATGCCAGAGAGCCTTCTACTTCAATAGCTTCTTTCCTTGTGCTGCCGGCCTCTGGAACTCTCTCTGCTCCCTGTTTCCCCGACTCTACTGACATGCAGAAGTTTAAAACTAATCTAAACAGACATCTCGCTGCGCAGCTCCCAACTTATGATGACACCCAAAACTTACACCCTAATTCTCAGTAGCCCCTTACGTCTACAGTGGTGGCCTGCCTTGTTTGGGGTGAAATATCTAAAAAAAAAATTTAAAAAAAAAAAATTAAAAAAAAAAAAAATTTTAAGATATTAAATGGTGGACTTCTGCAGCAATCTTTTCCCCGCCCAAAAAACAGAGAACCTCAACAGGGATTCCATTAAGGCCAGGTGCCTTCCTGATATTAATTTCCTTAATTATATGTTGAATCTCAGAAAAAGGTGGATTGGTTCATCATCACTAACTGATTGTAGAGTACTTCTTCAGATTAGGACCCGAGCTAACTCTGACCCCCAACCCTGATCCTTACGCTAACCCTAACAACGCCAAGTTGATTTTAGCTCGGGTCCTAATCTGGAGAAGCACCGATTGTAGAATAGATCCGTGAAATGCTCAATCAGTTGTTTCATAACATCTTCGCGAGTTTTGTATATCATTCACTTGGACTAACTAATTAATTTTTTTATTTACATGTTTATATTTGTTTCTTTGCAGCAATGCAAATCAGGTGCTACTGGTAAGTTTTTATTATTTCTCTTCTCTACTTACGCATTCATAGATTTATGTGCCGTTAAACTATCTTTGTGTGATAGATGCGTGCTAAGTGTTAGCCTGACGATTTGCTTTCAATGGGATAAAACAAACGTTTCCGTGCAGCTTACTTTGCATATATTTTCATACTACTACTCATGTATTGAGCACTGACGCAGTAAATATGGCTACATGTCTGCGTAATATCTTCTAAGTATATATATTTATATTCCATGATAAATGCCAGTATACTGAAATCATATGCCCTTAATAGGGTTAAGATGAAAATTCATATACACTAAATGTACAAAAGCAAGGAAATTCCCAAATTTTTACACTTTTATTGTCATTAAGGGTATGCGAGCACAACAGGGCTATGTATTTTACTGGTAGGAATTTTTCTTCAGCGCACCTCACACACTTTATCCACTCATGCATAGAGATTTATACTGTAGTGATGTGATAATGAAATGGTTTGGTTGATATGTAGTCATACCCTTAATGACAATAAAAGTGTACAAATTTGGGAATTTCCTTGCTTTTGTACATTTAGTGTATATGAATTTTCATCTTAACCCTATTAAGGGCATATGATTTCAGTATACTGGCATTTTTCATAGAATGTCACTACTTTTGTAAAGGATATGCCTCAATACAATGCCTTCTCATAAGGTTTTTTGGAATTTTCTGGAAAACTAAGGTATATGGTAAACTGAAATTAAAATGCCATCAACTAGACCCTAGAACCTCTATCTCTGCCAAAAATCAGCTGAATCCATCAAATAGTTGATGAGATACAGGGTGGCACATATGTACGTACACACAGATAACATGATTTTCATGATGAAAGTCTATTAAGGGAGAAGAGCGCTCTCACACCTCCCTTGATTATTATATGTATATGTGGTAATATAAAAACGATTATTTTATTTAGTTCAAATCGATTCTTATGGGAATCGGGTTCCAGAGCAAAAATTAAGCTTAATATTCAAAACAGGTCCCTCACAATCCACCAAGCTCCAGCCTCTGTTTCATCGCCGCAATATTGCATCCTTGTGCTTGTTTTACAAATACTTCAATGGATTGCGCTCCGATGAACTAGCTGCTCTAGTGCCCCCTCAACGCAAATACACTAGAACAACCCGACAATCAGCTAGGTCCTATCCATTCACTGTGGAGGTCTCCAGATGCCGGAGAGCCTTCTACTCCAGTAGCTTCTTTCCTCGTGCTGCCGGCCTCTGGAACTCCCTCTCTGCTCCCTATTTCCCCGACTCTACTGACATGCAGAAATTTAAAACTAATGTAAACAGACATCTCGCTGCACAGTTCCCAACTTATGATGACACCCAAAACTTACACTCTAATTCTCAGTAGCTCCTTACATCTACAGTGGCGACCTGCCTTGTTTGGGTTAAAATATCTTTCTTTAAAAATTAAAAAAAAAATTTTTTTTAAATTAAAAAAAAATTTTTTTTTTAAATTAAAAAAAAATTTTTTTTTTAAATTAAAAAAAATTTTTTTTTTTAAATTAAAAAAATTTTTTTTTTTAAATTAAACAGTTATTTTTAAAATTTGTAACGGATTAATTGACAGATCAAAGTAACGACATGCTCTGATTTATAGTTCATGTTTCTAAAAGGTGCAAAAACATTTTTATTATTTTTTTCTTTCTTTCTTTTGCCGAAGAATCTCAATCGTAACGTTTAAACCAGACAGGAAATGTGAATAAAAGGAAAACGTCGACCGAAGACTAAAGAGAGAAAAATAAAATAAAAAATAATAATAATAGAGAAAATATCCCCACCTACATGCCAATAAGATCGTGTATTTCATAACCATTTTTAATAGGGTTTTTTTTTTTTCAAGATCAAATTTTTCATTCAAATCAAAAAAACTATTAGCAACAATTGTGTTTTTAATGATGAGAGTCGAATTATAAGACGAGAAATGAAGGAAATCAAATCAAAAAGCTAAACAATATTTTAAAAATATAAAAATATAAGTTACTTCCAAGTTAATCGATGGGGCATGTATACCATTTTGAAATTATGATTAGAACCCACAAACATAAATACTTTTCTGCGATTTTTGAACAAGTACACCATCCAAAAAAGTAAAATTACATACAAAAAGTCCTCAAATATTCATGAAAGTAAGAACAACCCCCCATGGCAAAATGGGAATGTAACCACTTTGAACAAGATTTGCATCATTCAAGTTAGAGTTTTCAAATTGGAAAAAAATTTCTGATTTAAAAATTTTACTGAATAGAAAAATATTTCCGCTTCTGAATGCCAAATGTAAGAGTTTATTTTTGATGTTTCTTCTTAGTTTGTCTTGCTGAATCCTGTATTGACTTTTAAGTTTCCTAATATTCAAACAAATTTCCTTCCAAATACTCTGCATCAAACATTCACTGGTTCTTTCTATGTTTAGCGACCGAACCCTCTACAGAACCCGGCGACACAGACTCAGATTTACGTCAAGTACAGATCATGAAGGACACGTTATCATTCCAAGGATTTCACAAGATATACATTGACTGTGCATTCCTTCAGCAAAGGATACAAAAAGGTAAGTAAATTATTTCATTTACGTCATGTCGATAGTCGGCATTTTTTTTGTATGTCTTAAGGAAAGCAGCATATTCAGATTTATTTGGACTATTCGCTTTTTTTTTTTAGATAGATATTTAAGAGATAGATAGATAGACAGACATCAACAGAGATAGATAGACAGATAGATAGACGTCAACAGAGATAGATAGATAGATAGATAGACATCAACAGAGATAGATAGATAGACATCAACAGAGAGAGATAGATAGATAGATAGACATCAACAGAGATAGATAGATAGACAGACATACACAGAGAGATAGATAGATAGACAGACATCAACAGAGATAGATAGATAGACAGACATCAACAGAGATAGATAGATAGATAGACATCAACAGAGATAGATAGATAGATAGATAGACATCAACAGAGATAGATAGACATCAACAGAGATAGATAGACATCAACAGAGATAGATAGACAGACATCAACAGAGATAGATAGATAGACATCAACAGAGATAGATAGACATCAACAGAGATAGACAGACATCAACAGAGATAGATAGACAGACATCAACAGAGATAGATAGACAGACATCAACAGAGATAGATAGACAGACATCAACAGAGATAGATAGACAGACATCAACAGAGATAGATAGACAGACATCAACAGAGATAGATAGACAGACATCAACAGAGATAGATAGATAGATATTATAGACATCAACAGAGATAGATAAACATCAACAGAGATAGATAGATAGATAGACATCAACAGAGATAGATAGATAGATAGACATCAACAGAGATAGATAGATAGATAGACATCAACAGAGATAGATAGATAGATAGACATCAACAGAGATAGATAGATAGACAGACATCAACGGAGATAGATAGATAGATAGACGTCAACAGAGATAGATAGATAGACAGACATCAACGGAGCTAGATAGATAGATAGACGTCAACAGAGATAGATAGATAGATAGATAGACATCAACAGAGATAAATAGATAGACATCAACAGAGAGAGATAGATAGATAGATAGACATCAACAGAGATAAATAGATAGACATCAACAGAGAGAGATAGATAGATAGATAGACATCAACAGAGATAGATAGATAGACAGACATCAACAGAGATAGATAGATAGATAGATAGATAGACATCAACAGAGATAGATAGATAGATAGATAGACATCAACAGAGATAGATAGATAGACATCAACAGAGATAGATAGATAGATAGATAGACATCAACAGAGATAGATAGACATCAACAGAGATAGATAGACAGACATCAACAGAGATAGATAGACAGACATCAACAGAGATAGATAGACAGACATCAACAGAGATAGATAGACAGACATCAACAGAGATAGATAGACAGACATCAACAGAGATAGATAGACAGACATCAACAGAGATAGATAGACAGACATCAACAGAGATAGATAGACAGACATCAACAGAGATAGATAGACAGACATCAACAGAGATAGATAGATAGATAGATAGATATTATAGACATCAACAGAGATAGATAGACATCAACAGAGATAGATAGATAGATAGACATCAACAGAGATAGATAGATAGATAGACATCAACAGAGATAGATAGATAGACATCAACAGAGATAGATAGATAGATAGACATCAACAGAGATAGATAGATAGATAGGTAGACATCAACAGAGATAGATAGATAGACATCAACAGAGATAGATAGATAGATAGATAGACATCAACAGAGATAGATAGATAGACAGACATCAACAGAGATAGATAAATAGATAGACATCAACAGATAGATAGACATCAACAGAGATAGATAGAGATCAACAGAGATAGATAGATAGATCAACAAAGATAGATAGACAGACATCAACAGAGATAGATAGACAGACATCAACAGAGATAGATAGACAGACATCAACAGAGATAGATAGACAGACATCAACAGAGATAGACGGACATCAACATAGATAGATAGATAGACATCAACAGAGATAGATAGATAGATAGACAGACATCAACAGAGATAGATAGATAGATAGACAGACATCAACAGAGATAGATAGATAGACAGACATCAACAGAGATAGATAGATAGATAGACATCAACAGAGATAGATAGATACATAGACATCAACAGAGATAGATAGATAGATAGACATCAACAGAGATAGATAGATAGATAGATAGACATCAACAGAGATAGATAGATAGATATATAGACATCAACAGAGATAGATAGACATCAACAGAGATAGATAGATAGATAGACATCAACAGAGATAGATAGACATCAACAGAGATAGATAGACAGACATCAACAGAGATAGATAGATAGATATTATAGACATCAACAGAGATAGATAGATAGACATCAACAGAGATAGATAGATAGATATATAGATAGATAGACATCAACAGAGATAGATAGATAGACATCAACAGAGATAGATAGATAGATAGATAGACATCAACAGAGATAGATAGATAGATAGACATCAACAGAGATAGATAGATAGATATCAACAGAGATAGATAGATAGATAGACATCAACAGAGATAGATAGATAGATAGATAGACATCAACAGAGATAGATAGACAGACATCAACAGAGATAGACAGACATCAACAGAGATAGACAGACATCAACAGAGATAGACAGACATTAACAGAGATAGATAGATAGATAGATAGACATCAACAGAGATAGATAGATAGACATCAACAGAGATAGATAGATAGATAAACATCAACAGAGATAGATAGATAGATAAACATCAACAGAGATAGATAGATAGATAGATAGATAAACATCAACAGAGATAGATACATAGATAGATAGACATCAACAGAGATAGATAGATAGATAGACATCAACAGAGATAGATAGATAGATAGACATCAACAGAGATAGATAGATAGACATCAACAGAGATAGATAGATAGATAGACATCAACAGAGATAGATAGATAGATAGGTAGACATCAACAGAGATAGATAGATAGACATCAACAGAGATAGATAGATAGATAGATAGACATCAACAGAGATAGATAGATAGACAGACATCAACAGAGATAGATAAATAGATAGACATCAACAGATAGATAGACATCAACAGAGATAGATAGAGATCAACAGAGATAGATAGATAGATCAACAAAGATAGATAGACAGACATCAACAGAGATAGATAGACAGACATCAACAGAGATAGATAGACAGACATCAACAGAGATAGATAGACAGACATCAACAGAGATAGACGGACATCAACATAGATAGATAGATAGACATCAACAGAGATAGATAGATAGATAGACAGACATCAACAGAGATAGATAGATAGATAGACAGACATTAACAGAGATAGATAGATAGACAGACATCAACAGAGATAGATAGATAGATAGACATCAACAGAGATAGATAGATACATAGACATCAACAGAGATAGATAGATAGATAGACATCAACAGAGATAGATAGATAGATAGATAGACATCAACAGAGATAGATAGATAGATATATAGACATCAACAGAGATAGATAGATAGATAGACATCAACAGAGATAGATAGACATCAACAGAGATAGATAGACAGACATCAACAGAGATAGATAGATAGATATTATAGACATCAACAGAGATAGATAGATAGACATCAACAGAGATAGATAGATAGATATATAGATAGATAGACATCAACAGAGATAGATAGATAGACATCAACAGAGATAGATAGATAGATAGATAGACATCAACAGAGATAGATAGATAGATAGACATCAACAGAGATAGATAGATAGATATCAACAGAGATAGATAGATAGATAGACATCAACAGAGATAGATAGATAGATAGATAGACATCAACAGAGATAGATAGACAGACATCAACAGAGATAGACAGACATCAACAGAGATAGACAGACATCAACAGAGATAGATAGACAGACATTAACAGAGATAGATAGATAGATAGATAGATAGACATCAACAGAGATAGATAGATAGATAAACATCAACAGAGATAGATAGATAGATAAACATCAACAGAGATAGATAGATAGATAGATAAACATCAACAGAGATAGATACATAGATAGATAGACATCAACAGAGATAGATAGATAGATAGATAGACATCAACAGAGATAGATAGATAGATAGACATCAACAGAGATAGATAGATAGATAGACATCAACAGAGATAGATAGATAGATAGACATCAACAGAGATAGATAGATAGATAGACATCAACAGAGATAGATAGATGGATAGATAGATTGATAGATAGACATCAACAATTTACAACTGAATGATTTAATTGTCTGTGGCTAGATTGTGATCAGTATAGCATCTATCTTGGATTTTCCTGTCATGCGATCTGATCATTTAATTTGATCCATAGTCCTTAGAATTGCTCACTAACTCCAGTGATAACAGCAACCCACGCCAGTCAAAGCACCAGCAGCTTGTGTACCGTGTCTACAGTGGTTAAGAGACGGTAGCTAAAAGCAGTTGTAGACAGACATCCGGGACAACAAAGTGAGCCGTGTCCGGTTATGCAAATGATTTGTTTTGCTGACTAAACAATGACATTTTGGGTTGCATATAAGCGGGTGTATTTCGTCTATTCAGTTAGTTAGTTCGATGACTAACCTATGGGACTCGGCAAACATGTTTCTTCTCTGTGGAACAGTTTACTGTGAGGTAGTGACTATGTCTATAAAGTAAAGTAAATTCGTATGAATCAACACGGTACAACTTTGTGGACAGGTTTGATTCTGTTGTTGGCATTCTTGCAGGAGTGACCACGTAATAGTTGCCAACATCTCTAAGTGAAAGTGGTATTATGGAATCGACTGGATTCGAACTTGGCACACCCAGATCGTCAGTCCGAGTCGTTATCCACTTAAACCACCATCACCTCTATTATGTCTATATATATAGACATACACATCTTCTGTCTTTTTACATCACTTAGCCTGCTGCCTAGTTCGCGTTAATTTCTGTCGTAAATTCGCTCCTTGTTATGATGACTGGTGTTTGTTGAAAACTTATAACCCTTTGTCCGTCAAAATTTAAGTCAATTAAAAGCTGATCGTTTGCCGTACCGTGGGAGCCGGGATACAAGCTAAACCATGATCCAGTTTTATTTACAACATGTACTCATAAAACCCTGAGTTTTGGCCTTTTGGCTAAGATCAAAGTGTAGTATCTGTTCCGATGGATACTGCAACCTATAGACTTGTGTCGTCTTGTCCTTCGGGGCTTGATTCCGCCGGTCTGTGGGTTTGTCCTGTGCAGTTCTAGGAGGTCCACCCTCCCAGGCTTCGCCTCCCCTCTTTGGGGAGGAGTAAGTTTATTGCTTACTGCCTGAGGCGCCCCTACTGGGGAATGCCGACGGGGTTGCTCAGGCAATTTTTAATGGCCAGAGTTCTCACCTCTTGGGCGCTGGCTTTTCAAACCCCACTTTCCCAACCTGACCTTGGGTCACATCTTACTTGTGGGAGTAAGATAAAAACTGGCATTGTGCCTAACTCCTGGAGAGGAGTAAATCAATACTCATAAAACCCTGAGAATGTTTGATTATTTACACAAGTGAGACAAGAAGTGGTAGGAAGAGAAGAATAGATGTAGTAGTAGTAATAGTAGTAGTAATAGTAGTAGTACCTGGTGTGGCATTCACCCTGGTCGGGTTGAGTCGGATTCCTTCGAATGAGGGGGTTTCTAAGAAAATATAAAATGCACAAGCGGTCCTCAGTCACATTTATATCCCCGTCAGGGAAGATGACAACGTTAGTTTTTGCATTTTTCTTTTTCTTTTTTGCAGGGAGGTGTCACCATCCTCCCACATACAACGCCTGGTATTACCAAATGGTCACCCATCTGATACTGACCAGGCTTAACGTTGCTTAACTTCAGTGATCCAATAAGAACTGGCATCTCGACGTGATTATGCCATATATAGTAGTAGTAGTAGCATAATAAGAGGAGCGTAAGGGGATGACATAAATAAATGAAGTAAATAAAGAAGAAAAGGAACATTTGAAAATTACAGAACATTGTAAAAATGCTAATACACAGGGTTCAGGGCTGGGAGCAGAGGTACACAGGGGTCATCATTCATTTAAATTAAAATTTGATTTAAGTTAACCAGAGTTATCTAACTTGTGTTAGTCTGTTAATTTTCTCATGATCCGATTCCTGGTTATTTTGTTTTAACTATTTTTTATATGATTTCAATATTTTGAGCTACCTATATTTTTACTTACCTATATTTTTTATATACTTTTCTTTCTTTTTCCAGGTTTACCATTTATAAGTTCTGAAGCTCTCTTTAATGCGATTTTGAAATTACCAAGAGCAGAAGAGGCAGCCTCTGAAAGGTTAAAAAACCCAAATAAAACCAGTGAGTAGCTCTTCTACATTTTTACCTCTACTAAGGAGGTTATGTTTTATTCGTTGTTCTAATGGCGTTCACTCTGGTCGGGTTGAGTTGGCCTTTTCCCTGGCTTGCACTATATCCAGAACCATGGCGGCATATTCTGAGCAAGATTGCACCTTCCACCGTCAAAGGCTGACCACCTGAGAGCTCAGCCAAATCTTTATTGGTCCTCTGATTTATAAAATCGGGGGACTTATGTTTTGAGGTATGTCCGTCCGTCCTTTTCTCCGCAACCATCCATTGAATTTCTCTGAAATTTTGCATGAAGTTGTAACTTTGGTCAGGTTAGAAAGTGACATTCTCCGATTTAAAAAAAAAATCTGGTTAGCCCCCAGGGGGTCAAAAGGCCCCGAAATGGCAAAAAATGACATTTTTTGCCCCATAACTTTTCATCCATCCATTCAATTTCTCTGAGACTTGGCCAAAATATGGAGGCAATTGTTCCTAATAGAAAATGAGTATCGCTGACCTTGGAAAAAATCTGGTTTGCGCCCCTAGGGGGTCAAAAGCTCCCAAAATGACAAAAAATGACCCTTTTCTCCCATAACGTTTGATCCATCCATTCAATATTTCTGAAACTTGGCCAAAATGTAAGGGCAATTGTTCTGGATATAAAATGAGCATCCTTGACCACGCACTCGCGGCTTGTTGATAGTTGTTGCCGTTGTCCTGGTCCTCAGCTGTCCATCGATACGCTTGCGCCACCTAGGCGGAGAAGTAGGGAGGATTACGTTGCAAATTAATTCTCTCTCTGGCCAATGAGCTGCATGCCCCAACTATCGAAGACGTCGTTGCAACAAGACAAATGGCAGAGACATTAGATTGAGGTGTCGGCGGAGGAGAACAGCAGTTGAGACAAAGTCGGCCTGCTGGCAACGCAAGATGCGACAGAGGCAGTCATTGTCAAAGACTTCCAACTTCCGCTGATTGACCACCTTCATTGGCCATGTCGACCAGACGACAGATTTGTACACATGCCTTGTGGTTGATATTGAGATCTCTCAATGCCAGGATCATTGGAGGCAGATATAGCAGCCCCAATCTATCTATCTATCTATCTATCTCCCTCATTCTCTTTTTCCATTTATAATAGATACTTGTTCTAATATGCCTTTTTGTTTTATAATAAACTATTCCAATGTTTCTTTTATTCTTTTTTTTTTCATTATTATCTTCAATCGTAATAAATCCACTGATAAGGCTGAACTACTTGCACAGCGTTTCGCTTCTAACTCTACTTTAGACTCAGATAACCACCCTCTCCCTGAATTATCTTTGCGGACCACTTGATAACCTGGTCATCACCCCATCCCAGGTCAGAGACATCATAAAAAACCTTGACATCTCTAAAGCTTGTGGGCCTGATCTTATACCTGTAATAGTAATAAAGAAATGCTCTGCTGAACTGGCCCCTGTCCTCTCCAAACTCTACAATAAATGCCTAGCCGAATCTTGCTTCCGCGATAGTTGGAAAATTGCCTCTGTGGTACCAGTCTACAAGAGTTGTGGAAATAGAACCGACCCTCAGAACTACCGCCCAATCAGTCTACTGCCGATCTTTGCCAAAATCTTTGAATCCTTAATCAATCTAGCGATAGTACGGCACTTAGTTAATGCTAAACTTCTATCTGACCGCCAGTATGGATTTAGACAAGAACGATCTACTGCAGACATCCTAACGGTCATCTCTGAACGCATGTATCATACACTCGACAAGGCAGGTGAAGCTAGGGCAGTAGCGCTTGATATATCCAAGGCCTTTGACAAGGTATGGTATAAAGGGCTTCTCCTGAAAATACGCTCATACGGTATTACTGGGCAACTACTTAATATAATTAGATCCTTCCTAAACAAAATAAAAATCCAGGTTGTCCTCGATGGCCGTTCATCTAAGCAACATGACATAAATGCTGGTGTACCCCAGGGATCTATTCTTGGACCTTTGTTGTTCCTGATCTATATAAACGATCTCCCTGATGACATAGTGTCTGAGATTGGTTTATTTGCTGACGACACCACGCTTTACTCTCGCCATGTTGGCAAAACAGACGCGATCATATCTGAGGCAATGGCTGAATCTTTAGAAAATGACCTCCAGGCTGTAGTGGATTGGGGTCATAAATGGTTGGTAACTTTTAATGCCGCAAAGACAAAGCTCCTTTCCTTCAATAACTACAAGAAGCCTCTCCAACCACCGATTGTCATGGCAAATAACACCCTACCTGAGAGTTCATCATTCAAACTCCTCGGCCTAACCTTCACAGGTAACATGAATTGGAACACATACATTGGAAGACATTGCCAAGGCTGCCGCAAAAAAGGTTGGCTCCCTTTACCGTGCTAGTAAACTCCTTACACCTGACATTATCCTGTATCTCTACAAAGCCACCATTCGCCCATGCATGGAGTATTGTTGCCACATCTGGGCTGGTGCATCATCTACTAGTCTCTCCCTCCTTGACAAAGTCCAAAAAAGAGTCGCCAACCTAATAGGTCTCTCACTGTCAGCTAAGCTCCAGTCCCTGTCCTATCGCCGCAATGTAGCATCCTTATGTTTGTTTTACAAATACTTCAATGGATTATGCTCCGATGAGTTGGCTACTCTGGTGCCCACTCGGCGTAAATTCACTAGACTAACTCGACATTCTACTAAATCTCATTCATTCGCTGTGGAGGTCCCCAGATGCCGGAGAGCATTCTACTCCAATAGCTTCTTTCCTCGTGCTGCTGGCCTCTGGAACTCCCTCCCTGCCCCCTGTTTCCCCAACAGTACTGACATGCAGAAATTTAAAACTAATGTAAACAGACATCTCGCTGCTCAGACCCCAATTCAAGCTGAACCCCCAAACCTTCTCCCCTTTTCTTTTTTCTCAGTAGCCCCTTACGTTTACAGTGGTGGCCTGCCTTGTTTGGGTTGAATCATGTTAAAAATAAAAAAAATAAAAAAAATATATATATAAATATATTATATTTTGATAACCTTTTTACTCACACACATTTACTTTCCATTACTTTATATTGTTTCTTAAAATTTTTTGAATTTTGCCTATTTCCCCTGCCAACTGATCCATCTATGTAATTCCTCTGATGATAATATTTTAATCTTTGAAAAGCCTGGCTTAAGGAAATAAAAAAAATGTTTTTATCGAGTACACCTTGCATTGAACAACCGTAGATGAAATAGATTTGTTATTTGCACATTTTTATCCTTCTTCCTTCCTTCATCTCTCTCTCTCTCTCTCTCTCTCTCTCTCTCTCTCTCTCTCTATATATATATATATATATATATATATATATATATATATATATAATATTAAATTATACTTTTTAAATATTTTACCTATGTACAACGTTGTTCCGATCTTATGGCTCTCATCAGCGCAGGGAAATAACAATCTCAGACCTTCACAGGGTGCGAACCCAGTTCACAGAGACACCTTGAATCTGTAAGCGTTCACTTAGTCCTTAGCGCCACGATAGATTGTCACGTGATTACAGAGAAATTAAGTGATAATTACACTGAAAGCGGCGAGTATAAATATCTAGACATATGATAGAACTCAACGACAGAATCGGAGCCTTGCACTGGGGCTTCAGGTTAATGTCATTTTTTAATCTCTCCGATAGTGCTCAATTTTCAATTTTACTTGAAAGGGGCTTTTTATAATATTAAATTGTATTTTTTTTAAATATTTTACTTACATACAACGTTGTTTCAAACTTAAGGCTCTCTCATCAGCGCAGGGAAATAACAATCTCGGACGGTCACAGGGCGCGAACCCAGTTCACAGAGACACCTTTGATCTGTAAGCGTTCACTTAGTCCTTGAGGGCACGATAGATTGTCACATGATTACAGAGGAATTAATACACTGAAAGCGGTGAGTATAAATATCTAGACATACGATAGAACTCAACAACAGAGTTGGAGTATTGCACTGGGGCCTCAGGCGAATGTCTATTTTTAATCTTTCTGATAGTGCTCTACTTTCAATTTTTACTTGAAAGCGGCTTCTTATTAAATAAATAATTTAATAATCTATATACATATGAGAGAGAGAGAGAGAGAGAGAGAGAGAGAGAGAGAGAGAGAGAGATAAAAGAGCGGACGAAAGGTAAGCGAGAATAATAGATAATATAACAAATAAGAGCAGAAGTTCAAACTAAATACAGGTCGAAACCGTGAAAGCAATGAAAAGAAAGTTAATAATAGATGAGTCACTTTACGAGTTATTTGCAAATTTGCCATCCGTATATTTTATCTAGAATTTGTTTGCTTATTTTGTTTATCTGTTTGTCTGTTTACAACTTTTTGTCTAAGGGTGCCTATAGCCCCCCCGCTTTAAATAAAATCAATTCAAACATTATAAAAATGGTAATATAAGATGGGTGTTTTGTATGTTAAATAAAATCATCACAAAAATAGCAAAAGTCATTTCGTCGCAAAAGATTTTCTTTTTCAAAGATTCCTACCACTATACATTTAAAAAAAAAAAAAACCCATGCGACCCAATTCTACTGCAAACAACCCACACATAAGAATCTACAATCAATAATCTTTCATGGCATTAAATGACCTTACATGATCAACATGCTGTTAAAAAACAACCAACCAACCGACCAACTTTCAAAGATAGATTTTCATAAATCTATAGGGGTAAAACAATAAGGTCAATATCCAAGGTATTTTATAGGGGTAAAGCAATAAGGTCAATATCCAAGGTATTTTATAGGGGTAAAGCAATAAGGTCAATATCCAAGGTATTTTATAGGGGTAAACAATAAAGTCAATATCCAAGGTATTTTATAGGGGTAAAACAATAAGGTCAATATCCAAGGTATTTTATAGGGGTAAAACAATAAGGTCAATATCCAAGGTATTTTATAGGGGTAAAACAATAAGGTCAATATCCAAGGTATTTTATAGGGGTAAAACAATAAGGTCAATATCCAAGGTATTTTATAGGGGTAAACAATAAAGTCAATATCCAAGGTATTTTATAGGGGTAAAACAATAAGGTCAATATCCAAGGTATTTTATAGGGGTAAAACAATAAGGTCAATATCCAAGGTATTTTATAGGGGTAAAACAATAAGGTCAATATCCAAGGTATTTTATAGGGGTAAAACAATAAGGTCAATATCCAAGGTATTTTATAGGGGTAAAACAATAAGGTCAATATTGAAGGTATTTTATAGGGGTAAAACAATAAGGTCAATATCCAAGGTATTTTATAGGGGTAAAACAATAAGGTCAATATCCAAGGTATTTTATAGGGGTAAAGCAATAAGGTCAATATCCAAGGTATTTTATAGGGGTAAAACAATAAAGTCAATATCCAAGGTATTTTATAGGGGTAAAACAATAAGGTCAATATCCAAGGTATTTTATAGGGGTAAAATAATAAGGTCAATATCCAAGGTATTTTATAGGGGTAAAACAATAAGGTCAATATCCAAGGTATTTTATAGGGGTAAAACAATAAGGTCAATATCCAAGGTATTTTATAGGGGTAAAACAATAAGGTCAATATTGAAGGTATTTTATAGGGGTAAAACAATAAGGTCAATATCCAAGGTATTTTATAGGGATAAAGCAATAAGGTCAATATCCAAGGTATTTTATAGGGGTAAACAATAAAGTCAATATCCAAGGTATTTTATAGGGGTAAAACAATAAGGTCAATATCGAAGGTATTTTATAGGGGTAAAACAATAAGGTCAATATCGAAGGTATTTTATAGGGGTAAAACAATAAGGTCAATATCGAAGGTATTTTATAGGGGTAAAACAATAAGGTCAATATCGAAGGTATTTTATAGGGGTAAAACAATAAGGTCAATATCTAAGGTATTTTATAGGGGTAAAACAATAAGGTCAATATCCAAGGTATTTTATAAGGGTAAAACAGGGCAAAAAATTAAAAATGTTTTTTATTTTTCATCCTCTGAACAAAATACCAAGAAAACTTTTGATTTAAACCCCATGAAAGAAAGTATATTCTGAAAAACACCAATAGTAAAATTAGCCAGTTACGATGGATGTGTAATATGAGTCTTAAAGACAGGCTTAGATCCGATGAACTCAGAGGAAGATTAAACTTGAACAGTATAGGGAGATGTGTGCAGAACAGTAGACCGATGGTATGGGCATGTTGAAAGAATGGATGAAAATTCTTGGGTTAGTAGACATAGAATAATTGATATAGCAGGGAAAGGCCAAGGAAAACATTGGAGGAGATGATAAGGATGGACTTAAGAGAAAGAGGGATAAATAAAGACCTGGCCAGAGATATGTTAGCTTGGAAGTCGGTTTCTAAAAGCCGTCCAACAGAACCTCAGTATGTAGAACCTATGTCAAGGGGACTATATTAAATGTAGTTGACTCATTTGCATATCTTGGGTGCACTCTCTCCTGAAATGTGTCCCTTGACTCTGAAATAGTTCTAAAACTCGAAATGGCTAGCAAAGTAGTAGGTTTGAAAAGTGCAAGTGGTCAGACAGTCATTACCATAAAAACAAAGCTTAGTGTGTATGAGTCGTGCATCTTATCTGTTCTGCTGTATTCCTCGGAGACATGGACCACATGCCGCTGACACATCAAGGTTCTAGAGAGGTTCCACCAAACGTGCCTCAGGAGGATCCTAAATATTAACTGGCAATCGTTTATACTAGCAGAGATACAGATAGCTACGCGTCAGAGATGCATAAGAATCTTATCAATATTTTCATAAAAAGAAACAATACAATTGATGAAAGTAGCCTTGTTCTTCGCTTATTGGTTTGTTTTTTTTAACAGGAAATCTCTCCATGTAGATTCACTTCCTGTTTTTTTTTTCTTCCAAGAGTGTTTTGTTACCAGTGTTACGGAGTCGGAGGTTTTGGAAAGAGATGGACTCACAAGAAGGAGTCACACTTGGATTTTTAAATCTTTAAAGAATCAACAAACAGTCTGAATATTGGAAGACTTTAAAATAAGGAGTCAGAGTTTGGAATTCCAGGAGTCTGAGTCAGACATTTGTGGATCCTAGGGGTCTGAGTCTGACATTTGTGGAGCCTAGGGGTCTGAGTCGGACATTTGTGGATCCTAGGGGTCTGAGTCGGACATTTGTGGATCCTAGGGGTCTGACTCGGACATTTGTGGATCCTAGGGGTCTGAGTCGGACATTTGTGGATCCTAGGGGTCTGAGTCGGACATTTGTGGATCCTAGGGGTCTGAGTCTGACATTTGTGGATCCTAGGAGTCTGAGTCGGACATTTGTGGATCCTAGGAGTCTGACTCGGACTTGTACCTCCCGACTCTGCAACTCTGTTTGTTACAGTGTGTTATTACAGTGTTGCTGCTCCTGTGTTTTCTGAGAAAAAAATTTGTGCGTTTTAGACCATCATTTATAATATTCTTATCCTTCTTAATGTGTCTTTTAACCGTCTTCTTTTTCTTCTTCATCATCATCATCATATTCAGTTTTACGTCTGTTTTAATTTAAGAAATTGACTTCCAAACTAACCTATCTCTGTCCAGGTTGTTTTTTATCCCTCTCTCAAGTCCATTTTTATCACTTCCTCCCATGTTTTCCTTGGTCTTCCCTCTGAACTGAACCTGCTACCTTAACTGTTCTACATCTACTAATCAAAGAACTCTCAATTTTTTCAATGTGACCATACCATCAAAGTCTCTTGTTCTGCACACATCTCTCTATACTGTCCATCAGAACTAAGTCTGTGTTTAAGACTCACATTACACATCAATCATATTATTTTCATATCATTTCTCTTCATGCAACGCATGTCCGCAACCTTCACTGGCCGGGTTTCACTTCCATATACCATCACACTGTGTACACATGCTTGATAGACTCTTCCCTTGGTCGACAGTGGTAACGTTCTCTTAATGTTTTGTTTTTTATTTTTCCAGATAATGCTGAGGTTGCCTTGATGAAAACGTGCAAAATGTGTCTACAACGGGAATCTGAATACATGTGCATTCCTTGTAAACATTTCACTTGCTGTAAAAAGTGCAAAGATGACTGCCGTGAATGCCCGATATGTGAACAACGTATAAACTTTGAACATATCGATCTACAGAATCTCATACAGGAATTTCTGAATCTCGATTTATAATGTACAATTTTGGGGGTGGAGCCAAAACATATACTCAGCATTAATTGGTTCGGAGCAGTTTTAACTACAGTTACATTGAAATAATCTTTGGTAAATTTATGATTTTTAACTGATCGCTCAAGGCACATCCACCATTTCCTGGAAATCAATAAGGACACCCTGCCCCCCACCCCCCCCCCCCCGCACACTCTTGCTCCAAGTTTTGAACATCTTACTAACATTCATTTTTTTTTTTAATTTCTATAATTTTCATGTTATAAATAAAGTAAAACTTTGTATTTCCTTTTTATGGATGTCAAGCGCATAAGCAGACCCCCCCGTAATGTTGTATCCCCCCCCCCCCCCCCCGCTTGATCAAAATTAAATATACTTATCCAAGTACCCTGGGCAATGTAGTTTTAGAATATATCTGATTATAGGGGTTTATCTGCAAAATTCCGGGAGGATATTGTGAACAGTCAGGAACTACAACTTATATATATAATATATATATATATATATATATATATATATAATTAGAAGAATACCCGTCCCAAGATGAGTAAAATTAATTCCCTAAACAGAGCAGTGTTGCACCACTATTATGTCCTCTTACGAAGATTAAAATCAGGATATAATGATACTAAACCTTATGTCTAGAATCCTTATTCTAATTTTGATCAAAATTCATTACATGATTTTGATTCTAGAAAATGCCTCAAATTTAAGGCTTAAACTTAAGGAGTCTTAAGAAGAAATTCAGGGAACCCTGCTTAATAATGATTATGGATCAAATTCAATGTAACTCTTATATATTTTAATTTTCAAATGGAAGGTTGTGCCCATATTCCATGGCCCCTAAAAACCCTTTAAAATACTCCAAACAAATTGAAATTTGGGCAATATGTATTAATTGATGTCGAATACCTATTGTTAAAATTGCATAAAAATCAGAAGTATCTGAATTTTCATAAAAAACGTCTATCCTTTATTGCATAAAACTAAATTAAACTAAATATAGCCCACATTACCTGCCCTAGTAGCTGTGTTCCAAAATTTATAATGATCGGTTTATTAGTTATGGGGTGAACAAATATATAAGCATATACACATATCTAACTTATATATATATGAAAAAGAACGAAAAATTATGAAAGATTGTGTTGTGTGTGTGTATATATATATATATATATATATATATATAGTAAGCTATGAAAATATATTTATGGCAATTAAGCTAGACAGACGCTTCCGCATTTCATCCCTGGAGGGAATCTTAAAGCTAAAATGCATTTCTCTCTCTCTCTCTCTCTCTCTCTCTCTATATATATATATATATATATATATATATATATATATATATATATGGAAAATGAAAGAGGAAAGCCAAAAACTACGTTATTTATGTATTCATCAACGTTTCGTCTTTATTGAAAGACTTCCTCAGGATGAAAAAAACAATGTAAAAAAATCATACCGAATATTAATTTTGATTTGTCAGAAATATACATATATATATATATATATACGCAACAAGATCTATCATAATTTTTGAATTTTTTCATTGATTTCAATTTGATCCAAAAGTAATTCTATTAACTTTGTGCTTCAAAATATTCACAGAAATACATTTTGTTTCTATTTTCATAGTAAAACAAGGAAGAAAAGAATGATATAAAATTAACTTGCCTAGTCGGGGGGGGGGGGGGTCTTTGTCTTGTTAAACCAAAGAAGGAAGCAAAATACAAAGAAAGTTATAAAAAAAAAAAAACTTTAAAAAATTAACAAATAAAATTAACTTTGCTTGTATGCAAACTAATGTATTGATTTATTGCTTTAATTTCATAAATAATCTTTTCACATCGGGAATGCTTCTATGCCGTTTCTTTCAAAGCGCATATTTTTTATTGCATAATATTGTTTTCAAATGTCCGTCTTAAATAATATATTTCGCTTTTAACGTTTTTTAGCAGACTGTATCAATTGGGAAAAAGGCGAATAAAATTTTGCCCGACTTGAACTTAGATGCTTGTGTGCTCTTAGAAAAAAGCTAGACATGTTTTGACAGAATCTAAGAGTTAAACTTGCCGTCTACGATTGGGGTAAGGAAGGAAAAAGACTGAAAATGGAAAAGGGGGCAATAAATAGATCAAGGAATTGTTCTCACTTTTTTTCATGAACTACTGGAATTCTTTTAAAAAATTAATGTTTATTTTTTTTTAAATTATAACAATTAATATCAAAATTATAACAATTAATATTAAAATATAAAAAAGTGTTTGTTTTTAATTTTATGTGATGAGAATTTTCATTTTATCTAAGTTATACATGTAGTATAGTTTGTGAAAAATTATAAATGGCCCAACAAATAATGATGACCTAGAGTCGCAATAGATAGGTGCCCATTTCGGAATACTATGTATGTATGTAGGTCCTCGACACCTCCCTGCAAGAACTGCAAAAACCTAATGTCATCATCTCCCCTGACTGAGATATACATACGGCTGGTGACCGCTTGTGAATTTGATATTCCCTAGAAACTTCCTCCTTGGGTGAATGCTGCTTCATTTCGTATTTTATATATATATATATATATATATATATATATATATAGAGAGAGAGAGAGATAGATAGATAGATAGATATATATAGTATAATTTTTATTTATACAAACATTGGCTACATATGTGCATACATGTTTTAACTGTGGCCTTATTCAAAGTCCAGTATCATCAACGGCCAATGATACTGAACTTTGATGGCATGTCGATGTTATCGATCAACAGCTATTATAAACTGAAATCTCATCAGGCAAAGTTAGAATCCGATCGTAACCTTAAATATGATCTAAGATTTTGTACATGTCTGTGTAAATAAAAATAATCATATATAAAAGCTCTATTTGATATTGAGCACTTTTTATAAACCCGGTTGAAATTCTTTGGATTACTACCCTGTGGATTATAATATATATATATATATATATATATATATATATATATATTTAAAATCTTATACGTTCACACAAAAATGGTGGTTGAGAGCTTAATAGTGCTTATATTAACTAGAATTCTAAATAGATAATAATATAATAACATTCTGAGTTTACTTTTTTAAAACATTTTTATCCATACGATTGTTTCTGCCAAAACGGATTTGTTTTGCTTTTGATAAGTTCAAGGTATGTTTCAAAGGCTTCCTCGGTGAATTTTTTTTCAACAAATAAAATCCAGAAAAAGTTTTTAAAAACTGTCAACCGGAGCGTTTCCAAAAAACTCACCTTCTTCTTTGATTTTACTCATTTTTTTCAAAGAAAAAATTCAGACTGCATTTGCATTAGCGAATCACAGAAAGAAATTCAAGCAATTTTACAAAAAAAAAAACATTTAAAAAAACATTTGTCTTCAAAATATGAAAAATTCCCTTTTTTCATAAGGCCGAAGATTTTCATATCCTAGTTTATTTTTTTTAGAATGAGCAGAAACGATTGCATGAATAATTTTTTTTTTTTAAGTAAACTCTGAACGTTATTACATTTTATATATATATTTTAAGATTTTTATTATATTATCTTATAAGAATGTCAAAATAATGAATACCCAAAACAACCCAACGGATTTACGTATGTTTCCAGAGAATCTATATAGTAAACATTGGTTATCTAGACAGTTTCCCCAGATTACTAACCAAAACCTTTTTTGACTTTTAATCCCTTCAACATTCTCTACAATCGTAACTAAATTTGGGGGGGATATTATTGCTGAATATAATTTTAATCTTAATGCTTAAACTCTTGGATGGTGTCTAGTAGGTAATACAAACTCCCCAGTATGTAATTCAAACTCCCTTGTAATATTTATGCTTGTGTGCTACTGCAATTTTCTATAGGACCGATCAGTTTACTTGCTAATTTTTTATAATTATTTTAAAAGACAATCATCTTCGTAAGAATTTACAAACATAGCGCTTAAAAAAATTTTTTTCATTTGATTTAAACTGGTATTACATAATATTCTAACTATTGCTGAAGCCACGGTGCTTCGGACATAACATGAACACATTTCTTTTTCTCTGCATTTAAAACCACAACAAACAAAATATTGGGTTGTGAGCGAAATCGTAGCAGCCTTTAACTCAACATAAACACATTCTCTCTTTGTTCTGAATTTCAAATAATCAAAACCAATCATGTTTTATCCATGTTTTTTTAGATTGTAAGTATCTTCATATAAGGATTCCGATAAAAGAAGTCTGTTTTTTTAGATTGTTTGTATCTTAATAAAAGGATTCCGATAAAAGAAGTCTGTTTTTTTAGATTGTTTGTATCTTCATATAAGGATTCCTATAAAAGAAGTCTGTTTTTTTAGATTGTTGTATCTTAATAAAAGGATTCCGATAAAAGAAGTCTGTTTTTTAGATTGTTTGTATCTTAATAAAAGGATTCCGATAAAAGAAGTCTGTTTTTTTAGATTGTTTGTATCTTCATATAAGGATTCTGATAAAAGAAGTCTGTTTTTTTAGATTGTTTGTATCTTAATAAAAGGATTCCGATAAAAGAAGTCTGTTTTTTTAGATTGTTTGTATCTTAATAAAAGGATTCCGATAAAAGAAGTCTGTTTTTTTAGATTGTTTGTATCTTAATAAAAGGATTCCGATAAAAGAAGTCTGTTTTTTAGATTGTTTGTATCTTAATAAAAGGATTCCGATAAAAGAAGTCTTTTTTTTTAGATTGTTTGTATCTCTCATATAAGGATTCCGATAAAAGAAGTCCGTTTTTTTAGATTGTTTGTATCTTCATATAAGGATTCCTATAAAAGAAGTCTTTTTTTTTAGATTGTTTGTATCTTCATATAAGGATTCCGATAAAAGAAGTCCGTTTTTTTAGATTGTTTGTATCTTCATATAAGGATTCTGATAAAAGAAGTCTGTTTTTTAGATTGTTTGTATCTTAATAAAAGGATTCCGATAAAAGAAGTCTTTTTTTTTAGATTGTTTGTATCTCTCATATAAGGATTCCGATAAAAGAAGTCCGTTTTTTTAGATTGTCTGTATCTTCATATAAGGATTCCTATAAAAGAAGTCTTTTTTTTTAGATTGTTTGTATCTTCATATAAGGATTCCGATAAAAGAAGTCCGTTTTTTTAGATTGTTTGTATCTTCATATAAGGATTCCTATAAAAGAAGTCTGTTTTTTAGATTGTTTGTATCTTCATATAAGGATTCCGATAAAAGAAGTCTGTTTTTTAGATTGTTTGTATCTTCATATAAGGATTCCGATAAAAGAAGTCTTTTTTTTAGATTGTTTGTATCTTAATAAAAGGATTCCGATAAAAGAAGTCTGTTTTTTAGATTGTTTGTATCTTAATAAAAGGATTCCGATAAAAGAAGTCTGTTTTTTAGATTGTTTGTATCTTCATATAAGGATTCCGATAAAAGAAGTCTTTTTTTTAGATTGTTTGTATCTTCATATAAGGATTCCGATAAAAGAAGTCCGTTTTTTTAGATTGTTTGTATCTTAATAAAAGGATTCCGATAAAAGAAGTCTGTTTTTTAGATTGTTTGTATCTTAATAAAAGAGTTCCGATAAAAGAAGTCTGTCTTTTTTTTTTAAGTAAACGACAGTTGTATACGATACAGATTCTCTGGAAACATATGTAAATCCGTCGGGTTGTTTTGGGTATTCATTCTTCTGAAATCATTATAAAATGATATAATAATAAAAAAATCTTGAAAGAAATATTACTAAATATCACGCTTCTTATTTGAAATTGGAAACAGATCGATAGGAATCGATCTGAATTATATAAATTTGTTTTATATTATTATTATCTCATATATATATATATATATATATATATAGGCAGCATTTTCTCATTTATGCAAATATTGTTAAAAATCACAGAATTCGTCTATTTAATTATACCTTTTTTTTTAATTTTTTCAATTTTTCTGATGGTCTTTTTTGTATTAAATTCCAAACATTAAAAATTAAATTTAAATTCGCCAACGACTTCCTGGAGCAATGCGGAAAACGTTCTATGCGCGTTTCTCCACCGTCTTTTTAAAATTATTTTCTTTCTCCAGCCTTTTTGGTTCATTTGCTTTTGACACCTGAGGATGATTTGACGAAGAATCAAAAACGTTCGTGAAACCTATGGAACATTTATTAATTTTTTTGATTTTAATACAAAAAAGACCAAAAAAGGTATAATTAAACAGACGAATTCTGTGATTTTTAACAATGTTTGCATAAATATATATATATATATATATATATGAGAAAGGAAGGATGAGGGTAATCTGAAGTAATGGGAAATGAAAAAGAAAAACCAAAACGTATGTTTTTTTTTTATATATTCATCTACGTTTCATCTTTATTTGTAAAACTTCCTCAGGAAGTCTTACAAATAAAGATGAAACGTTGATGAATATATAAAAAAAACATCCTTTTTGGTTTTTCCTTTTCATTTCCCATATATATATATTTATATTTATATTATTTAATAATAAATATGTTTTAATTATTATCCACATACGTATATGTTTCATGTTTGCGGAATCTTCAGTGTGGAGATAACTGTTCAACCGATCGTCCAATTCGGACCCCGGACACAAGTCACCTTTAACTCAAATCCAAACGCTTCAACCAATGAGATCAGCTTTAACAGCTATGCGTAAGAAGAGAAATAAAGCCTATTTATGTCATTTCAAGTCGACAACATAGTAAACCATCTTTCACAGTGTTCAACAAATCACGTAGACAGGAACTCGCATTTAGATTAGAGGGATTATATCATTTCTCTTAAAGGACCTATCCGAAAAATGGCTATAAATAATTATTTAATAATAAATGTTTTTTTAATTATTATCCAAATACGTATATGTTTCATCCTTGTGGAATCTTCAGTGTGAAGAAATAAACCCCATTTATGTCATTTCAAGCAGACAACATAGTAAACCGTCTTTCAGTGTTCAGCAAATATATATATATATATATATATATATATGTGTGTGTGTGTGTGTTTGACAAGACACATTGCTCAGGATACAGTAGTCATTTTACTTTGTAATTTTTATTTGTTTACACATTTTTAGACTTATACAAAAAAAGAAATAAAATTTTAGTTGTAAGGAAGACAACCCCTTTTATATTCTTCAATTTAAAATGAGTTATTCCCCTTACATTATTTAAGTTATACTTAGGAATGAAAACACGGTTCACAAATGATGTGTCATGTGACCTTTTTCGACATCGAAATTTAAAGGTTTTGAGATATTGCTTATTTCTTTCATGGCAAATTTCCGGATTTGCAGTACCGTTTTAAAGAAAAAAAAAAAATTTATGAACAAAAATCTTAAATCTATAGGGAGTCTATTAAACTTTTTTTTTATTAGTGATGTCAGCTGATTTTTATTTTTAGGTTATTATTTAATTTATAAATGTTTCAGATTATCATTTGTCTTGACTAAGTAATTTTTAAAATAAATTGTAGCAAAGTAAATTATTATATTGTCAATAACATAATAGAACGATAACAAATGAAAATTGGCTAGTTAGAAGCAAAGTTTTATTTGTCAGCTTAAATGCTATTTAGGACTAACTTTTAAAATCCGGCTGATTTTTCTTTATATATTAGAAGTAGAGCAAGTCTATTCACCGTTTCTTTGATATTAATAGCTTTTTTTTAATACAAGGTACATACGCAAGTATGTTTCAGTATATACACATGGTTTTCATCCGAGTATGTTCTTGAAAATATTTGCTTTTAATTTTAATCGATTTTATTATATATAAAAGCTTTGCAAAAGATATTTTTCATCATTTTAATTTTTCCATATAATTTGTTATTCATTTGATCAAAAAATATTTTCATATATTTTTAAAGCTAAATGTTTTAAAGCTGTAATATTTTTATTTGTAAAAAATGAACAAAGAAATAAAACATAAAATTTGAAAAATTTTCAAAGAAAAAAAATTTGTTTTTTTTCTTTCATTTCATTTCGATGTGCTTGATGTCATCTTTGACTGAATCACTCCAAGTCTTCTTCGGTCTGCCCTTTTTTCTCGGTTACCCTCAACTGAGATGTGTGTACGTCTATTGAACGGAGCTCGGGTTGGTTAAATATATTCTTAGACCGTCGTGAGACAGGTTAGTTTTATCCTACCGATCGACACGTGTGCAACGTCGGCCATGGCCACGGCTATCCCGTCCAGTACGAGAGGAACCACGAGATCGGAGCAACGGTTCACGCAATAATGGCTGAAAGCCTCTAAGCCGGAATCACGACCGGTGCGGTCATGGTATTATGAAAGGCATCTCTTTCCATTCTGCTGGAGCCTGCCATAGCGGTCATCGTCACTAGTGGTGGTGGTGGCCTTCGTCTTCGGGCTGTCGGTGGCGGGTCGCTGTCGTCGTTGCCGTTATGTGGTAGCGTGCGTGAACGGGCCAACCAGCTCGACATGCGCGACCGGCGGGATGTTGCCGTCGCCGTCTTGTTTCGAACCCCCTGTGGAGCGTGAGACGAGGGATCGATCGTAGACCACTTGACTTCAGCCTCAATAGCAGGGAGCCAGAACTAACTCTGTTGTGAATATGCACAATACAAATCCACTGAATCATAGCCCAGGTCATATCACCAAGATAGCAAAATTGTAATAAGATTGCCCCTGAGGTAAGCGGTGGTGATACTAATTATTACAAAAAGTGCTTGGACAGGAATCGGGTTAAGCTTGGAATTAGTCGTGAAATTCAGATATGTTGTAACACTATTGTGAGTGTCAGTCGATTTGAAAAATAAACAAAAGTCATTTGTTATTTCGTTATGCATGAAAACAAACAATTGGATATATACTAGCTAGGGAATCAGAAAATCTCAGAATGATTTAAAGGACTGGATAGTGAGGACACCTTCCACACTTGCTCCCACTAGGGATGAGAAGGCCCGGATCTCCCATCATACATAAAATAGAAGATTGTGAGAAAACATTGTCACATCAAATAAAATGAGCAATGGAAATTCCGTTTGTGTTTTTCTAGTCTTCAATTGTAAACTAACCTTTATTTCTTTTCATTTTGGAAGAGCTCCAATAGTGTAAGGGGCCGACAACTCTCTTTCCCCCACTAACCCCCTGCAGAGTCTTTTTGAACAAATTTCTAAATTGTATCCCGTTTAAAAAAACAAAAGCAAGAGAAAAAAAAACAAGGGAAAAATTAATTTTTTAAACTGTAACAAAAAAAGAAAAGAAAGTGTTAAACCAAAAAAAAAAAAATACTTATTACAAGAGTGAACAAATAAAAAAGGGGTGATAAAACAAAAAACAAATGTGCAACAAATAAATGTTACTAAAACCAAGATAAGTTACTCTTCTACCTACCTAAATAAGTTTGTGTTTTAACTTATTTTAAAGTGTTTTTGTTTTGTTTTTTGTAAAAAAAAAAACAGTGTTCAGTTAGAACGAATAAGATGGCGTCGATAAGCAATGCACGTGTACCTCTGGGCCTCTGATAATCGCTCAAAAATCGAAAATTAAAGAAAATTTCCAAAAATGCAAGGAGAATTCTCCAACATAAGGACAAGTATTTTCCTTTTAGCTTGATATAATGTGGTCGTCAGCAAAGAAAAATGGGCTAACTCCATCACAAAATGAGTTAATTCAAAATTATTGTGTACTCAATGCTTACAAGTAGCAAAATAAAACATTGATTTGCACCAGACTCTTTCCATAAGCTGAGCAGAACTTTCCTCTTTCTGGGGGCTTTCTAACACTGCAATCACTGATCATTATTTTGGCCTTGGTAACATTCACTCTCAGACCTTTACTTTCCATAGAACCTAATACAAATTCAAAGAAGGTCCCTACGACTTTAGCTAAACATGTAAGAGAACTAAACAGTAAAAACATACAATACAGCCTAAAATGGTCTATATTAGGTAGAGCAGGGAAATATAGACCTAACAAATCTAAGTGATGTAACCTCTGTATTCTGGAATCCTACAATATAGTTATGTCTAAAGAAAATTTATTAAATAAAAGACAGGAAGTGATTCAGAACTGTCTACATAGAATCGCATATATCCTATCCCGTTACAGACCCATATAAAATACCTGTGGTAGTAACCCTTTCATCAACATGAATATGAAAGTATCTAAGGTATAGGAATATTATAAGACTATCTTGACAATACAAACCATAAACCTAATAGTAGTGTACAGAGTACTAATACCTCAATATAAAACATTTAGATATAGAACCCATCACTCATAACTAAAATGACCGAAGCAATTAAGCTTATATCTAGCCTATAATAAAATGGTAAGAGGGACAGATTATGAGAGCATCAGTAGAAACATTTTTCATTTTGTTTTTTTCTGTATTAATTAGTGAGGAAATAGTAACTAGTAAATAGGATATTTATTTTGGAAGGAGTAAAAACTAATAATACAATAATCATTTAAAATATAATGGCAAATAAATGTTCAATAGGAAAAAAAAGTTTTTAACTTAACAAGTAGACTCTTCATTGTTTCACAAGCAAATACTAAATCATCAGCATACAGCATCTCTTTAGGACAACCCATAAAAAACTCCCTGGACAATGCTTCTAAAACACAAATAAAAAGCAACAGACTCAGTACAGAACCCTGATGTACTCTCACTTAAACATTACAACTGTAATTAAATGTGCTGTTAATTCTAACAAGACTTTAAGCGTTTCTGTGTATTGCTTGAACAACCCTCATCAACCACTTGTTTGCCTCTAATTTATGTAAAGCTCACCAAACAACATCTCATGGCTCTGTCAACCTAACTCTAACTCTAACTCTACCTCTGTCAAAAGCGTTCTCCAAATACATAAAAGCAAAATACCTATTTGCTGTTCAATTATTAACCCTAACCCTAATACTTATTTGCTGCTCAATTATTAACCCTAACCCTAATATTAATACTTATATGATGCTCAATTATAAACCCTAACCCAAACACTAATACCTATTTACTGCTCAATTATTAACCCTGACCCTAATACCTATTGACTGCTCAATTATTACACCTAACCCTAATACCTATTTGCTGCTCAATTATTAACCCTAACCCTAATACCTATTTGCTCCTCAATTATTAACCCTAACCCTAATACCTATTTGCTGCTAAATTATTAACCCTAACCCTAACCCTAATACCTATTTGCTGCTCAAATGTTAACCCTAACCCTAACATTAATACTTATTTGCTGCTCAATTATTAACCCTAACCCTAACCAAAACCCTAATACCTATTTGCTGCTCAATTATTAACCCTAACCCTAATACCTATTTGCTGCTCAATTATTAACCATAACCCTTACATTAATACTTATTTGCTGCTCAATTATTAACCCAAACCCTAATACCTATTTGCTGCTCAATTACTAACCCTAACCCTAACATTAAAACTTATTTGCTGCTCAATTATTAACCATAACCCACCCTGAAAACTTATTTGCTGCTCAATTATTAACCCTAACCCTAACACTAATATGCTGCTCAATTATTAACCCTAACCCTAATACCTATTTTCTGTTCAATTATTACCCCAAACCCTAATACCTATTAACTGCTCAATTATAAACCCTAACCCTAATACCTATTTGCTGCTCAATTATAAACCCTGACCCTAATACCTATTTACTGCTCAATTATAAACCCTAACCCTAATACCTATTTGCTGCTCAATTATTAACCCTAACTCTAATACCTGTTTGCTGCTCAATTATTAACCAAACCCTAATATCTATTTGCTGCTCAATTATTAACCCTAACCTTAACCCTAATCCCTATTTACTGCTCAATTATTAACCCTAACCCAAACCCTAATACTTATTTGCTGCTCAATTATTGACCCTAACCCTTACATTAATACTTATTTGCTGCTAAATTATTAACCCTAACCCAAACCATGAACCTAATACTAATTTACTGCTCAATTATTAACCCTAACCCTTATACCTATTTGCTGCTCAACTATTAACCTTAACCCTAATACCTATTTGCTGCTCAATTATTAACCCTAACCCAAATACCTCTTTGCTGCTCAATTATTAACCCTAACCCTAATACCTATTTGCTGCTCAATTATTAACACTAAACTTAATACCTATTTGCTGCTCAATTATTAACCTTAACCCTAATAATTATTTGCTGCTCAATTATTAAACCTAACCCTAATACCTATTTGCTGCTCAATTATTAACTTTAACCCTAATACCTATTTGCTGCTCAATTATAAACACTAACCATAACATTAATACTTATTTGCTGCTCAATTATTAACCCTAACCCAAACCCTAATACCTATTTGCTGCTCAATTATTAACCCTTATCCTAACCCTAACCAAAACCCTTATACATATTTGCTGCTCAATTATTAACCCTAACCCTAATACCTATTTATTGCTCAATTATTAACCCTAACCCTTATACCTATTTGCTGCTACATTATTAACTCTAACCCTAATACCTATTTGCTGCTCAATTATTAACTGTAACGCTAACATTAATACTTATTTGCTGCTCAATTATTAACCCTAACCCTTATACCTATTTTAAGCTCAATTAATCACCCTAACCCTAACACCTATTTGCATTTCAATTTGATGCTCAATTATTAACCCTAACACAAACCCAGTACCTATTTGCTGCTAAATTATTAACCCTTACCCTAACACTTATTTGCATTTCAATTATTAACCCTAACATTTATACTTATTCGCTGCTACATTATTAACTCTAACCCTACCCTAATACCGATTTGCTGCTCAATTATTAACCCTAAAGCTAACCCTAACCTTAACCCAAACCCTTATACCTATTTGCTGCTCAATTATTTACCCTAACCCTAACATTAATACTTATTGCTGCTCAATTATTAAGCCTGACCCTAATACCTATTTGCTACTCAATTATTAACACTAACCCTAATACCTATTTTCTGCTCAATTATTAACTTTAACCTAACATTAATACCTATTTGCTGCTCAATTATTAACTCTAACCCTAATACCTATTTGCTGTTCAATTATTAACGCTAACCCTAATACCTATTTGCTGCTCAATTATTAACTGTAACGCTAACATTAATACTTATTTGCTGGTCAAGTATTAACCCTTACCCTAGTACCTATTTGCTGCTCAATTATTAACCCTAACCCTAACATTAATACTTATTTGCTGCTCAATTATGAACCCTAACCCAAACTCTAATTTCTATTTACTGCTCAATTATTAATCCTAACCCTAATACCTATTTGCTGCTCAATTATAAACCCTAACCCTAACCCTAACATTAATACCTATTCGCTGCTCCATTATTAACCCTAACCCAAACCCTTATACCTACTTACTGCTCAATTATTAACCCTAAACCAAATCCAATACCTATTTTCTGTTCAATTATTAACCCAAACCCTAATACCTATTTGCTGTTCAATTATTAACCCTAACCCTAATAACTATTTGCTGCTCAATTATTAACTGTAACCCTTACCCTAATACCTATTTGCTGCTTAATTATAAACATTAACCCTAATCCTTACCGTAACACCTATTTGCTGCTCAATTATTAACCCTAACAATAACATTAATACTTATTTGCTGCTCAATTTTTAACCCTAACCCTAACCAAAACCCTAATACCTATTTGCTGCTCAATTATTGACCCTGACCCTAACATTAATACTTATTTGCGTCTCAATTATTAATCCTGACCCTAACATTAATACTTATTTGCTGCCAAATTATTAACCCTAACCCAAACCCTAACCCTAATATTTATTTGCTGCTCAATTATTGACCCTGACCCTAACATTAATACTTATTTGCTGCTCAATTATTAACCCTAACCCTAATACTTATTTGCTGCTCAATTAGTAACCCTAACCCTAATACCTATTTACTGCCTAATTATTAACCCTAACCCTAATACTATTTGCTGCTCAATTATTAACCCTAACCTTAACACCTATTTGCTGCTCAATTATTAACATTAACCCTAACCCTAACCTTAATACCTATTTGCTGCTCAATTATTAACCCTAACCCTAACATTAATACTTATTTGCTGCTCAATTATTAACCCTAACCCTAACATTAATACTTATTTGCTGCTCAATTATTAATCCTAACCCTAATACCTATTTGCTGCTCAATTATTAACATTAACCCTAACCCTAACCTTAATACCTATTTGCTGCTCAATTATTAACCCTAACCCTAACATTAATACTTATTTGCTGCTCAATTATTAACCCCAACCCAAACCCTAATACCTATTTGCTGCTCAATTATTAACCCTAACCCTAACCTCAACTAAAACCCTAATACCTATTTGCTGCTCAATTATTAACCCTTACCTAACATTAATACTTTTTTGCTGCTCTATTATTAACCCTAACCCTAACATTAATACTTATTTGCTGCTACAATTATAAACCCTAACCCAAACCCTAATACCTATTTGCTGCTCAAATATTAACCCTAACCCTAACCAAAACCCTAATACCTATTTTCTGCCTAATTATTGACCCTGACCCTAACAATAATACTTATTTGCTGCTTAGTTATTAACCCTAACCCTAACCTTAATACCTATTTGCTGCTCAATTATTAACCCTAACCTTAACCCAAACCCTAATACCTATTTGATGCTCAATTATTGACCCTGACCCTAACAATAATACTTATTTGCTGCTTAATTATTAACCCTAACATTAATAGTTATTTGCTGCTCAATTATTAACCCTAACCCAAACCCTAATACCTATTTACTGCTCAATTATTAACCCTAAATCAATACCTATTTGCTGCTCAAATATTAACCCTAACCCTAACCTTAACCCTAATACCTATTTGCAGCTCAATTATTGACACTAACCCTAACAATAATACTTATTTGCTGCTTAATTATTAACCCTAACCCTAACATTTATACTTATTTGCAGCTCAATTATTAACCCTAACCCAAACCCTAATACCTATTTGCTGCTCAAATATTAACCCTAACCATAACCCTAACCAAAACCCTAATACCTATTTGCTTCTCAATTATTGACCCTGACCCTAACAATAATACTTATTTGCTGCTTAATTATTAACCCTAACCCTAATACCTATTATCTGCTCAATTATTAACCCTTACCTTAACATTAATAGTTATTTGCTGCTCAATTATTGACCCTAACCCAAACCCTAATACCTATTTACTGCGCAATTGTTAACCCTAACCCAATACCTATTTGCTGCTCAGTTATTAACTCTAACCCTAATACCTATTTGCTGCCTAATTATTAACCCTAACCCTAATACCTATTTGCTGCTCAATTATTAAACCTAACCCTAACACTTATTTGCTGCTCAAGTATTAACCCTAACGCTAACCCTAATACCTTTTTGCTGCTCAATTATTGACCCTAACCCTAACATTAATACTTATTTGCTGCTCAGTTATTAAACCTAACCCTAACACTTATTTGCTGCTCAATTATTGACCCTAACCCTAATACCTATTTGCTGCTCAATTATTAAACCTTACCTTAATACCTATTTGCTGCTCAATTATTAACCCTAACCCTAATACTTATTTGCTGCTCAATTATTAACCCTTACCTTAATACCTATTTGCTGCTCAATTATTAACCCTAACCTTAATACCTATTTGCTGCTCAATTATTAACCCTAACTCTAATACCTATTTGCTGTTCAATTATTAACCCTAACCTTAATACATATTTGCTGTTCAATTATTAACCCTTACCCTAATACCTATTTGTTGTTCAATTATTAACCCTAATCCTAATACTTATTTACTGCTACATTATTAACCACTAATACCTATTTACTGCTTAATTATTACCCCTAACCCTAATACCTATTTGCTGTTCAATTATTAACCCTAACCCTAACCCTAATACCTATTTGCTGCTAAATTATTAACCGTAACCCTAATACCTATTTGCTGCTCAATTATTAACCCTAACCCTAATACCTATGTGCTGTTCAATTATTAACCCTAACCCTAGTACCTATTTGCTGCTCAATTATTAACCCTAAAGCTAATACCTATTTGCTGCTCAATTATTAACCCTAACCCTAATACCTATGTGCTGTTCAATTATTAACCCTAACCCTAGTACCTATTTGCTGTTCAATTATTAACCCAAACCCTAATACCTATTTGCTGTTCAAAAAAACGCACAAGATTTATCTCTAATAGAAAAAAAATTGATTTATTGCCTTAAAACTCTAACAAGACCCGAAAATGGGGGATCATTTTACGTTAAATTTATATGCGAAACTGATCCCTCATTTTAAATTCTAAAACAATTGTTTTTCTTTCTGCTAAGTTTTCCAAGGTGTTCACGTAATCACCTAAAAAAGTAGAATTTCATTTTTTTTAATGCACAATTTTCCAAGCAGTTATCAGATATGTTTAACATTGCTCCTCTTTTTACATATATCTTATTGGTTTTATGTGTATGTTAATGTAAGTTGATTTTATTATTAAGACTGTGAATCATGAAGAAATAAGCATTTTTTTCATCTTCTGTAAAAACAAATATCTAGCAAACATAACAAATTTTGTAACAATTATCAAAATTGTTTCTCCGAACATTATTTTTTTCATAAAGTATTTTTGTAAAATGTTGAATTTGCTTTGTGATTGTATTATGTCATAGTATTTTCAGTAGTCAATATAAACAAATTGACTCATGATTTTTTAAATATCTTAAATGCGCTTAATTCATGGTGAAAAAAGTGATTTTTTGTGAATCTATCTATTCTTTTAATATTTTTGCAGTTTTTACATTTGATTTGATGGAAATAAATCAATTATATTGAAACGTTTCCTCAAGGAAATCGTCTCAAGTGCCTCCCACGCAAAGTATTCTGATTGCACCAATCACTCCACGTCTAAGGACAAATTTGCGCAAAAGAAAATCAAGGGAGGCACGAAAGCGCTCTATCCCTTAATAGACTTTATGAATGGCCTATGCTGGAAATCTCATTTATTTGATCAATCATAATTCAAAAACCAATAAACCAAATTAGTTAAAACTTTGCACAAAGTTTTTATTTGATCGGTTCTATAAGTGTGTAGAATTTCAGCATCATTAGTCAAGGCAACCCAGAGATCCAGAAAGTTCAATCATGAAATTATATTATCTGTGTGTACGTACGTATGTGCCACCCTGTATCTCATCAACTATTTGATGGATTCAGCTGATTTTTGGCAGAGATAGAGGTTCTAGGGTCTAGTTGATGGCATGTTAATTTCAGTTTACCATATACCTTAGTTTTCCAGAAAATTCAAAAAAACCTTAAAAATGACCATTGTATTGAGGCATAGCCTTTACAAAAGTAGTGACATTCCATGATAAATGCCAGTATACTGAAATCATATGCCCTTAATAGGGTTAAGATGAAAATTCATATACACTAAATGTACAAAAGCAAGGAAATTCCCAAATTTTTACACTTTTATTGTCATTAAGGGTATGCGAGCACAACAGGGCTATGTATTTTACTGGTAGGAATTTTTCTTCAGCGCACCTCACACACTTCATCCACTCATGCATAGAGATTTATACTGTAGTGATGTGATAATTAAATGGTTTGGTTGATATGTAGTCATATGATTTCAGTATACGGGCATTTTTCATGGAATAGATTATAAACATAATAACTGCTAAAATACGATGTGTAAAAATAGAGAAATATTAAGCAATTGTTCAACAATATTACTCCAGTGTTATTTTATACTTGTACAGTATATCTTTATATTTTCTTCAACTTATCTAAATTAATAAATGCAAAAGTTAAGCCCATTTTTTACACTGACGGTAAAGTCAAAACAGTGTAGCAGTTACTTCCTCCTTTCAAAACATAACTACACCGGTTTGCCGGTAGGTGTCGCTTTTTCACCGACAGGTGGCACTGTAAAGCGACACCAGAGTTATCTGCCCTTCTGACTATAAAAACCGTTGCAAACGGAAAATCCATCTCTCTCCTTCACAGACCAGCCTCAGCAAAACAACGCTGGCACCAGCGCTCCGTTTCACTCGCCTTTTGGCCTCGACAGAATGACGCTGACACTAGCGTTCCGTTTCACTCTTCTCTGGTCGACAGAACGACGCTAATACACTAGCGTTTCGTCTCACGCTTTTCTCTTCAACTAGTCTCGGCAAAACAACAACCAACACACTTTTCTTCCGTCAACACGTGGTCAAACAACGGTAAGAGTTCTCAACTCATTTTCTTTGTGTACGGCTTTCAAAGACTTTCCTCTCGCCGGATTCATTTCTTATACCTTTTTCAAGAACTGTTTTTCCATCGACACACATGCATACATCACACACTTCATCATTCCACGTACACACACGTTCAATAAACCTTATTTGAACTAACTTATTTTGTTTATTAATTATTACTCTGTCTTTGCATGCAACATTGCTTGATTCAACTTTGCACGTTTATAATCGGGGGAACACGACCCTCGATCTGAACAACAGCATTTCAAGTAAATTCAACTTTCCACAATAGATGCACCATCTTTTTACACACTGTTTATGTATATGCGATATCAGTCGCAAGGTTAACTAATTTGCATATTGGTTTTGAAAAAAGACATTTTATTAATTAACTATTGTTAGTTATTGTTTTATAACTCAATGATTGTTTTGATTTTAAATCTAACAAATAATTCTGTTTTGCAATATTGTTTTATTTCTTAGACACATATTTAGCATTTGCGTTCCAATGTTCATTTCTTTTGACTGACTTGATTTTCAACAAGTTGTGATCTATTTCTAAATTGTAAGTATAAAAGGCAAATTGATTTCTTTTTATTTATTTCTTCACGGTCACATTTAAAAATAAATATATTTGTACCGAAATTACCAAAATATAATTCTTTATCTATCTATATGAATAAATGATAAATATTTTGTTTTGTGTTTACAACAAAGTTATGAATGTAACGTTTATTATTTTTAATTAATGTCCAAATACCAAAACGTTTGCTAAGCGATAACAAGCCGACAAAGCCAGCTAGTTTGGTGATCAATAATGAAGTTATATATGCATGTGTTTAACCGGGCCGCCCAACTTTTAAGGAGAGCCCCCCCACACACACACACACACACACACTTTTATAACTGTTCCGCCGGTCCGGTAGTGGACCATTGAATGACATTGTATAATATTACTCCATAGCTATAAAGAAATAGAATTCTACTGTATAATATTAATCCATAGCAATAAAGAAATAGAATGATACTGTATAATATTACTCAATAGCTATAAAGAAATAGAATGATACTGTGTAATATTAATCCATAGCTATAAATAAATAGAATGATACTGTATAATATTACTTAATAGCTATAAAGAAATAGTATGACATAGCATAATATTAATCCATAGCTATAAAAAAAATAGTATGACATTGTATAATATTAATCCATTATAAAGAAATAGAATGATACTGCATAATATTACTTAATAGCTATAAAGAAATAGAATTATACTGTATAATATTAATCCATAGCTAAAAAGAAATTAAATGACACTGTATAATATTAATCCATAGTTATAAAGAAACAGAATGATACTGTATAATATTAATCCATAGCTATAAAGAAACTTAATAACACTGTAAAATATTACTCTATAGTAATAAAGAATTAGAATGACATTCTATAATATTAATCCATAGCTATAAAGAAATCTAATGACACTGTATAATATTAATCTATAGCTATAAAGAATTAGAATGACATTCTATAATATTAATCCATAGCTATAAAGAATTAGAATGACATTCTATAATATTAATCTATAGCTATAAAGAATTAGAATGACATTCTATAATATTAATCCATAGCTATAAAGAATTAGAATGACATGGTTATGGGGATCTAATTACACTGGTTTACAAAAAAAAAAAATTTGGTCTGAGGCAAGAATGGTGATAGATGTTTTCCGCTAATTTGAGTGTGCTGAATTCAAATTTATAAATAATTTTTCTCTATCACCTCCAGTTTTCTGGCTTTTAAATAGTCTCATTTTAGTATAAACATAGAATAATTGTGCATATTTCAAGAGTTTCAGCAGCTCATAACAGATAAAACAGGATAGATAAATAACACTGATTGAATAAATATACTTGGATGACACAATTACACAATTCATAGTACCACAGACAGTCAAAAGTGTGTTTTCTTAGAAGATCTGGTGTATTTTGCCTCTGGGATGTCACGCAAGAGCATCCAGCAAAAGTCTCCCATCATGTCGGGGTTCCATTTGCCTTGATAGTTGCTCTCCATCTTCCTAATGTATTGGTGGAATCTTTATCCATGCTCATCACTGACTGCTCCAAGGTTTGGCGGGAAGAAGTTGAGGTGGGAATGGAGAAAATGAATCTTGGGTGACATTCGCCACCCCATATCCTTGTAAGACTTTAGCAACTTCTTAACTGCCAAAATCCGTCTTGATATATAACTCTATATATATATAATGTAATGCTATCACTTACATTTAGTGCATAATAACTAAAATAAAAAGCCATAAGTCTCACAATATTAGAATTAACCCTGAATGCATATACGCTTTTATGTACCGTATATGCACAAAATGCACACTATGCATATCTAAAAAACTAGAGGTGATGAGTAAAAACGGATTTCCAATTTGACACCAATAAAAATGAAATGAAATGATCGGGCTTCTTTTCAAAGCAGTCGGAGAACTCGCAAAGGCAAACATAAATAACAGTAGTCAAGTGTATAGTAAATTAATAACATTTATTTACATTAAGAAAAAAGGGAAACCAAAAATATATTTAATATGTACAACAGAATGAATGTCTTCACGGTGATAGAAATAACAGTTGAGAGAGACAATGTACACTATTTCACAAAACATAATTCACAAGACTGCATCGAGCGAGAATCTCAATGTTGACAAAGTTTAAAGACGACTTGACAATAGATTTCCAAATGTTCTTGCGGTAATGACGTAATGGTAGACATATATTTATTCTTTCTGCTTTTATTTTTTTTTATTTAAGGGGGAAAAAATTGCGCATGCAAGTTTTTTTAACTTTCGAGGGTAATACACCATTGGCTTTCGCCGATTGTATTTTTGTCATATTTATTTAAAATAGAATAATTTACAATATACTTTTGATTTCTTTGCCCGAACGAAAGGGGGACACTGAATTTGAAATATCCACTATCCATCCAACCCACGTCAGACCTGAATTTTAAATAAATGTCCAAATAGCAAACTTTGCAAAGCGATAGTAAAAACAATTAGATTAATGATGTACAATTCTAAAGTAAAGTGGTCGGCCACTTTTTAAGTCTTTGGTATAACTCGACCGAGGATTGAACCCTGGTCTCCCGGCCCATTAGTAAACACCCTAATCATTATGCCAAACGGGCCGGTCTTGTATAGTATTATACTATGACAATAATGAAATAGAGTGATATTTTTCAGTTTTATGTGATTACACGATAGCTATGCATAAATAAATGGTTACTGTACAATCGTATTCCATAGCTATTAAGAAATAGAATGATAATGTATAATATTACTCCATATCTATAAAGAAATAGAATGACACTGTATGATATTAATCAATAGCTATAAAGAAATAGAATGACACTGTATAATATTAATCAATAGCTATAAAGAAATAGAATGACACTGTATAATATTAAGCCATAGCTATAAAGAAATAGAATGACACTGTATAATATTAATCCATAGCTATAAAGAAATAGAATTGTACCGTATAATATTAATCCATAGTTATAAAGAAATAGAATTGTACTGTATAATATTAATCCATAGCTATAAAGAAATAGAATTGTACTGTATAATATTAATCCATAGCTATAAAGAAATAGAATTGTACTGTATAATATTAATCCATAGCTATAAAGAAATAGAATTGTACTGTATAATATTAATCCATAGCTATAAAGAAATAGAATTGTACTGTATAATATTAATCCATAGCTATAAAGAAATAGAATTGTACTGTATAATATTAATCCATAGCTATAAAGAAATAGAATGACACTGTATAATATTAATCAATAGCTATAAAGAAATAGAATGACAAGGTATAATATTAATCAATAGCTATAAAGAAATAGAATTGTACTGTATAATATTAATCCATAGCTATAAAGAAATAGAATTGTACTGTATAATATTAATCAATAGCTATAAAGAAATAGAATGACACTGTATAATATTAATCCATAGCTATAAAGAAATAGAATTGTACTGTATAATATTAATCCATAGCTATAAAGAAATAGAATGATACTGTATAATATTAATCCATAGCTATAAAGAAATAGAATTGTACTGTATAATATTAATCCATAACTATAAAGAAATAGAATGACACTGTATAATATTAATCCATAGCTATAAAGAAATAGAATGATACTGTATAATATTACTCCATAGCTATAAAGAAATAGAATGATACTGTATAATATTACTCCATAGCTATAAAGAATTAAAATGATACTGTATAATATTAATCCATAGCTATAAAGAAATAGAATGACACTGTATAATATTAATCCATAGCTATAAAGAAATAGAATGATACTGTATAATATTAATCCATAGCTATAAAGAAATAGAATGATACTGTATAATATTACTCCATAGCTATAAAGAAATAGAATGATACTCTATAATAGTAATCCATAGCTATAAAGAATTAGAATGACACTGTATAATATTACTCCATAGCTATACAAAAATAGAATGGTACTGTATAATATTAATCCATAGCTAAAAACGTTACAGTCAGGTTATATCTTACAGTTGCATAGTATATCTTCATAGTTTCAACTTATATAGTAAAAAGATTGTGATTGTCTATAAATGTATTTAATTCAAATAGAATAATTTGCATTTACTTAGGAATTTTTTTGTCTGAGGGAACGATGTACTGAATTTGAAAAGTCCAGTTCACCCATATCTACCCCACGTGAGATTAGAATCTGACCCTGCATACATCGACAGCAATTATTGTTCTTTCCACCAAGGTGTCACAGGTTGAACTCTTTTACTCACCCAACCAGGAACTTTATGCGGATCGGACCAAGCATACCTTGTAGAGAAAAGCACAAAATAACTCATAAGTAGGCTAATCAAAGCGCCTAAAATTGCTTCGACATGACTAATGTTTTGAATAAGGAGATAGCTAAAGATGACATGAACTCCTAAATCGAAAGATGTTCCCAAGATGGAGTCCCATTCGTAGTTTGAATTGTATTTGCTTCGTATCCAGTCAATAGAACTCCAACTGATAATCTGAAATAAAAGAAGAAAAGATTAAAACGTTGAACAATCTCTCTATAGATCTTATACTAGATTAGGGCAAATATTGGTCCGTGTTATTAAAAAAAAAGTTTAATCGATTTTATTATTTATTGCAAACCAATATTTTATATTTTATTAGTGATAAATTCATATATATGAGAAGGCAGAGAAGCTTTCACCATCAGAGTCGAAAGTCCTTATACTGCTACTCAAAATAGAAAAAAACCCTAAAACAATTGTCCATCTACCCCCTATCTTTCTTTCTTTCTCTCTTTGTCTTTCTCTCTCTCTCTCTCTCTCTCTCTCTCTCTCTCTCTCTCTCTCTCTCTCTCTATCTATCTATCTATCTCTATATATATATCTATTCTTAATCATCATCCGGACAACACACATAGCCGACGCCACACTTGCTGTTATGTAAGATTTTAAACAAAAATAAATAGTAAGCCCCCCCCCTTCGATTTATTATTTTTGTTCTTTCCAGCTTATAACCAATCCGACACCCTGCATTGCCCTCAGCCTTCTTAACATATTTATTACAATTCCCAGCAATGCAAACTACCATTCTCTATTTTATATATATATATATATATATATATGTACATATATATATATATATATATATATATATATATATATATATATATATGTACATATATATATACACACATCTATACATACACATATATATATACATATATATATGTACATATATATAAACACACACATCTATACATACATATATATATATGTATATATACACATACATATATATATACATATATATATGTACATATATATATACATACATATATATATATATATATATATATATATATATATATATATATATATATATATGTATATATATATATATATATGTATATATATATATATATATATATATATATATGTATATATATATATATATATATATATATATATACTCACCTACCATTTTTATTTATTATTTATTATGCTCTTTTGGGCATATTATAGTCTACTCGAATCAGATCTATCGGATATGAACACATCAAGAACAGAAAATATCT